>JAJOZX010002564.1:107500-636744 GCA_023014485.1 Bathynomus jamesi
CCCGTGTTGGTTATCATTGAATTTTTTCTGAGTTTCCAAAAAGTCATAGATTTTCTGTCTAACTATTCTTTCAAATATTTTAGTGAGATGAGATGTAAGCGACACTGGCCTATAGTTTTTGGCCTGGGATCGATCTCCTCCTTTATATATTGGGACTATGTTCGCGCTCTTCAGGATGCCCGGTATTTCTCCCGTGTCTAATGATCGTCTCCATATCCAGTATAGGGGCTCAGCGATTGCATTCTTGCAGTTTTTGATCAGTGTGGCATTCCATTTATCCGGTCCTGCCGCTGAGTGTGTTTTTAGTTTCCCTATGGCTTGTGTAATATCATCCGTCGTGAAGTCGAAATCCGTTATACTTTCCCCTTGTGGTTCTTCTTCAAAGAACGCGTTTCTATCGCAAATCAATTTGTCAGTTTTTTGGGATACTGAAAGATGATTCATACTGAGCTTTTAATATTTCAGATACTTCTGTTAGATCATCAGATAAATCACTGTTCTCATTTTTTAAAGGTCCGATAGTCGCTTGGTTTTTCGACTTTCTTTTTGCGAAATTATAGAAGTACTTTGAGTTAACCTTTGTCGCTTCTCTAGCGTCATCTTCTTCTTTTTCTGTATGCTTCTCGATTTGTTCCTGTATGACGACATCGATACTTTGTAGTTTATCATTTAATATTTTTCTGATGTTGTTATCTTTACAATTACTTAATTTTGCAGTCACTCTTTTTCTCTTTCGGAACAATGCCCTCTTTTGTCTTTCGAACTTGCTTCTCTTTCCTCTTTGTTGTATCTTTGGGACATGTTTTTCCACAATTTCTAACGTCTTCTCCTCTAACGTCATTAGCATCTCTTCCGTTGTCTTGGCCTCGAAAATGGTTTTCCAATCTATTACTTCCATGCTGGATGTCACATCTTCCCAGTTTATAGCTTTGGAGTGAAAATTAAAAATTTCGAATTTGCTTCGTTCTGTTGTGCGTGTTCTTTCCTTTCCTGTTGCCTTTATATTAGTTGTTATTTCAATGATATTGTGGTCTGATATCATAGTTGGGGAGATTTCTACAGTATCAATTAGATTACTGTTGTTTGTGAATACCAAATCTAGGCAGTTGTTTTTTCTTGTGTTTTCTGTTATTTCTTGCGTTAACATAAATTCATCAGCTAAAGCTAGTAGCATTTTTACCTGCTCCTGGTCTTCTCGTGTGCCCCCCTTGTCCTGGTGGATACATATATTTTTTCCTATCCTTTTATATTTCATGAATGGGAAATTAAAATCACCACAGAGAAAAATATTTGGGGTTGGAGAGTGTACTGTAGATCTTTTACTAAGTTTCTTACCTCTGTAATGGAATCTGAAAATTTTGAGGTTGGCGTGTTTGGGGGTCTGTACATTACAATTAGTACCATATTTAATTTTTCAATTTTTGCTGCTACACATTCTACGTAGTTGTTTGAGGTACTTATAACCATTTCTGCTATGTGCCTTTCGCGTGTGTAAATAGCACATCCTCCTTTACGTCTCACTGTTCTGTCGGCTCGGAGGATGTTATAATTGTCAATTTGTATTTCTTTTTTGTCAATACAGGACTCACAATTTTCACAGTTCGCCTGGCAGTCCTTTAGATGAGTTTCCGTGAGGCATGCAAAGTCTGCTCCGGCTTCTTGCGTGAGTCCTTTCAGGTATGCAACTTTGTTCGTGGACTGGTTTGATTTAAGGCCCTGTATGTTGGCTAGGATTATTTTTATTTTTTCTCTTTCTTTTTCGCATACAGGTGGTTCCGCTTTGTTTTCCGATGGGGGTGCCGGTTTCGTTGCCTTGTGGTCCTCCGAGAATTTACCTCTTTTTATCTTTGTCGGTACCTGTTGTCCCGATAACGCATGAAGTGTCTTTGTTCGTACCTTCTGTCCGGCTCTCGGATTTCTATATTTATATTTGTCAGCTGGTTTTGTAATTGCTGGAGAGTATTTAGCAGCTGAAATGTGTTGGCTGCGTCTAAAAAATTCCCACTCTTCTTTGATGTTCGTTTTTTCTGTTCCCTCGGTGCGTTCCTTTGAGGGTGGTGGTATCGGCATTTTTTCCGTATTTGCAACTCCCATATCTTTCATAAGTGTTGCAGACCGTAAGATGGTGGAACATGCATTTCTTATCAAACTTGCAATATCCACTTATATATATATATATATATATATATATATATTATATATATATTAACTGATGCATGCAAAGCCCCAATAGCGAAATATATACTCTAGCGTAGCTTAACCTAGCCTAATCTAACCTAGCATAGCCTAACCGGGCGTAATATAGTCTAACCTAGCGTAATCTAACCGGGACATAATATAACCCAACCTAGCATAGCCTAACGGGGCGTAATATAACCTAACGCAGCCTAACCGGGCACCCATATACTACTATCCTCCTCTCTGGATTTTGGTGAAACCTTTGCTATTGCGCTAGACATATCAAAAGCGTTTGATAGAGTTTGGCACAAGTCTTTAATCTCCAAACTGCCCTCCTTCAGTTTTTACCCTTCTATCTTTCATCTTTAATTTCCTTTCTGGTCGATCTATGACTACGGTTGTAGATGGCCACTGCTGTTCTCCTAAAGCTATTAACGGTGGTGTACCTCAGGATTATGTCCTGTTACCCACTCTCTTCCTTTTATTTATCAATGATCTATTAGGTCGCACTTCCTGTTCTATCCACTATTTTGCCGATGATTCAACTCTTCACTTCTCCACCTGCTTCACAAAGCGTCCCTCTCAACAGTCACTCCATGCTTCGCGTAGGACGGCTATGGTATAATATCTCTGATTGAGGCAGAGAAAACCTCGTAACTTCCAATCCCTTAAAATCTCAGTTTCTCTATCTGTCGACTTGTCACAGTCTTCCACACGACTGTCCCCTTACATTCAACAATACACAACTCAATCTTTCCTTTTCTCTTAGCATTGTTGGTGTTTTCTCGTGATCTTTCCTGGAAAAATCACATATACTTTCCTTCTAAAACGCCTTCTAAGAGTAGGTGTATGTTGTACCGTCTCCACAGTTCCTTCACCCTCACTCAGCTCCGCCCCTGTATGGAATACGCTTCTCATGTATGAGGTGGCTAAACCCATACAGCCCTACTTGACCGAGTGAAATCAAAGGCTTTTCGTTTCATCAATTCCCCGCCTCTTACCGACTGTTTTCAATCCCTCTCTCTCTTCGCCGCAATGTTACCTCACTCTCTCTTTACTATCGCTATTATAACGGACACTACTCTTCTGAACTATCTAACTTTATGTCTCCTCCTTTAAAGAGAGCACGCAGTACCAGACTTTCGACACATTCTCATTCGTTTTCTGTCTAACGCTCTAATGCAAGGGTTAATCGGTATTTTCACTTTTTCTTCTACTCAACTGGTCAATTCTGGAACAATCTTCCTTCCTCATTCCAGCTTTCTCCCGTGTCTTTGACCTGCAATCTTTCAAACGCAGTGTCCAGGCATCTCGAAAACCCTGGACCTTGATTTTGGCGCTCTTCTTCTATAGGGGAACATTTTTGCAGGTATTTGCCCTGGTCCCTCCTTCCTGCATAAAGAAAATTATGCAAGTATATATATATATATATATATATCGCGACCAATGTTCCCTCTAAGGTGTGCGCGTGTGCGCGCGCACACGCGTTGTGAAACCCGCGCACACAGCAAAATAAAATGCGCACAGGCTCAGGCGTATCATGAGTCACGACAGTAAATGAATTAATTTACAAAAATTTCAGTTTAATGAATTCTATAATGAACAAATTAAGAAATCGCTTGAAAGAAAATCATTTGGACACGCTCATGCGAATTAAAAGTTACCTGAATGATGACGGATGTATTAATCTTCATAGAGTTTATTTGGAATGGGCAAATGCTAAAGATCATAGGGAGAAATCATAATCATACTTAAATGAAAGGCACTTTCATTTAATGTTATGTAATGTTTTGATTATATTTTATTTTATTCCTATTTTGTGAATGGATAAAATCATGTATTAATCTTGATAGTCTATTTTAAATTGCTAAATGCTAAAAATAGTTTTGAGAAATGATAACTAAAATGGTAATTTTCAATTAATGTTATTTTTATTTTATTTCTTTATTTTGTTGAATTTTATTTTACTATTTTTTATTTTATTCATATTTTTAGAATGGATAAAATGTTTTCTTTTTTAAGAATATATAATATTGTAAACAGGTTTTTAATATCCATTTAAGAGTACCGTAATGATCAAGCTATCACCTTATGGAAATAATATTTATTAAGTATTTAATGTTTATATATATTTAATTTTGAAGATAATAGCGCTCAGAAAAGTTTGCACAATTTTTCACCATGAATCTAAATGTATGCACAACGAAAATTTCTTGCGCACACGGACTAAAAAAAATTAGAGGGAACATTGATCGCGACACATGGTGAAGAAGTCTGTGGTGAACACAATATATTGTTAGTTAATAACTAAACACAAAATCTCCGTATTTATAACTCATTTACAGTAATTATAATTAAAGGTGTAAACTTGCAATTCAACCCGTACAATAACAGGCAAAATAATAATAATAATAATAATAATAATAATAATAGGCGCCCTAACTGTAATGCCTGAAATTTGTACTGTGTACAATAATAGTCATAATACTAATAAATTTTCTATCAGTCATGGTGGATAACTTGTTGAAAATAGTCTCATATAACGTAAGGTCAGTGCAAATTTCATACTCCTGTAAGAGCACTAGCTACCTTAGCAAGAGCTGAAATTCCTCTCTACCATCCATGATGACTTTATGTAGCATGCGTCATCAGCAGTAGACTTGTCAAATGAATTAATTTACGGTAGGCCTTTTGGTGGTGTTGCTTTCTTAATAAGGAAAAATTTGTCAAAACATAAAATTTCTAACAAGCGATAATGTAAGGTTGTTAGGCATTGAATTACGAGTGAACAATGATTGCATATTAATTGTAAACTGCTAGTGACCATACAACGACGGCAGTAATCTCGATGAATACATTGATTTGCTGTACAAAATTAAGTCATTATCAGATAACCCCAAATATTCTCACTGTGTAATAATGGGGGACTTTAACGCGCATGTGAACTCGGAATTCTTGTAGAATTGGGTAACATGTGCAAGTCGGCCAAATTAAGTACAATACAAAGAGTGAACAGGTCACCTTTTTAATAATTTAGAAATTTTGCATTTTGTCGTAGTAATCCTTGCTCAAATGATTCTCACTGTAAACGCATAGATAGGTATTATACGAAGATAGTATCCCTCTTAAGAGAAGCAGGAAGCCCCTTGATTGAATCTTACGACTATCATACGAAGATTATTCCTGGATAGAATGATTTTATTGCCCCCTTCAAGAGGGAATCGAAAGACGCCTACGATTTTTGGTGCTTTCATGGTAGACCCAGATTAGGACCAGTATACTGTACATAAATATGTGTAGAAGTAGGGGTCAGTATAAGGCGGCCATAAGGCGATGTAAACAGGAAGAAGAGTCTATTCAAGCATCAAAAGCCTGTGAAGCTCACATAAATAACGATAATAAATTTTTTTAGAAATTTGGTAAGAATCAAACGGGTGTCAAAAATACCCTCCCTCCGACAATCGATTAGGTGTCGGGGGAGGATGAAATTGCAAAGCTGTGGAAAAACCACTACTCAAACATTCTTAAGTGTGAGTACGGATAATCTTAAGATAGATTGCAGCGAAACGCCTGTGGAATGGACAAGTGAAAAATAATTTGAGATCAGTTTCTGAAGTAAAGAGGTTAATTAAAGAGTTAAAGACTGGTTTGTGTCAGGGTTAGATAACCTATCGAATAAGCACTTAAAGTATGCCAATGACGTGGTATGTTTGCATATATCATTGCTGTCGCTTCCTGCTTCTCGAAACTACTAGAAAAACTCTTGTTACTCCGATTAAACGATTGCCTATGGACTTCTCCTAATCAGTTTGGTTTTATAATGTTCCTAAGCTATTGCTGTATCACTATTTACAATTAAACATATTGACATATTCATTTAAATTCTGAAAAACAAATTTATCCAAAACCTTTCTCATTATAATCCTAATTCATGCTGTTTTTTCCTTTCATAGGCTTAAGAAATGACGAAAAGTACAATTTCTGATGAGATTAGATATAAAATAATATATTTGCATGGTGAGGGACTGAGTCAAAGAAAAATAATCAACAACATCCCAACTGAGCTATATCCAAACGTTATGTGAAACATGTAAGATTGAACATTGTATTAGAAAAAAATGGCAGTTACACTGAACATGTTGTTTAATTAAGATTAATAAACTTCTATGTTTTACGTACCTCTTGTGTTTGTCTTTGTGTCTAGATTCCTATTTTTAGCTTAGAACATTTATTTCGAAGTAAGGACATTTTTTCCAGCTGAACAGGTTCTTGTGAAAAACCCCTGACCAGCCATACCTGATTAGCTACGAAGGTAGGAGGAGAGCGAAAACAATTCTCTCCTCCACCAAATGCCGCTAATGACGGGGCATGCTGCAGATATATATATATATATAATGTCCGAAAAGTCAGTGGAATATGACTAATTAATTAAATTAAGTAATTGCATTATATTAACGTGCCGTGAACTGAGTGTATATATATAATACAGTCAAAATTCAAGTAAAAATTCAAGGTGTATCATCATCAGAATCAGAAGTACGCAGCTCAGTACCACAAGGTACAGTACTGGCCCCACTCCTGTTCATTATCATGCTAACAGACATAGTGGAGTGAACAGCAACAGTATAGTAACATCATTTGCAGGCGATACAACGATCAGCAGAAAAATCAGCGATGCAAACAAAGTGGAGGCCTTGCAGAGGGACACGAACAAAATATACAAATGGTCAGAAGATAACAATGTGACATTTAACACCTAGAAATTTCAGCTCTTGAGATATGGTAGAAATGAGGAACTTAAACAGACTGCATATTATGCCACAGATAGAAAAGAAATTCAACTTTGACCCCTGTAATGTTTCTGAGATCCTTTGGAAGCTGGTTAAAAAGTCTTAGACCCCTGACAACTAAACTATTTTCCTTCAGTGTTGAGGTGGTTCCTTGTCGGGCCCTTTAATTTGGGAACACTACACATTCTGCTTTTCCTATTTTCCAGCGTTGTTTGAATGGTAATTGGGTTTAGTTTGAGGTTTGGTACCAGTTTTTCGATCATTTTCCATATGTAGATTATGGTGTACCTCTCTCTTCTTCTTTCCAGGGAGTACAGATTTAGTTGAGCTCTTTGCAGCCATCAATCTTTGCTGTGAAATGTCTCTGAGTTTCTTCGTTTATTAATTTCTTCCTTTTTATATGGGGACATCAAAACTGAGCAGTATTCAACTTTTAGTGTAATCAGTGTTTTTACCAGGGGAATCATTACTGTCCTGTCCCTTCTTTTGAACATTCTTAGTACCTGTCCCGCGACTCTTTTTGCTTTATTTATCGTTATCTGATTTTGTGTTTCGAATTTGACATCATCGATCATTATTACCCCTAGATCGATCGCTTTCGTGCTTCTCTGAATTTCCAGTCTATCTTGAGCATAATATGCAATCTGTTTAAATTCTTCTTTTCTATCATATCTGAAGAGCTGAAATTTCTTGGTGTTAAATGTCATATTGTTGTCTTTTGACCACTTGTATATTTTGTTCGTGTCCCTCTGCAAGGCCTCCACTTCATTTACATCGCTGATTTTTTTGCTGATCTTTGTATCGTCTGCAAAGGGTGTTACTATACTATTGCTGTTTACTCCGCTGTCTTTATCTGTTAGCATGATAATGAACAGGAGTGGGGCCAGTACTGTACCTTGTGGTACTGAGCTGCGTACTTCCGATTCTGATGATGATATACTTTGAATTTTGACGACCTGTAGACGTTCTCTAAGGAAGTTGTAGGTCCATTTTCCCAATTTGCCTGTTATTCGCATATATTTCATTTTATGTGCTATTATACCGTGATCACATTGTCAAAAGCTTTAGCAAAATCCGTGTACAGTATATGACATCGTAGTTGTCATTGCCTTCCAGTGCATCTAGGATATTGTTGTAGTGTTCTAATAGTTGTGATAGGCATGATCTACCTGATCGGAATCCGTGCTGATTTTCGTTGAATCTTTCCAGTGTCTCCAAGAAGTCATAAATTTTCTCTCTAACTATTCTTTCAAAACTCTAACTATTCTTTCAAATAGGACGTCAATGACACTGGTTTATAGTTCTTTGCTTGGGATCTGTCCCCTCTTTTATATACAGGGACAATGTTTGATCTTTTCAAGATGCTCGGTATTTCCCCAGTGTCTAGGGATCTTCTCCATATCCAGTATAAAGGTGTAGCTATTTCATTTTTACAGTTTTTAATCAATAATGCGTTCCGGTTGTCCGGACCTGCAGCTAAATGTGGTTTCATTTGTCCTATCGCTCTCGCTACATCTTTTCGGGTAAAATCAGCGGGGGGGAAACTATTTTTTAGTCTAATCAGTTGTTGAGCCGCACATTTTCTGTATGTTCAGTTTTAGGGTGAACTAATTCTTATAGTTAGCCTCAAGAATTTTAACACGGATCGCTCGTTAGAACCTTGCGAATCACGCCCAAAAATGCACTGAAGAACTCAGGCGTTGGCTTGTTTTTCTGTCTTCAGCGTTAAAGGAGATTTTTGTGTTCCTAATAATTACATCAATCGCGTCACTAACTAACATGAAATTTATGCCAAGTTATTCGGCAGGATGTAAAGAATATTTCGGCATAAGATTTCTTTCGTTAACTGCTTTCAGGGCTAATTTCATTTTTGTACAATATTTTCACCTTTTTGGTGGGCATCTGCTACTCACCTGATGTCGGACGTACGATATAATTACCCTATATTAAATTCCAAATTATCTTCATCTTATGTTTTTTCAGTTTTACAAATTTCCACCATTTTAGAAGATGTAATTTACATGTCAACAATTTAACCCTAATGAAATTTCCCTCTTCTACAAATGTATAATTATTTATACAACGTCTTCCGATTTCTTTGTTTGGGTACGAGGAAGTTACGAGTCAAAATCCCGCCATCTCTATTAGGTTGTTTTTAACATCTACAGGTTACAGAATTTAATTTATCCTTTTCATCCAGTCTACTGCTTGTGTAGCCGGTATTTTTATAATTGTTATTTTAAGTTATAGGGAATTAACCGACACTTGAATTCAATGTCTTATTGCTAATTTACACGGGTATTTTATATATATATACACACATCCGTTGGATCATCTGAAGATTAGGGTCCCCAATAGGGTAGGTTGATTTTGGAACTGTGATCTTGGACTAGTCTAGATAGAAAGGAAGGTATTAATGTATAAAAAACGTTGCACCAACTCATATTTGTGAAAATGATTGTATTTTTTGAGGATTGTTAATTATTTTTAAGTTGTAAAATTGCCGAATTTTATGCGTAAAATCGCGCGCGCGGCATTCGCGCAATGTAAACAAACAAAATATCGGACCTTATTTCATCAAAATAATCAATTAAAATTCGGCTTTTTTAACAAAACGATGCTTGAAACTTATTGTAAATGCATTATAGATGTTTATTAGTGTATTATTTTGTATTTTTTAATGATATTTACCTATAAAATGTGTATTAAATTAAGTTATTTTATGATGCGTTCATTTAATTGTGTTTATTTTCAGATATTTCATAAAAATGGGTAAAAAACGGAAGTCTGCAGTGTTAACTCGAAGTGATAGTGCCAAAAAATTCAGTGGCCAGCCTTCCCCTTTGGATAAAACAGAGCCTCCTACCCTCCGCCAAGTTATTCAGTACAGTTATTTCCTCCAAAACAGCCACCCGGACTTGAAAGACTATGATATTGCTAAAATGATAGCAAAGGATGTGATTGAGATCTGGCAGGCAGTGAACCCGCGGCTGCCCCTGTATGAGGAATATTATGTAGTGAAATTGGTGGATAAAGTGTGCTTCAAGAAAGCAAAAGAGATAAACAGGAAATCTCTTTCTACAGTCCAGGAGCAGAATCTGGAGGAAAAGCTGGATAAACTTTTTGACATTTCTGCTTGCACCTGTAAGCTACCTGTTCGTCCCTGTGATGACAATGCTGTGAAGTGCAAGAAAGAAAATTGTCAAACACAGCACATAATCTGCACTTGTCCTCCCAGTAAGAAGGTAATGCTATTATTTTTTTAACTTTTAACTGGCCTAACTTAGTGCGATTAGGTGCCTTTTAAATGGAAGGAAATTCAATGCTTGTAATTGAAAAATATCCGCATTTTCCTCCTGTAATCTTCCTTCCCCCCCCCTGGTAATAGAAATTAATAATCAATTTTTTTTCAGGATTTTATCTCTTATTTTAGATCCGCTATTTAATATACTTTAATATTTCAGGTTCCAGTAGAGGAGAGGGAATACTTGAGAGATCAGAGGGCCAAAATAGGACCCAAGGGCTCTTTCCAGCTGGGATCTGTGGATAAAGCTGCTGTGAAGAGAGACCAGAGGGCTGCAGCTGAAGCAGAAAGATTACAGAGCCAGATTCAACAGCAGCAGGAAGTGGATTTGGCCACTTTTGCCTCCACACCTTCACAAGATATTTCTTTTGAATCCAGCTCAGGAGAATCAGGAGAGGTAATATATATTTTTTCTTATATCTTATCCCATTTTTACCCAAATTTATCCCTACTTTTTGTCCCTATTTCCCCCCTTTTTCCCCCATTTTCGCTTTAGTAATTTATTCTTTTTTTCGCCCATTTTCGCCGACTTTTTACCTGAATTTTTACCCATTTTCCCCCTATTTTCCCACTTTTTCCCCCATTTTCGTTTAAGTAATTTATTCTTATTTCCGCCCATTTTCGTCGATTTTTACCCATATTTTTCCCTACTTTTTCCCCTATTTTCCCCCATTTTCGCTTTAGTAATTTATTTTTTATTTTCATTTCAGCCATCTGGTGGTGAAGCTGAAGAGTTCAAGCCAAGGAGGCACCCAAGTGGAGGTTACAGCTTTTTGAAAACCCCCAGATATGCCATGGAACTGATCAGGGGTGATGTTTCTTCCAATCTTGGGGCAAGTCTTGCTAATGCCTTCCTCCTGGACTTACAAGCTATGGACCTGCTTAAGCCTGGCCTTGATGTGAAACAGATAATAGTTGATAAATCGAAAATGGACAGGGAAAAAGCTAGAATGAAAGTGAAAAGTGATGAAAAGCACAATGAGGGTCTGGAAAAGTTAGTCTGTATTGGGGTTGATGGGAAAGTTGACAAGGACACTTTGCTGTACAGAGAAGTTAAGGATGAAAATGGGGAGACTAAGCTGAAGAAAGGAAAGGGACAAGAGCACCATTTGACTTTCACAAAGGAGCCGGGAACTGAAAGTGGAACATATCTTACTCACAGAGTCATCCCAATTAAAGGTGCGACTGGAGTTCTTCTTGGTGAAGAAGTTGCTAGTGTCTTGGAGGAGTTTAACAGTGTTCATACCCTGAAAGCTGTCCTCCTTGACAACACAAATACAAACACTGGCTGGGAGGGAGGCCTTGTAACAGCTCTGGAAAATAAAATTGAGCGGAAATTGCACACCATTGGCTGTTCACTCCATCAGAATGAGCTTCCTTTCAGAGCTGTTTTCAAGCATCTTGATGGCAGTACCAAAAGTCCCACTGCTTTCACTGGTCCGCTGGGAAAACTCTGTGAAATTGACTACCAAGATCTGCCACAAGTGGAATTCACCAAACTCAGTGGCCCCCTGGATGACATGGAATTTGCTGAGGAGACACTGAATGATCTCAGTAGCGACCAGAGGCTTCTTTTGGAGTATGTGCTTGGAATTTCCAGGGGCAAAGTCAACCCAAGATTTGCTGCCTGGAAAATTGGACCATTAAACCATGCAAGATGGTTGACTTTGGCAATTAGATTGATGTGTCTGTGGACCAGAGGTGCTTACCCTCCAGAACTACAGGATAAGCTTTACCAGGCCATCAAGTTCATTGTGGAAGTGTATGCAGTCAGTTGGTTTGAGATCAAAAGGGACAGCAAGTTCCACAATCAGCAGCTGTACATCTTCAACATGATCCAGAGGATCAAGCAGCAGTCTGAAGAAATCCAGGGTGTTGCTTTCAAGAACCTGAAGTACAATGCTTTTGCCTTGCTGCCCGAGAATGTGCTGTACTCCATGATGAAGTCTGATGACTTGGAAGTGAGAGAAGCTGCTCTCAAGAAAATTCTGTCCATCAGGTAAGCATTTATTAATTTAAAAAATGTGAAAAAAAAATTTGATTATGGGGATTTATTTAATAAAAAAAAGGCCCGAGTTCTATAAATCCCCATAATCGAATTTTTTTTCACATTTTCTTATCCCAATTCCCCCCTTCCCCTCTGATAATGGAAATAATCTTACCTTCTTTCTGAAAAAAAATTCGATTATGGGGATTTATAGAACTCGGGTTTTTTTTTTTTAATTTAAGTTAATTAAATCAGCAATTCTGAGACTAATAGGGATTAAATCTTAAACTGGAATAAAAAATAAATTAATTATTATTCTTTCAGAAGTGGGAAGCCAGCCAAGAAGAGGCTGAAGAAGATCACAGCCATCAACATTGAAGCTACCCACTGGTCAGAACTAATCAACCTTTCTCAAAGTGGCATCTGTGAACCTGCTCTCACAGAAGACTTTTCTGACCAGGAGCTTCAAGAAGCATTGCTGAATGGCACCAAGCTGGAGCTGCCTGATCTGCCTTCACATTCTCAGAGTGTTGAAAGGGCCGTGAAGCTGACATCTGAAGCTTCCCATACTGTTTATGGACTCGAATCAAGGCACAAACACATTCTGGCCAAAGCCCTAAGCCGCCAGATGAGGCCTTCCTTTGCTTCTAAGGGCTCTTACAGTGAAAATTATGATGATCTTGGGATCTAAATGTGTCTATTTGACTCTGTACATGTTTTTTTTACTTTTTTTCAATAAAATTGTAACTTTTTTCAGGATTTTTTTATGAAAATAGCATGTTTTTTTCGGCCGAAAATTGCGAAAATGCGGTATTTTTCGGTACGATTTTTTGACGATTTTTGAAACGGTTTCCTCAAAAAACGGTTAAAGCTAGGGATCTGAAATTTTTTGTCAGTTATTATCATATTAAGCCCTGACTATCTCGACTAGTCCAAAGTCGATATCTAAAACAATGCTGAAAATCAACCTTCCTTAGTCCCCAGACTCCCTTATTAGCCTTATAAGGCTAACTAACGAAAATATCACGACCTAACCTAACCAATCGTGAGGTCAACTATACGCCCTTGACGACTGGTTAGGTTAGGTCGTTATATTTTTGTTAGTTAGCCTTATAAAGCTAACTAAAGAAGGCTGGGGGCCCTGATCTTCAGGTGAGTCCATCTGTTTTTAAATGCATTTACTTAAGACATTAACAAAATTCATTTTCACAAAATGAGACGCGGATATTTTCCCAGCGTTCAAGTGTGTTCTCTTTCCATGAACAATTTTTGTTTCCTGGTTAATGTATAACCAGTAATTGATTAATTAAACTTATTATAGTACCCATATATAACAATATATACTGAACTGCTATATTAGAACTGAAATCTAAATGTCACAAATTTCTAAAGTTATAACCATGAACGGCTATAACAGCTAGAGTATTAATGCTATCTATAAGCATCGTTGAAGCCATGTTGAACCTATATAGAGTACAGGTCGATGTACAGTAACGTTCGTTGTATCAAAGGTCATAAATGCCATGAATATTGAATAAATATTGAATAAATACTGCAAAATTGGTATTTACGAAACAATAATGAAAAATAATGGGAGAAAATTGCGTCATTTCTTGCAAAACAATATAATGACAAAATGGTTTTCAAACCTGAATTCTTGATAAGATGTAAAATTCATGTAATGTTATTCATAAATATAAAATCAATGTTGTTCATGAGTAATAGGAAAAAATAATAGGGAATAAATAATAAATAATCGATAACTTTATGATGGTCATTTAGCGAATTTTATTGAAGTACTTAAACGGAAATATACTGATAAAATATTTTATTTTTGATGTTAAAAACTACAGTGTTGTTAACATCGTAGTATCATCAATGTTGCTATGCACATTAGGGTGGAGTGAAAAAAATTTTTAGAATTCAGTTTTGTAGGGGCACCAAAAAGTTAGTCGGTGGTACCAATAGGAAATCTGTAAAATATTAGCTCCCTCCGACATCAACTTCACAGGCCCCAAGGAAGTCAAAGATTTTGCCTTTCAGGCCCCACTAAAAATTATGGAAAAATTCAAATATTTAAGCGTATCTTCCGTTATTTTTAGGCTAGGAAGAACATTTTTGTTTCATTTGATTTGTCTATTTATGTTCTTTAACCTTTTCCTTATACACTTTTCTCCCATTTCTCACAGAAATTTGAAAAATTTGGTATTTCATGAAAAATACTAACAAAAAATAGGAATTTTTATGTTTTGTTGAGTTTCTAAATTTTAGATGTTTTAGCACCATTTTAAGGTTTCCATTTGTTTAGATTTTCATAGATTTAAATTATTTCATAATTATATTGTTTAAGGTTTGTTATTTATACTATATTACATTATAATTTATATCTCTTTTTCAGATTATTTAATTGCTTTGATAAATTTTTATATTGAATCGGATTCGCTAAAAACATTTACAGTCACTATATACTCTAATTCTATTCCAACGCACAAAGCAAAATTAGGCATGGCTTCCATGGCCGCGAATGAATCAGCAAAAAGGAAGACAAGGAATACTCAACAGCTGAATCCAATCTTTGGACCACCAAAGGATCTCTCACTGATTTATTTGCCTTCGTCCGAAGATATACTTCAGTGTTTCCTTTATGTTAGACAGGAAAGAATTAAGTCAGGAGAAGATAATCCAAAAATTTATGATGTTGCTACAGTCGTTGCGCAAAAAGTAAAGACTGTATGGGATCGTGCTTCTATTCCAACTAGCCATCATCAGACCATAACGCATCGCATCCACGGTTTTTACGAAAAATATCAAAATGTCTTGAAGCAATTCAAAGGGCGGAAAGACCAAGCATCCTATCAAGCATTGCTTCACAAATTTAAACTTGACTTACTGAAGCTCTTTGATATAGCTTCTTGTAAATGTGAAGACTTCCTGACATGTCGTTGTAAGAAAGACCGAAAAGTTCCTGTTCTGGAAAGGGATTTCCTTAATGACCAACGAACGTCTCGAAAAATAATGATTGGATCCGTAGATAAAGTGGTCACCAAAAAGATGGAAAAAAAGAAAGAGGCTACACAAAAGTATGAGGAATATACAGCACGGATCTCGAAAGGAATGAAAGAATTTGATACTGCTGCAACTGTTTCGTCAAGTTCCAGCGAAACGGACGAAAGCAGTGAGCCGTTTAAACTCTCGACAAAGTCATTAATTAATCCTGAACCTTCACAAATGAGAATGCGGTTGCCAACACTGGGTAGAGAATGCGATCGAAGGAGAATATCTGACCGTGCTGGGGCAGCTCTTGCATCTGCTGTTTTTCAAGATTTAAAATTAATTAGTAGTGAAGATACCTCTTCAGTGATCGACAGAAGCAAGATAAGACGAGAAAGGAGCAAGATTAGAAAAGATCTCTCTGAAGATACCTCAACTTTCAGTTCAAGTGATCATGTTATGGGTCTCTACTTTGTTGGAAGAAAAGATCGAACAAACGTTATGATAATGAAAGGTAGTAAGTATAATTCTAGGATTACTATGGAAGAGCATATTGTCATTTTGCAAAACTATCAGTGCTAGAAATATTGTTGCCATTGGCTGTGATGGCACTGCAGTCAATACTGGAATAAAAGGAGGCATATTAAAAAATTTGGAGCAGAACTTAAACAAACCCTTTCACTGGTTTATTTGTCTCTTTCATTTTATTGAGTTACCATTGAGGCATTTGTTAGAACACCTCGATGGGCCCTCCCATGATCCACGAGAAATGTCATGACGAATTGGAAAAGCACTAAAATCTAACCTTAGTGCTATGATGGACCTCGTTACCTGTGGCAGATGATAGATTATTCAAGATACCTAACAAAGGAGCGTTATCATTCGTAACGCCTACTTTGCGCATCAAGAGAACCTTCTTCTTGCAATGATTACTGATAACCGGCCAAACATTCGAAAATTGGCAACACGAAGTATCGAAGTAGCAAGATCTTAAGCTGAAAAAATGAAAAGCATTCGCGAGTTCAGTGTACTGAAGTTAAATTTCCATGCACTTGACTACACTGATATTTTATTTTGGACAGATAGTCCCATCAGGCTTGATCCACCATTGACAAAACACTTAAGCAAAGAGGAGTTGACATCATTGGCTAAGAACACTAGCGAAGAAAAATTAAAACTTTTTCAATTCCCGTCATACACAAGTAGTAGAAAGGAGTATCAAACTTGTAACAGAAGCCGCAAGAGCAGTTTATGGAAGTGAGAGGAGAGATGGCTACGTTAAAACCAAAATTGCATCTCAAGCAATAATGAACTCATTTGAAACCAAGAGAGACTACAAAACTGAATAAGAAGCTTTCTAAATTATTGTGGTGGGTGGGTCAGGGTGGAACTCAAAGAGCAGCCACCTCCACGTGGTGAGTTCTGGGTAATTTAAGCCGAGATATGCATGTCTCGTATTTAGCTTAAATTAGCGGAGAGCTGCTCCAATAAACCAATATATTTAAAGCCATGCAGCTATTTTATGAGCTTCTAAAAGAAAACTGAATCACTGAATGACGCTTAACATCAACCAATCACTGAAAGCAATAAAAACTCCTATTTTTTGTTAGTAATTTTCATGAAATACCAAATTTTCCAAATTTCTGTGAGGAATGGGAAAAAAGTGTAAAGTTAAAGTTAAAGTTAAAGAACATAAATAAACACATCAAATGAAACAAAAATGATCTTCGTAACATAAACACAACGGAAACAACGCTAAAATCTTTGAATTTTTCCTTACTTTTTGGGGGAGACCTGAAAGGCAAAATCTTTGACCTCCTTGGGGCCGGTGAAATTGATGTCGCAGGTAGCTAATATTTAACAGATTTCTTATTGGTACAACAGACTAACTTTTGGGTACCCCTACAAAACTAAATTCTGAAAAACGTTTTTTTCACTACACCCTAATGCACATGTTGAGCCTGTCAACATTCCTTCAACAGTATATACAGGGGTTGGACAAAATAATATGAACACCTTGATAAATGGCGGTTTTTATTCTTAATATGGAGTTGGTCCTCCTTTAGCGGCAATAACAGCTGCAATGCGTCGGGGAATTGATTCATACAGCTTTTGGACAGTGGCTAGAGGAATCCTGAGCCATTCTTCGAGCAAACCCTGCTCCAGTTCCTCCAAAGACGCCGGCGGTGGGAATCGGCTTCTGACCTGCTGCTCCAACTGACACCACAGATGCTCGATAATGTTAAGATCCGGGGATTGTGGAGGCCAATCCAAGCGTTCTACTTCACTAACATGCTCTTCAAACCAGTTTTTAACGACCCCAGCGGTGTGGATTGGTGCATTATCATCCTGGAAGACGGCGCCGCCATTGGGAAACAGCGTTTGGACCATGGGATGGACCTGGTCAGCCAATATTGACAGATAGACCTGGGCGTTAACCCTACCATGCAGTACTACAGCTGGGCCAAGAGTATTCCACGATATTGCTGACCAAACCATCACAGATCCGCCTCCATGCTTAACAGTCAGTTGGGGTCAGGCAGTCGGGGTCATAAGCATCTTTAGGCTGTCTCCAGACGTAAACTCGACCGGAACATGGAAATAGCGTAAAGGAGGATTCGTCGGAGTAGACTACATTCTTCCACCGGTCCATTGACCAATTCTTATGGTCATTACACCATTTTCTGCGCCACTCAATGTTGATGTGCGAAAGGAAGGGTTTGGCAATTGCAGCCCTCCCATGGTATCCAGCTCCATGGAGCTCGCGACGTACAGTTCTGGTCGATACCGGGCTTGCAAGATGCTGGTTAAGCTCTGCAGTCACTTTTGGAGCTGTGGTCTTATGGTTCTTTGTCACAATGCGCTTTAGCACCCGGCGGTCTCGATCACACAGCTTCTTCTTGCGTCCACTATTGCATTTGTCGGTGCTTGTCTTTCCATGGTTTTGGTATGCAGACATGACCATAGAGACAGTTCCTCTGGATACATTGAACATCTGAGCGGTTTTCGTCACCGATGCACCAGCCATCCGCGCTCCAACAATTTGCCCTCTTTGGAAGTCTGACAGGTCTTTCATAACTGCTAATTCATAATTCACTCAGATCTGTAAAAACAACGTGAGGGTTATAACATGACGTATACACTCTCTGTTACGCATTTAAATAGGTTTGCCAGTCATTTGACCGTTTACTTTGTGTCTGAGCAGTCCGTAAAGATAACCGGTGAAATCGGCGGGTGTTCATATTATTTTGTCTAACCCCTGTGGGCCTGTATATTATTAGATTAGGCCGCTATCACAAATCGGGGGAGGACTCTCCTTGTGCATGGAGCACGGGATTGGAATCATGAAACGCTGCTACCGAAATCAAATTTTATCAGGCCCGAAATTAAACAATATATATACGTATATATATATATATATATATATATATATATATATATATATGTGTGTATATAATATATATATATATATATATATATATATATATATATATATATATATATATGTTATATCAAACTATAATTTCATATAAAAGAACCCACAGTTTAATAAAGAATTTACGTGTGAAAGTGTCCTTGAGTCGGTCAAGTGACGTGGCTTACAAACGATAAAATCGAAATGAACCCACCCATTGCATGCAACTATGTTAAACATCCTTTGTCATATCATCAGCTAAACTTGACCTCATCTTAAAGATGTTACAGAGTAATTGTGCACAGACTAACGGCAATAATGAAGAAAACGCAAGTGGGCTTGAGCGGTTGTTCAGACATTTTTCAACGAAACAATCTTTCAAAAATATTTGTTTTTCTGATGTGAAGCGTTTAAAGTTGGAGAACCCAGAAAACTCAGAATTACCGTATCTACGCCAGCGTGGAGAAAAAAGCAGAAATAGTATGTACACGGCTTTTGAGGAAGAGGTAGTAATATATTAATGACGATGTGAAGGTTGCTGTTGCCGTTTCCTTTGACTGCAGAACTGACCTTATTTGTTGAAGGAGGGGAGAAAATAGATTCAAAATGTTACTGTGAAGACGTCTTGCCTCGCATGTTGCCTTGAATTGAAGATCATATGGCAGATTTCATTTTCATGTGATACTGGGCATCGGCACACCATTCTCAAGGGGTCATTGGTTTTCTATAGAAAACCACCCAGATTCCCATGCTAAGAACACTGATCATACCAAAACTTGAATAATGCTTAGTTTTGACGTCCCCATATAAAAAGGAAGAAACTAATAAACTAGAAGAAACTCAGACATTTCATAGCCAAGATTGATGGCTGCAAAGAACTCAACTATTGGGAAAGACAACGTAAACTAAATCTGTACTCCCTGGAAAGAAGAAGAGAGAGGTACACCATAATCTACATATGGAAAATGATCGAAAAACTGGGACCAAACCTCAGACTAAACCCAATTACCATTCAAACAACGCTGGAAAATAGGAAAGGCAGAATGTGTAGTGTTCCCAAACTAAAGGCCCGACAAGGGACCTCCTCAACACTGAAGGAAAATAGCTTGGTTGTCAGGGGGCCAAGACTTTTTAATCAGCTTCCAAAAGACCTCAGAAACGTTACAGGGGTCAAAGTTGAAGTCTTCAAGAGAAGACTAGATGCCTGGCTCAGGACGGTACCAGATGAGCCGGTGTCCCTGGCTATGTGCGGTGGAGAGCGCAAGAGAGCAACTCGTTCCTCCACCAAGCCAGCCTAGAGGCGGGGCCACCAGCTTGATCTTCGTGTGAAGAGAGACCAACACACGGAACCGGAACAAGGTTAACAAGGTATATAAATTGAGGCCAATTAAATTATTTATTCAACTGTCTAAACCCTTTTGAACTTTTTAAAAAAAAATTTCACAACAAAGATATAAACAATGAGATTGATTTTTTTTGCCTATTTGGAAATTATATATATATATATATATATATATATATATATATATATATATATACATGAAATAACATTTTATTGCTTTATTTCACCCCAGTCAGGCTATCATTACTTTTCGGCTTATTGTTTTGTCATGCAAGAACTTACTAACTCGGGAGCAATTACAGATTCTAAAATAATTTGAAGAAGTTACCAAAGTTGTCGTGTATTGGTATTTTTTTTAATAAATATAATGTCTAATAAGAATTTAATGTTTTATTTGAAATTAAAAATATAAAAGACTAATTGGCAACACCGAAATGTGCCGAAGCTGGAGACTGAGAAATGCCCAATTTGGCAATTTAGTCTTCGAGTGGACGTTCTCGTTAGTTGTTGGTTAGTAATATGTTAGTGTGAATTTAGAATAGTTAATTGTCTCTCTCCGCTATTAAAGTTTAATGATAGTCCGCACTCGTGTTTCCCCCGTTTGTTCAATTGTTTCGGCATAAGTAAAAAGCCAGTAAATAGTAAACAATAGTGTGTAATTATCCCCGGTTCCTTAAATTGTTCGAAAGTTTAATGGCGCTCACTGGCCACAGCTACCCGTCTGTACGTGTTTATAAAGTACAGTAAAGCGAGTGTAAAGAGAAGAAAGAGCAATGATAAAAGGAAAGTAATAAATTAAAGTAAATAACAATAAAACAAGGAAGTGTACACAACCTTTTTGTGGCTAGCGGTGTCCCTATTAAATTAAAAGAAGAGCATTCCCACTTCCTCTGTACGCGCCTTATATTTCGGCCAAATACATTGCTACCCGTTTTTTCCGTATTTATAAAATTAGTAGATATTCTCTTTCGGAAAATTAAAAAATATAATGAATTGTATACCTCAGCTACAAGCAGTAAACACTCTAGGGGTGTGCTCCATTTCTTAAAAATTCGTTTTAGCTGTAATTCAAATTTGCGCGCATCATTTTTCAAAATTTTAACGGCGACAGTTGTTATTTCGTTTTCTTCAGATTTCGTTTTCTTCATTCGTGGAGAGAGACTTATTTAAAATTTAGAAATACCGTCCGATGGCTCATTTCTTTTTTTTTTCTTCAACTTTTATTACTCCTTATACAGCCTACCTATTTTGTGTTTAAATTTTTTTGGTGTTTTTTCAGAATTCATAATAATTGTGATAATAATAATAATAATGATAATTAATAAATAAAATTCACATTTACTTATATGAAATTAAATTATTTTAGTTGTAATGGAGTTGTTACATGCATTTTTATAAGGTACATCTAAAATTTGGAGCGTAAATGTGACGCTTGCATTTCTAGGTGTATATATATATATGTATATATATACACTGTGTGTATATAGTAGCGAATTGTAAAAGATTAAAATAAGTAACAAAATTTTCGAGTATTTAGTGGGCAGTTTTTAAGATTATTTTTCGACAGTATATTTAAGGATTTCAAACGACGCATGACCATCATTTGTGTATAATTTAAGGTAGCTAAGTGTAATCTTAAGGTTTTTGTTCAAAGTCCGAAAATAATGGTTAAAGACACTAATTTATAATGGGTCGATTCAGACTAATTGAGTTTATTTTTGCTTGCCATATACTGTATATACTGTGTGAAACCTCAATTAAGCAAACGTCGTGTCATCAAAAATTGACCTTGTTTATTTGAAATATGGGAATTGTTTTAGAAAATTCTTTTGAGAAATTAATTTCGATTCCTTGAATTTTTTATATACATTCATTTTTATTTTATAGGTAGGCTGATTTTTTGTTGTCTATTTTTTCGTTCGTTCTTGAGTTTCAATGAAAATTCCAGGTAATATTTTGTATGGATAGGGTGATTAAATTTTTTTATTCTGAAATTAGATTTTATTGTGATAAGGAACGTTTTTCCTTAAAATTTTAATTCTGGGTATGAGTGAAATTTTTTTTACGTTCGCGCGTTTGCATAGAAAATATTACAAAATTATTTCATGATGCACTGCAGTTTGATTCGGTTAGGACTATTTTTATAGAGGTTCGCTTACAAAAAGTGAACACTCACTTCATAATGCAGTGAATTATTTTAATTTTTGAGAATGGTTTCACTGTATTTTTTTGGTTCATCATATCTTTTCTTATTATAATAACGATGAAAATTTGTATTTAGTTACTTGGAAACGATAAATTACTGGAATTCCTGTGATTTACAAACCATGTTGGGTTTCGTATTGAAGGAGAGAGTTGTCTCTGAGATGTATTTTGTAAATTATGAGTTTTCTTCCTGTGAAATTTAGCGTTTCAGGTTGGAATTAATGTATTATAATAATTTTCTGTAGTAATATTTAAATTTTGGTTATTTAATGATTCCGTTTTGGAAACTGTGTTGTTTTTTAAATTTCATTTGGGTTTACTCGTGCAGTTGGAGCTCTAGATTGATTGCTGACCAGAAATAGAGCATTTTTAGATTGTCAGTAACGTTTTTGTGTTACAGTATCTGTGTCCGCTCCCCATAAAGTGTAAGATGGGTCATTGTTATCGTGAGTTGATGACGTGAAGTTTTTGGCTTTCATATTTGTTTTTTGTATTTAAATATATCGATGTGATTTCTGAAGGTGGTTTGAATAATTATTTTATTTTTAATTATAACAACGGTTACTATGTATGGGCGCGTTCATATTTATATTGTGCAGTATTGTTTCGTTGTGTTTGATGATTTTTTATCTTTTCCGATGTAACTGCCATAAGTGACATTATTGGTAGCTAGGCTGTGATAAAAGTTTCGAGAAATTCTGTAAAATTGTCATATTTTTCTGTAAATTTGGCCAGAGAAAATTATAGTGATCGTTTCGAAGTGAAGTGTTAAGAAAATTTTGTAAATTAAATGTGAAAAGTGATAATCAGTAGCAGTACAAACTTTTGGATAATTTTTTCAAGATTTCGAGAGGCTCGATTTGGAAGCAACTAAGTTAAATCCGAATTCCACCTATTGCGTTTAGTTGACCCGAATAAGGTGATCGAGCACCGTCGAGATGAGAAGAGAGAGAGAGAGAGAGAGAGAGAGAGAAACGAAACCGAATGTGCAGCGACTTCAGTGTAGGACAGTTTCGATCGAAGTTGGTCTACTGGTATTTTCGGGCAGTCTTTCTTGGTCCCGCTGTTCGATGCTTTGCTGAATATGCGTCTTACTACTCGGTGTTCGGTGTTTAAGGCTTTACTGTCCATACAGGCATACAGTAGGTTCATTGTGAAACCACATACTGCCAAGTGATCGTTTGATTAATACCATGTAGGGAGTCTTTCCGCTGAACGTAGCAGAGGAGCAGCGTTCACCGAAAAAAAGTTGAGATGAGAGAGAGGCTAGTTTCTTCGTCGACTTCTAGAATTGCAAATTTCGTCCAATTCCGGTGTGTGGTTCCACTTTCAGTATATCTCCGTCCCCTGATCTTCTTTGAATTGGACGACCCCTTTTTCGTCACCTTTTGGAAAGAGAGCGGAACCTCAAGCATGCTGACCTGTTGCATAGTGATGCAACCCCTTGCATTCTAGCGAAGTGAGCAGGAGAGCTGCAATTGAAATTTTAAAAGGCCGTTTTCAGCTTTGCGGAATATTATTTGAACAAACTGAAAACAGCAACTAGTGAAACCACCAGAGATACCACATTGCTATATCCTTTGGAATGTGGGGCTAAGTTAGAACCATTACCCCAAAGGTTAGATCAGGATACTATTGATAAGGACTCTCTTAATGTACCTAATGTAACTCAGACTAAACCAGACAGGCCTCAAAGAAAGACTGCTTTCAAAGCCAAAAAACTCTTACAAGAAAAAATTAAGACAGGCGACTAATAAAACTTACACAAATAATGAGCAAAGTTAAAATGCTTAATAATTTTACTTTAATTCCGCACTGTAGTGGTTGAAGCTTGTTGCGATAGGATATATTTCCTTAATTTAAAGGTTTGGCAACTCACCCTTAGACCCTACCCCGTTACCTCTCCAACCATTGCTCTTCTTTTCCATCGATGTTGCGAGATGACTTCAGCTCTGTTCTGTGAAAATGATATTACGCCATCTACAGCCTATTCTGTCTACGGATTATGAAGAATGGGTTACTGTATGCGAAAATTTCATTAATAAAGTATTACTATTTCAATTTTCTTTGCTTTGCTAAGTTCTTTCTGTGGTATATATATATCTTTGGTTATAGCTTCCACCCGAATTGTTCATTCTGACGGAGGTCAAGCTTTTCACTCCACCTTAGACCTACAGTTTAACGTGGAATCCGAACCATGCCCCACCAGCAGCCCAGCGCCTTAACCACTAGATCACCCAGAGTACCCATTTATCTACCAACCACTTTCTTTATTGTATGGAAGGATGAACAGCTGGGTTTTGCTGCGCGACCGCTGCCGTCACCAGGTCTCGAACCCGGGGCCGATGGATTCGTAGTCAGTGACGCTAACCACTAACACCACTGAGGCGCTATATATATATATAATAATATATATATACATATATATATATATATATATATACTGTATATATAAATGAGGCGGGATGTTACAGAGGGGTCGGCCGCTTGTCGATCCTGAACCTTCGTTCGAACTCACATAAAGTAGCATAAAGTAAATAAGTAACACACACACACACACACACATATATATATATATATATATATATATATATATATATATATATATATATACAGGGTGTCCCATAAGTCCGGCATCATAGGAGAAATTCATATTTTTCTATTTCTACAAACCATAATTCATATTGTCATATGTCATATTATTATGATGACCGCGAGCCAATAACAGAGTTGTGTTAGCAGACTTGTTGCAAAGTTTAAGGAAACAGGATCCATAGAAGATAAACCACGCAGTGGACCTTCAAGGAGGTCCACTGACGATGATACAGCGACTGCTATCCTGGCTCATTTTAACAGAAGTCCCAATAAGTCTCTTCGGCGATTGTCCGCCGAGACAGGAGTGTCGAAAAGTAGCATCCATTGCATTCTTCAGGCTCACAAATGGCATCCATATAACCTTTAGATCCTACAGAAATTAAACGAAGATGATCCCGACCGGCGGATGGAATTTTGTGAATGGGCTACGGAACAATAAAATAAAAGCTTTTGTTTTGCCTTTTTTTATTATTTTTCCTATGATGCCGGACTTATGGGACACCCTGTATATATATATATATATATATATATATATATATATCGTAACCGTGTAGCAGCTTAGTGCGTTGGTCTGTCTTCACACAGATCTTGCTGGTGGGCCTTGCCTCTAGGCCTGGTGAAGGAGCGATTTGTTCTTTTGCACTCTGCCGCACATAGCCAGGTACACCTGGCTCATCTGGTACCGTACTGAGCCAAGCATCTAGTCTTCTTTTGAAGACTTCAACTTTGAAGCTGTGACGCTCTTGAGGTCCTTTGGAAGCTGGTTAGAAAGCCTTGGCTTCTTAACAACCAAGCTATTTTCCTTCAGTGATGAAGAAATCTCTTGCCGTTCCATTAATTTGGGGACACTACACTATATACAGCATATATGTATATATCGGGTGGCCACAAAAAAACTTTACTTAATTGAAAATTTAATAACTGCAACAATTCAAAACTTATGCGATTGAGATTTTGCACACATTAACAGATGCATATAATCTATAATTGCTGGAATTTTCAAATATGTAGGTTCTATAGTTTTGTTACAGTGAACAATTTAAAAGCATATGTCTAAAAATAGCATGCCTGGTGTGCATCTGACACGTACGTGCGCTAGCGTAGGCTAAACCTAATGTAGCGTAGTATGACACGCGCGCTGGCGTAGGCTAAACCTAATGTGAATTTGCTTTCTTTTATTTTTCCGCTAAAACCCCGCCAGCATGACGTTAAGTAAAAGTGATGAAGCCATCATAGAAGCATGTGTCAAGGAAAAAGGTTGGAATGGAAATAGGATTGTCCGAGAATTCCCCGCAAAGAACTGGACTCGTCAAAGTGTTTATAACTTAATAAGAAAGATAAAGGATACTGGATCAACAGCTAGAAAACCCGGCAGCGGCAGGCCCAAAAGTGTTTCAACAGAAGAAAATAAGGCTGCCGTGGAGGAACTGATTCAATCCCAGAAGAATACACCAGGAACTCATCGCTCCCAGAGACAGATTGCGTACGACCTTGGGATTTCTCGTTCCTCTGTACAAGGGATTGTAAAACGTTTGAAATTGAAGGCCTACAAGAGAATTCGAGTTTTCTCGGCGTGATCAGAATGTAAGACAGCGTAGAAAGACCCGCTGTAAATCCCTATATGAACGCTACTCAGCTGAAGACGTGCAAAAAGTTGTGTTTACAGACGAAAAGGATTTCACGTTGGAGGTGGCCAAAAACAGGCAAAATGACAGGGTTTATGGTTCAAGGAAAAAGGACATTCCTCCCTCCAGGCTTTATCATGAAACCTCACGATTCAGCAGAAAAGTAATGGTATCGGCGGGAATTTCATGGAAGGGGAAAACACGAATTCATTTTAATGCCACAAACGAAACTAAAGTTAACTCTGAGCGCTACATCAACCTGTTAGATAATGGGTTACTTCCTGATTGTCGTCAGCTGTATCCTGATGAGGCCTACATTTTCCAGCAAGATGGAGCACCCGCCCATACAAGCCGAGCGACCCAAAATCATCTTGAGCAAGAGACCCCTAATTTCATCAAAAAGCATGAATGGCCGCCTCAGTCTCCCGACTGTAATCCGATGGACTATTCAGTATGGGATTCCCTCATGGTGAAGGTTTACGGCAGCCAGAAAGACAAATTCACCGAAGATGAACTTAAGGAGAAAATCAGTAGAGCATGGGAGGATATCACCTTAGATGAGGTTCGAAAGTGCATCTCCTCGTGGAAGAAGCGATTGAGGGCAGTTTACCAACAGGGAGGTGGTCACATTGACCATTTGTTTAGGTAAATTTTGTTAAGTTCAAATTCATTTTCTTCGGCATGCTATTTTTCGACATATGCTTTTAAATTGTTCACTGTAACAAAACTATAGAACCTACATATTTGAAAATTCCAGCAATTATAGATTATAACCATCTGTTAATGTGTGCCAAAGCTCAATCGCATAAGTTTTGAATTGTTGCAGTTATTAAACTTTGAATTAAGTAAAGTTTTTTTGTGGCCACCCGATATATCGGGTCGGCAAAAAAAAAGGGACCTTTTAAATCCTTCATATCTCGGCAAATACGGTACATAGAACCATAAAATTTTAGTATGTTAGTGCTAGGTAATTTTATGGTTTGTATGCCATCTTTTAGCATTTTAACTGAGAAATTGGATTTATGGTGAATATCCAGAAAAATCTTGTTAATCATAGGTTCAAGTTGATAATTAAAGCGATTTTAATTAACCTAAGCCAACTGCAGGTTTGGACAAGCTTCTCAAGAAAATCGATAAAACAGAAGATCAAAAAAATACCAGGTAACGGTATTAAACTTGGCCACCAAACAGTCCTGATTTAAATCCTGTCGATTACGGCCTTTGGAAAAATTTGTCACAGAATTTATCGGGTCAAAGAAATGTCGCTCATTTACAACAGCTTTTTCTGGAAAAATGGGATGAGCTACCACAAGAACAACTCAATAAAGCTTATAGATGAGTTCCGTCCTAGACTGAAAAGGGTTGTAGAAGTTCGTGGTAAACATATCGAGCAGTTTTCTTAACATCAAGGTAGCATATGAAAATAAAAACCCACTCTAATAGACAGAGTTTATTTCCACGACAGTTTCGACGCCCACTGGCATCCTCCTCGGGTGGATACAGAAACACATTCGTGTGGATACAGAAACACATTCGTGGATACAGAAACACATTCGTGTTTCTGTATCCACCCGAGGAGGATGCCAGTGGGCGTCGAAACTGTCGTGGAAATAAACTCTGTCTATTAGAGTGGGTTTTTATTTTCATATTTTGACCTTCACGTAGAAAAAAGTGAAGTTTTTTGCATTTATCAAGGTAGCACTTTGAGTACTTTGTAACTTTTTATCTGCACATACAATGCAGTAGTAGTGTAAGTGGAGAATTTCCAGTGGCATAAAGAAATGTTCAATAAATCCGTAATTTTCATTAATTTTCTTTGAAATCCGCTCACCGAATAGAAAATTTACTTAGTTGTTGGATGTGAAAAAAATATTGAAATCTGACCATAACTGGATTTTACGGCCAAAGTTTGAGGTCTCCTTCTTTTTGCTGACCCGAGATATAATATATATATATATATATATATATATATATATATATATATATATATATACATACAGGGTGTCCCATAAGTCTGGAACCATAGGGCAAAATGATGAAAACGGCAATAAAAACGGCTTTTATTCACAGAACGTGTTGAATGTGTCCACCATTATTATTGATACACGAACGCAGACGAGATATCCAGTCAGCAAACATACGGCGAATGGTATCAGGAGTGATGGTGTTACATGCGTCGATGATGCGCTCCCGCAAATGTGCAACACTCTGAATTTTCTCAGCGTAGACCAACGCCTTCAAGTGATCTCAGAGATAAAAATCCAACGGGGTGAGGTCGGGGCTCCTCGCCGGCCACTCCACAGGCCCTCGACGTCCAATCCAATGACCATGGAATTGTCGGTGCAGCCACTGTCTTACCCGGATGCTGTAATGGGCAGGAGCACCATCCTGCTGGAACCATGTTGGGAAATCCTCGTCTGTGTTCAAGACACTGGGGAATGCTTCCTCGTTGAGCATACGCAAGTAGGCGTTTCCTGTAACAGTCATCAAAAAAGAAGAGGCCTATGATACGGTCTTTCCAAATGCCACACCATACCATCACACGAGCGACACCTTGTTCCTTTGAAGCAGTAAACCAGTGAGGGTTGTCTTGCGACCAGTAGCGGGTGTTCTGTCAATTCACCTCACCATTTGCATAAAAAACACCCTCATCACTGAACAGAATGGTGGACGGGAAATTAGCATTTTGAGCACATTGTTCCGTAGCCCATTCACAAAATTCCATCCGTCGGTCTGGATCATCGCTTAATTTCTGCAGGATTTGAAGTTTGTAAGGATGCCATTTGTGTGCTTGAAGAATGCGGTGGATGCTGCTTTTCGACACTCCTGTCTCAGCGGACAACCGCCGAAGAGACTTTTGGGGACTGTTTGTGAAATGAGCGAAGATGGTAGCGGCTGTGTCATCGTCGGTGGATGTCCTCGGAGGTCCACTGCGTGGTTTATCTCCTATGAATCCCGTTTCCCTGAACTTTGCTACAAGTTTGCCGACACAGCTCTGTGTTATCGCCGCGCGGTCCGGATGCAATCTGTTAAATTCCTCAGTGACCTCCCTCTGACTCCGATTTCCTACGAGCAGAATTACCTGGATGCGTTCTTCCAGGTCTTATTTTAAGGAACTTTTAGAATTGGTTTTTAAGCAATGTTATTTTACTTTCAATAATAAGGTTTACCAACAAATTGATGGTGTTGGGATGGGATCACCCGTCGGACCTTTATCAGTTGATTTTTTTATGACTCATTTAGAAAGTGTAATTTTTAGACAATCTCCCACCCATTGTAAACCAATTTTCTATCGACGCTTCGTTGGTGACTCGATAGCTGTTTTTGATAATGCTGTACAAGCGCAACAATTTTTTAACTTCTTAAATTCTCTGCACCCCAATATAACTTATACAATGGAAACTGAGAATAATCGCTCCCTTCCCTTTTTAGATCTTTTAATTTCGAAAAAAGGTGATTCTATTACTACATCAGTTTACAGGAAACCCACTTTTACTGGTTTGGGCATGAATTTCTTTAGTTTTACTGATTTTAACTATAAGATGTCGTGTATTAAAACACTCTTGTTCAGAGGATATAATTTGACCTCTAGTTTTACCTTACTTAACGATGAATTTAATAATTTAAGATCATATTTTACCAATAATAGTTTTCCTGTTCAATATGTAGATAAACTAATTAGATCTTTCTTAAATAACGTTTATAGCCCTAAACTTCCCTGTATTTCAGTGCCTAAAGATATAAAATATTTCTTGGTACCTGAAATGGGTCCCATGAATAAAGAATTTAAACTTAAATTTACAAAGTTGTTAAGAAAATTTTTTTATCATACTGATTTTCGCATTATATTTATTAACAAAATGTCTTTAGATAGCTTTTTCTCAGCGAAGGATCGAACTCCTGATTCGTTGCGTAGCGGTGTTGTATATTTATTTACCTGCCCAAGGTGTCTCCTTGGTACTTACATTGGCAGCACCGTGCGCTCCCTCAGGGCTAGATTTTATTCGCATATGGGAATAAGTTGCCGAACAGGTAAAATTTTAAATAAAAAAGAAGCCTCTAGTATTCGGGAACACAGTATTAAATGCAAAACTGATGTCACTTTAGATAATTTTAAAATTCTCGGTTGTAATTCTTGTCCTAACTCACTTAGAATTTTGGAATCTCTTTATATTAAAACATTGACCCCTTCTCTAAACGTGGATTCCTCAGCTGTCCCTCTAAATTTTTTATAATCCCCCCCCCCCTCCCCAATTTTTTATAATCCCCCCTCCCCAACTTATAACTCCCCAACCGCCCAACTCATAGTTTGTTTCCTGTTTTGTTTTGTTTTAAATTACTCGTGCCTCGGAACCAGCATTGAAAGGTTCGTAGTGTTAATTATTCCATTGTATTAGTGTTAATTATTCCAGTGTACTAATTTCAAATTTACTATATGTAATTTAAAAATAGCTTTTTAAATTTCTTGTTAAATTTATATGTAAATTTTTATAACTTTGAATTTAACCCTCTTCTTTTAGTCTTTTTAAAATTTGCTTTTACTGAATAGGTTTTATAGAAATTATTTTGTCTTGTTCACATTCATTTATTGATTCTAATTTCATATTGTTATTATCTAGCCTGGTGATGAGCGTATTGCTCGAAACGTTGCGCATTAAAGAAGACTTTTCATGGCATTTACATTCCTCCTTGTCATTGGATTTCTCCTAAATATTAAATTGAAGCTTTGTAGAAGCAACCCGCATGACTATATATATATATATATATATATATATACACACACACACACACACACCTTTCAACCTTTCAACTGTTCCGCGCGATGATTTCTCATTTCACGAAGGTCGAGCTTGTCGCCCCTCCTCTAGAAATTGGCCTGGTAAAGTAGTGAGTTGGTTTCTTGTACTCTCCATCTCACATAGCCAGGTACGCCCGGCTTATCGGGGATTGTTCTGAGCCAGGTGTCTAATCTTCTTTTGAAGATGTCCACTGTAACCCCACTCGTGTTCCTTAGGTCTTTCGGCAGCTGATTAAATAGTTCTGGTCCTCTCACAACAAAACTATTTTCTTTCAGGGTTAAGGATGTTCCCTGTCTCGCTTTTAATTTGGGAACACGAAACACGCTTCCTTTTCTACTTTCCACTGTTGTTTGGGGAGTTACAGGGTTCAGAGTAAGATTAGGGACTAGTTTCTCCATTATTTTCCAAGTGTAAATAATGGTGTATCTCTCTCCTCCTTTCCAGTGAATATAGAACTAATTCGCATAACCTTTCCCAGTAGTTTAGTTCTTTGCACCCCTTGATCTTGGCTGTGGAGCTTCTCTGAATCCCTTCTAATTGTCTAATGTCTTCTTTTTTATATGGGCATGTTAGGACCGAGTAGTATTCCAATTTGGGTATGATCAATGTTTTCAGTAGAGGAATCATTATATTCCTATCCCTTCGTTTAGAGGTTCTCAGTATCTGCTCAGTTACTCTCTTTGCTCTGTTTACTGCTCTTATTTTGTGTTTCAAATTTCGCATCATCTGTCATTACAACCCCTAAATCTTTTGCTCTGGAATTTCTCTGAATTTCCTGTCCATTTGGCATATAATATTCCATGGATTTTAGGTCCTCCCTTTTTCCGTACCGTAACAGCTGAAATTTCTCAGTGTTAAACTTTATATTGTTGTCTTCTGTCCACTTGTAGATTCTGTTCATGTCGGTTTGTAGAGATCCTATATCTTCTGGGTTTCTTATTTTTCCACTGATCTTTGTGTCGTCGGCAAGGGATGTTACTGTGCTGTCTCTGGTAACGTCCTCATCTATGTCAGTTAGCATGATTATGAAGAGTAGTGGAGCTAATAGTGTTCCTTGTGGTACTGAGCTGAGGACCTCTGATTCTGATGAAGATGCTCCTTGTACTGTAACGACTTGCTGCCGCTGGAATTTATATACCCATTTTCCTATATATCCATTTTCCTATATATTTATATATAAGCGGTCCCAATGGTATGGAGAGAAGAAAGACCACTCGGCTGATTGTTGCTTCTGTTTAACGAAGCTAAGTGGACATTCCTCAAAATCTAAATAAGCGACTCAATATCCTAATTTACTCTCAGCCATGCGACCTCTTTCACATTGTGACGATTTGCCAGTACCAAAACCATCAAAGACATGGGCTTTAGATAATGATGAACCTGATGATGAATCTCGTAATGAACCTTTGGACAGACAGGATGACCTGGATACCCAATTTCAACCACCTTCATCGGATGAACCTCATTTAATTTCTCAGTCAGAGTTAAATGATCTTGTCAGAGAGTTGAATTTATCTAAAAATCAGGCTGCGTTCTTAGGTTCTAGATTAAAAGGTTGGAATCTCTCTATAAGACTGTAAAATATCATCGTTTCGTTGGCGCCGGACACACATCACATCGTTTATCTCTATGGAAAGTGATTTAATGTATTGTAATGATGTGAACGCACTCATGGAGGCAGCTGGTTGAGAGCACAATCCTAAGGAATGGATGCTTTTAATTGATTCATCAAAGTTGAGTTTGAAAGCTGTACTATCGCACAACGGTAATATCTATCCTTCGGCTACGGTTGCACATAAAGTTTATACGAAGGAATCATATAACAATATGCAGATACTTTTGAAACATACTGACTATGATAAATACTCCTGGCATATCTGTAGTGATCTGAAAGTGATTGCACTTCTCCTTGGCTTACAGTTAAGATATACAAAGTTCTCTTGTTTCTTCTGCGTGTGGGTCAGCCGAGCTAAGGAGAGTCATTATGCACAGAAAGAGTGGCAACTTCGACAAAAATTGGTTCCAGGACAGAAACATGCTATCAAACCCAATAGATCCAGCAAAAGTGTTCTTATCACCTCTCCATATCAAACTTGGTTTGATGAAAAATTTTGTAAAAGCCAATGATAAAGACGGATCTGGGTTTTTATATCTAAAACGGAAGTTTCTTGAAATCAGCGAAGTGAAAATCGGAGAAGGTATTTTAGTGGGCCCGACCACAGATCAGAGAAGTGATGAAAGGCACTGCATTTGGTGAGTTTTTTAAAGAAACTGAAAGAACAGCGTGGAAAGCTTTTAAAGAAGTGACTACGATTTTCATCGGCAGTATCAAATCAGAAAACTACAGTATGTTTCCCTGATGGAGCAAATGCTTAGTGCTTACCAAGCCATGGGGTGTAACATGTCTTTGAAAATACAATTCCTGCACTCCCAACTGAACTTCTTCCCATCAAATTTGGGGGCTGTCAGCGACAGGCATAGTGAAAGATTTCATCAGGATATATCAGCCATGGAAAAGCGGTACCAAAGGAGATATAGCCCCAGTATGTTGGCCGACTACTGTTGAAATCAGCTGCAAAAGCAATTTAGGTAAGGTACTCTTCTTTTTTGTACGATTAAATATACCAAAAAAGTAAGAAAATCTGGCAATTTTCATTTGCATTTCCTACGAAATTGGTGGACCATAAACAAATTCTGTTTTCAAATTTGTAATCAGTATAAAAAAGTACATTGGTAGCACATAAATTTATTTGAAGGAGGAAAAAAAGTTATATTTTGCAGTTCAGTGTAATCGTGTTCGTTGTGATATTTAGCAATCTTTTCCTCTTTGCATAATTACGGCCTGCTGTTGAAAAGTATGGCTTAGTAAACTAATTAAAAAAATTATATTAATCGGCGAGTGCTAGTCCTCTTCAGCATTATAAATCTGACGTATAATGCAGTCTATGACCCAAATGAGTGGAGACTTTTCAATGATTCCTCCAAAAGAAGTTTAAAAGGCGTCCTCCTTCACAACGGTAACATGTATGCATCCGTTCTTGTGGCTCATTCGGTTCACTTGAAGGAAACGTACGAAAATCTTGAGCTTCTTCTAGCTAAGGTTAAATCCAAAGAAGGTGGTTGGCTACTTTGTGGAGACTTAAAAGTGATTTGTATGTTGTTTGGTCAACAACCAGGTTATACGAAGTTTCCATGTTTTTTGTGTGAAAGGGATAGCCGAGCAAGAACTCAGCACTGGATAAAAAAGGAATAGCCACGCAGAGTCAACCTGACACCTGGTTCTAAAAACATTCAACGTGAAAGTTTGGTTGACACGAAGAAAGTTCTTTTACCTCAGCTTCACATAAAATTGGGCTTGATGAAGTAATTTGTTAAGGCCTTGGACGAAGATGGAGATTGTTTTAAGTGTCTGTGTGGTAAATTTCCAACTCTTTCAGAAGCAAAATTGAAAGAAGGAATTTTCGTTGGTCCCCAGATTAGAAAACTGACTTTGGATGAACACTTTGAAAGAACATTGAACAATCTTGAAAAAGAAGCGTGGATTGTTTTTAAGGATGTTATCAGCAAATTTTTGGGGAACAACAAGGACCCAAATTACCAAAATATTGTGAATAACACGCTAAATAAGTTCAAAGAGTTGGGTTGTAACATGAGTTTAAAATTATATTTCTTACATTCACACTTGGATTACTTCCCTGAGAATCTCGGAGCACTCAGCGAAGAACAAGAAGAACGGTTTCACCAAGACATCAAAGAAATGGAGAAGAGATATCAGGGAAGGTGTGACATCAGCATGATGGCTGATTACTGCTGGATGTTGAAACGGGATACTCCAGAATTATTACATAAAAGAAAAGGAACAGCTCGTACATTCGAGATTAAAAGGCATAGATCTCACCAGAAAACTTGGGACAAATAAAGATGAATATGTAATTGACGTTAATAGTCTTCTTTCTTTTTAAAGTTGTTTGCATTTGTAATTAGTATAACAAAGCGAAATAGGTACCTAATGTAAATTGAAATAAATAATATTTATTTATGTTGTTGTTTTTTCCCTCCAGTTTGCAGAAAACCCTTACGTGATAGAAAAAATTGGACATCTTATTCGAAATCAGCGTAGTTGAATTACATCAAATCAGTTATTAGTAAGAAAACAACTCTTACAAAGTTCTCATTCACAGGCCTGTGTTATGTTTGTATCAGGTGAATTCGTTAATCATTGTTGGCAACACTGCACGTCGATTCGGCTGCCATCTACCGTATATTGGTTATATGATTCAGTTGAACATGGCGGCTCGACTGGAACAGTGCCCTGCCCTACAGAGCAGTCCAGGACGTTTACGTTTAATGGCTGCTCGTAAACGTTCCATTGTTGAACAATATGCAGCTGCATTGATTGTTATTCCTTTTTGCATGAAGGCTGCGAGCAAAACACCTTTGTGGTTCCAAAACACGGTAACCATCACTTTGCCAGCGGACCTCACAATCTCGAACTTCTTTGGTCGCGGGGACCCAGGGTGTTTCCATTCCATGCTGGCACGTTTTGTTTCTGGAGTACGGTGATGAACCCATGTCTCGTCTCCTCAATGTGCTCGAGAAATTCTTGACCACTGACAGACTCGGAATATCGTTGCAGAAATGACAGGGCACTGTTCCAGTCGAGTCGCCATGTTCAACTGACTCATATAACCAATGTACGGTAGATGGCAGCCGAATCGACGTGCAGTGTTGCCAACAATGATTAACGAATTCACCTGATACAAACATAACACCAGTACACACTTGAAAACTTGTCGATCGATTTTTACAAACTAGTTGGTGATTCTATATAATTTGAGTGCGCTGATCTCAAAAATATAGTTAGTTTTTCCCTATCACGTATGGTTTTCTTACTACAGGGTGTGTCATAAATCCCCCATTTATCCCCAAATGTGAACCATCTTATCGAGACCAACATTGGATTGCACATGCTAAACCATAAATTTTGTTGTTATAGACTACAGTAACGCTTACATAATAATGTAGGGTAAATATATACAGTATAACAACCAGTCCCGTTCCCAGCAAAATACTCTCTTCCCTCCCATCAATGGGTGGTTAACATTTGGGGGACAGATGAGGTATTACAACACCCCTTGTAGCACGTAATTTTTAGGTGATAGAGTAAAACCTAATTAAAGCAGAATTAAATAGCTCCTAGCTCTTGGACAAGCATATTGCTTGTTTATGAAAGAATACAAAAATAACTGAAAGAAACAAAATATATTTACCTTCTTTACTTGCAAACATTTCAGGACTTATTCCAAAGACTTAAGACTACGAAGGTAGATCTGACTAATGACGACTAAACTGGTGCTTCTTTGATGTTTTCTTATGCTGTGCGTTAGGCTGATCTCGTTGCAGACACCAGCAGTAATCCGCCATCATATTTGTATGCCATCTTCCTTGATATCTTCTTTCCATGGTTTTGATGTCCTGGTGAAATCGTTCCCTTGCTCCTCACTGACATCTCCGAGATTTTCGGGAAAACGGTCAAGATGCGAAAATAAGAAGTGAACTTTCAGGCTCATGTTGCAGCCTAAAGCGCAAAACTTTTTAAGCATATTTTCCACCAGTCTTTCATAATTTTGGCTTTTGTAGTTTCCCAAGAAGTTTTCAACAACATCTTTGAAACCAAGCCATGCTTCTTTTTCTTTATTGGTCATTGTGTTCAGGAAATGATCGTCTGTCAATAACTTTCTAATCTGAGGACCTATAAAAACATCTTCCTTTATTTTCTCGTAGCTAATCTTTGGATATTTTGAACAAATGTACTTGAAACACTCACCTTCTCTATTTAATGCTTTGACATACTGCTTCATCAAGCCTAATTTAATGTGCAAGGGTGGTAGGAGGATTTTATTTGGTTCAACTAGATGTTCATGTAAAATGTTCTTTGATCCTGGGGTAAGATTCTCTCTAGGAGGCCAAGTTTTCCTCTTCCAGTGCTGGTCACGTGCTCGACTATCCCATTCGCAGATGAAACATGGCATCTTAGTGTATCCTGATTGCTGCCCAAGTAACATGCAAAGGACTTTGAGATCCCCACACAATATCCATCTGTGATTTTGATACTGAATTTTTTCCAGAAGCAGTTTCATGTTATCATAGGTCTCTTTTAAATGAGTAGAATGGGCCATTGGGATTGATGCATATTTGTTACCGTTGTGCAGTAACACTCCTTTTAGACTGGTTTTAGAGGAATCTATAAACAACCTCCAGTCACTGGTTTGGTATTCGATGCCTAGCTTGCACACTAATCCTGTGATGTCCTTGCAAAATACCAAGGGACCATCTTCTTCGAAAAAAGCCACGAAGTCTTTCTCACGATTTCTGTACCAAGCGAAGTATGTGTCGGATGCCAATAAATTGTTCTCCTGCAATCTAGACCCCAAAAGTTCTGCAGAGTCCTTAGGCAGATTCAAATCCCTGACTAAGTCATTTAATTCGGCTTGGGTTAATGGTTTAGGAGGATCTCGGTCAGCTGTTGGCTGTTCATAAACATCATCATTGTCTGGATTTGGAGCTGAATCAGAATCTGAATTGTATTGATCCAGACTCTCGGGTGGGCGGGGAATACGAACTTCTGGACCATGGGGTACCGGCCTTATTGCAGTTGGAAGACTTGGGTATTGAAGGCTCTCTTTATTCTTTGCATTATAACCTTTAACATTGCAAGAACAGAAGTAGCAGTCGTCGGTATGGTTTCTAGGCTCGCGCCATACCATAGGGATCCCAAATGGCAAACTTTTCTTTTTACCTTTGCTCCAATTCCTTAGTGCCGCAACACACATAAGACAAACCTTGTGTGGAGCCCAACTTTTGTCTTGATCTCCTAATTTAATTCCAAACTAAGCATGATAAGCTCTCTTAATGAAGGTCGTTACATTTGTCCTTTGTTTTACAACATACCGACCACAAATATAACAAAATATGTCTGGACTATGGGTACATCCTCTAGAAGCCATTATTAAAATTTTAAAGACGTAATGTTAGAATTATCTATCTGAAAAATAAGAAAAAACGAAATTAATTAAAGATAAAAAAGGTAAAAAATTACAAAACGCCCCAAAATTGTTTTGCTAATAACTTTAAAACTGTGGGTGATAGAAAAAAAACTGGTACCATTTTTTAATTCAGCGCAAGGGTTGTGGGTTCCTTGTGGGTGTACATCATATATATATATATATATATATATATATATATATATATATAATAAAAAAATAATTGAGGAGTCCCGCGTCTTAAGATACCTAAGCGCCAAAATTAAAATTCGCCAGAAATCGTCTTCAAAGTTCAGCAATATTCTGGCAATAGTATCTCTGTTATTATTTGAGCTAGAACGTTCATTTTTGGCTAAATTAGAGTTCTAAGTATGCTAATGAAGATGTTAATGAGTTTTTGGAATAGATTTTCATATTTTATATTTTATATATATTTTTTTAATTTTTTGATTTTCTTATTTTGCCGAACTTTGGATGTGATTTCCGGCACAGAATGATTCCATTGATTTTTCATCACTATCACTAGCACGGTGAGACATTGCTACACACGTTGATAATAGTTAGAAGCCGGGTGAATAGAATAATCCACGCAATATTGAGCAATATGAGCACGAACACAGGACACCTGCTAACAGCAACGCGAGTCTTAAGGTACTGGCGGGATGTTTGTGTCGTGTCCCTCTCGGCGCGTGGAGCGGATGGCCAATCAGAAAGCAGAGCGGCGTGGCTGCCATGTTTTTATTGGCTCCCGCTCCTCCTGTTGTTTCCGCCACCCAGAGACCGAACGTTCCACCCCCACCCCCATCACCTCCCACCAGTTGAACGGGATAATGGGGCCTTAAGACGCGCATCACATCTGGGAGGCAGAGCCCAGCTGGCGATAGAGGTGAAAAAAGTAGTTCGCTTCATAAGGTTTTCAACCATACTTCTAGTGTCGTAAGGTCATTATAACCCAAACCACGCGATAGAGGAAGGGTGAAAATAGTGATATCCATCAAAAACACGTTTTCGCCTGTGCTGGCGCTTAGGTACCTTAAGACGCGCGACCCCATATATATTATATATATATATATATATATATATATATATATATATATATATATATATATATATATATATATATATATATATATATATATATATATATGAGCCAAAATAGCGTGATTTTATATTTACATATTTTTTAATCTCACAGTTACATCGAGAATGTACGTCATTCGGCCAGAAGCGATACCAATATTTGAATAACCGCGCATTTTTATCAGAAGTGAAAATTGTCAGATACAAAGATGATTTTTTTTTAGTTGCGCCTTCCATCCTTCCCAGAGGACTTTGCATATTATTTCCATTATTAATGAAATTAGTTATTATTATTATTATTTATATATATGTAATTTATGCGGTAATCAGCCGATCAAATTTTACAAAACTTGTACGAAGAGACCTGGTAGAATACAGATCTGATGCCAGTATTTGAACAACCGCACATTTTGATCAGAAGTGAAAATTTGTGAATTGAATTTAGAACCCACTACTTTAGGTATACTTTTATACCATGTTGTTAAAGCGTGACCACATATTATTGTGCACGAGAGACATTGTTGCCATATCTAATTATTTATTACCGTTCAAATTCACACAGTAAGCCTTACATTTTCCGGCAAGCACCATTTTCTGTATTTCCTACATACAGAAAGGTCTAAAGTTTACGCTGGGCAACAAATGGATGGGCACTGTCCCCAGCGGCCAGATGATGTAGTGACCCACGGCTTGGAGCCCCCATAAAGCTGTAGGATCCTCATCACATGATCTTTGTTATTGTTAAACAGCCCCCTCTGATTATTGTAGGTGTAGTTTATCTTACAAACTTTAACCAGTTTCCTTGTATCTCATAACTAACGTATTCATTATTTCTACTAAAATGTATGAATCCAAATAAATAAATATTTAAAGTATTGTTTATAAAAGTTCATAGGCAGTTTATACTTGAAAAAGACACCGCTAATGTCTTCACGGTCGCTTACACTCATGCTGTTATAGTTGTTTAGGGACTGGGGTCCTACGTAGTTTAAAGTGTCTTTAGTAAGGTAAGTGTAAGGGAAATGAAACGTCACCCCGCAATATGGAAGGAAAAATTAATTGTTTGTTATTATAATTAATACATTAAGTAACATTATTTATATAATTAATCGGTAAATTACAGGATCCGTCATGATCAAGATATATATATATATATATATACACCTTTGGTTAGCTTCCGCCCGAATTGTTCATTCTGACGAAGGTCAAGCTTTTCACTCCACCTTAGACCTACAGTTTAACGTGGAATCCGAACCACGCCCCATCAGCAGCCCAGCGTCTTAACCACTAGGCCACCTAGGGTACCCATTTATCTACCAACCACTTTCTTTTATTGTGTGGAAGGATGAACAGCTGGGTTTTGCTGCGCGCCGGCTGCCGTCGAGTCTCGAACCCGGGGCCGATGGATTCGTAGTCAGCGACGCTAACCACTACACAACCGAGGCGCCACTACACTATATATATATATATATATATATATATATATATGTGTGTGTGTGTGTGTGTGTGTGTGTGTGTTTATTTCATACGAGTAAATGTTTTTCGAATTTGCTTCAAATTATTATCATTACGAAAATCTTCGAAGGTGTTAATGATGGCACCAGATCAGGGGGGAGAGGAGGAGTTGTTATCAAGGTCTTGTGTCCTGAGACATACAAATTAATATTTTCTGATAGAGGGGATAAAAATCAATAGAGATAATTGAAGCGAGTACATCAAGACTTTATGCCTCCTCTGCTTTATAATGAGATCATTTATTTGCTCTTAAAAGTTTTCTATTTGAGTGTTTTACATGACACTAATTAGGCATATGTTAATGTTATGAATTAATGTACTACGCTCCCGGGACGCGGAAGAGGTGTTTCTTGTGGGGTACATGATGCTGGTACAGTATCCCACCTGCGTCATCATTCAAATTTAAGTTCTTGAAGGCATTTTCTAGTCTGTGTAGCGGTATGAGGGCTCGCATTGTCGTGTAACAGAATAATACCTTCCGACAATCTCCTTCTCCGTTTTGTGCGATTTGCTTGCTTTAACTCATTCCGAAGCATGTCAGAATACGATGCACTTGTTACTGTAGTTCCACGCTCTAGATAATGTTCAAGGATAGGGCCTCGTGTATCCCAAAACAGTGTTAGCATAACTTTACCGGCTATTGTCGGAAGGTGTTATTTTGTTACACGACAATGCGCGCCCTTATACCGCTGCACAGACTAGAAAATGCCTTCAAGAACTTAAATTTGAAGTTCTCGAACATCCAGCCTACAGTTCAGACGTGGCACCTTCGGATCTTTACCTGTTTGGACCACTAAAAGACGCTTTGAGAGGTCAGCGATTCCAAGGCGATGATGACCTGAAGGAGGCGGTGCATGACTGGCTACGCACACAGCCAAAAAAATTCTTTTGTGATGGCATTAGGAAGCTTGTAGATCGCTGGACTAAGTGTATTGAGAAACAGGGAGATTATGTTGAGAAGTGATGTATTTATAATCTATCAGATGTGCAAATAAAATTGTGAAAATAAAAAGTGCGGATACTTATTGAATTACCCTCGTACATTTGGAAATTGTTTATATTCACACTTTCTGAGAATCTCGTATCCAATACTTCGAAGCCGTTGAGCGACCTCTAAATATTAAAATATCTCAGTACAACTTTGTACACAGTGTTTTTACATCATATGGCATACTTTGATGAGGTCAGAGCACGGAAACTAAAACGTTGAAAAATAAGTGACACCCTAATATATATGCCTATATATATATATATATATATATATATATATATATATATATATATATATATATGTGTGTGTGTGTGTGTGTGTGTGTGTGTGTGTGTGTGTTTAGCCGATATGTAGAGAGAGAGAGAGAGTTACAAGGAGTTACAAGGACAAGAGGAAGCCTCAAAGACCTTCCCATCCACTCTGGGAGGTTCCTGTTATGAAGCAAGTTTATTTTTCTTTCAACTCTTCTTGCAGTAGGAGAAAACTGGATAGAAAAGTATGAGGCTCTCTCCCCACCCTCCGCTCCCTCCAGAGGCAGGTACAGAAAAAGGTTGAAGAAAATACCTTGACCCTGGAAAAGTAGCCAAGGAAATTTTACAGGAAAGTAGAGAATATATAAAAAAGCTCTATAATTAGCATGCCCAGAGAGACATGCGAAATCTTGCAGAGTTACGTTATGTTTTAGTCCAAAAACCACGAAAGTATTCAGTACTTTGTCCAGCCTATTTTTAAACACATTTACACTTTGGCTTGAAACAACCTCTGAGGGAAGTTGGTTCCAGATATTAACTATTTTATAGGAAGAGAAAATGCTGCAGACAGAGGTCCTAAATGTCTTTAGTTCCAGTTTAAATCCATTATTTCTTGTTCCTTCCCAAGAGAGAGTAATCGGTCTTCGGGTTTTTATAACCTATGTGCATTACCTTACATTTGTCCAAGTTGAATGGCATCTGCCAAGTAGCAGACCATTCGCCCAACCTGTCAAGATCATTCTGAAGCTTTCTTACGCCCTCCTCAGTACCTACATTACTTCCTAATTTCGTATCGTCTGCAAATTTGGAGATTGTACTTAGAAGCCCGACGTCTATATCATTAATAAAGATGATAAAAAGTAAAGGACCCAGAACGGAACCCTGTGGAACACCACTGGTGACGGGCGCCCACTCAAAGAGAGAGAGAGAGAGAGAGAGAGAGAGAGAGAGAGAGAGAATTATTTGCATAAATATGCGTGTAGAACAGCAAATAATTCTAATGCATTGTTTAACCATATGTACAGATGTAATCATAGTATCAAGTGGGATATTTCTAAAGCGCTCTTCAGAAACACATATAATTGAAAAGAATATTCTAGAATGTGCATTCATCCATTTTAAAAATAATTTTAATAACAGTGCGAGAGTGTATAAAATTGACAATATCCTGTTAAAATACTTTTTGCCTTTAATCGACTCTTGTTAATCATGTGCTCATCTTTTTATTTCTCTGTCCCGTTGTACAAATGTATATATTTTCGTCATCTTGCCTTCTTCGTTCATTCCCTGACGAACAGTACTTCTGAATACACAAAAAGCCTTGGAATCATTTTTCTCTTTCCTTGTGGTGCATTATGATATATATATATATATATATATATATATATATATATATATATATATATATATATATATATATATACACATATATATACAGTATATAAATTTACTTATCTATTTATTTATGCAGGAAGGAAGGGCTGAATGCCCACAAACACACTCCTCCTACCACCATAGAAAAAGAAGAAAGACAAAATCAAGGTCCAAGGTTTTGGAGATGGCTAGACACTGCGTTTGAAAGAATGGAGGTCATAGAGAGGGGGAAAGATGGATCGAGGGACATTGTTCCAGAGTTCACCGGTTGAGTAGATGAAAGTGTGAGAATACTGATTAACTCTTCCGTTAGAGAGTTGGACAAAAAAGGAATGAGAATGTGGCGAAAGTCTGGTACTGCGTACTCTCCTTAAAAGAGGAGGCATAAAGTTAGAGAGTTCAGAAGAGCAGGGTCCATTATAATAACGATAGTAAAGAGAGAGTGAGGCAACATTGCGGCGAAAAGAGAGGGATTGAAGACAGTCAGTAAGAGGTAGGGAAATGATGAGACGAAAAACCTTTGATTGCACCCACGATTTGATGAGTAGAGATGTATCTGGGTTGGGCCATCCCATACAAGAGAAGCGTACTCAGTTCACGGGCGAACAAGACCACTGTTCAGAGAGAGCATCTGAGTTGGGGGGGTGAAGAAACTGCGGAGCCGGTACAGCACACCTAGTCTCTTAGAAGCTGTTTTAGAAAGAGAGCATATGTGCTTTCCAAGAAAGATCACGAGAAAAGGAAACGCCATGAATGTTAAGAGAAGAGGAAGGATTGAGTTGTGTATTGTTGAAGTAAGGGGATAGACCGCATAGACGTGTGGTAGATTGTGACGAGCAAACAGATGAAGGAATTGCTATTAAGGGATTGAAAGCTGCAAGTTTTTCTCCCCCCCAATCAGAGATAGTAGAAAGATCAGAGGTCAGGTGCACCATAGTCGTCTTACACGAAGCAGTGAGTGACTGTTGAGAGGGACACTTTATGATTCGGCTGGAGAAATGAAGTGGAAGGAAAAGTACCATTTGAAAGACAAAAACGAAAGAGTTTGCCTAGGTTGGGTGTCAGCACAGAAACACAGTTCTTGAGAACAACAGGAGGGACACCATGAAGACCGTACTCCTTCCGACAGTTGGGACTAGATAGGGCAGAAAAAACATATTTGGAAGAGATTTTAATTTCGGAAATAATTGAGTCAGCGAGGAGATGGAGGAACAGCGCCAGAATCGCTCAAGATTGAATTGGAGTCGAATATTTGAGAAAGAGTTCAGCTTTATCAGATGAAGAGATGACAACTGAGCCGTCAGGATGGAAAAGAGGAGGGGGAAAAAAGAATTAAATTGTTGGAGAAGTTTTTCGCTAGGATGGCGATAGTACCTTCTGAAAGCTTCCTCTCTATTGCGGATAGTATCAGAACAAGCAGGGTCAAACCAATTTTTTTTTGTAATTGTAGTAAAAACAAACTGTGGAATGTATGCCTCTATGCCCGAGAGAATCACCACCGTTTTGCGCTCAGCGCACTTGGAAAGGCTCCTGCCACGAAAGCAGTAATCATTCTATGGGAAATCAGGAGATTTCAGCAAAATGAGAGTAGGACAGAATGTATTCCACTTTGGAAGCGAGGTAGTCAAAGAGTTTTGGATAGTCCGTAGAATTGGGAGAAAAGTAGCCAGCGTAGGTGTATTTAGTTTGAGATTGGCACGTGAGCTGTAGCCAGAGGGTGTAGAATTCGGAGGATTCAAATTTGGGGAATACAAGAGCAAGTTAGATCGTTGTGTACATATATGCAACATCCACCTTTGGAATGAAATTGAGTATAGAGAAAGTAGGAGGTACAGAAAAGGGGTTGTTGTCAGTCGTCCCTATCACCTAAGTTTCAGTGAGGAAGAGAAGGTGAGGTTTAGCGGAGGAGAGGTGTAGTGTGTAGTGTGTAAGATTCATGCATGTGTAGTTGTGAAGAATAGTGAGAGAAGTGTGAGTTTGAGAGCATGCTGGACTGCTCACAGGGTTGATGAGACACGGAAAAAGACCAGGTAAGGAGGACAGTGACATATATATATATGTATGTTATATTATGGCTGTTAGGTTATTTCTCTCAAGGTCCCTAAAGTTCAAGTCCACGAACCTCAAGTTCAAGTTCACGAAGAACTTAATATTCCCTTAAGTCTAACGACGCCCCATTAATACAAAGAGTTTAATTAATTCCATATAATTGGTGTACTTTGCATATTCTTATTAGATATCGGCCATAGATACGTTCCTAAGAAGGGAGAACATCTGAGTTCTCCCAAGTTACGCCCTCATTAGAAAACAAATGAAGGACCCCGCCTTCTCGAAGTGGCGCTGCACCCTAGCGAGACAAAAGGTTTAGACTTTAGACTAATTTAAGAATTATATTATTCATTCAGTATTTCCTTCTGAACGGAAGTCACGCGCTGATGACGTATTCACTCGTGATTTTCTTTCAAACAGAAGTCACACGCACCTCGTGCGGTGATATAGGAGGACCTCCATTCTTTTAATATAAAAGAAGGGGCTTCACGCCCCTAAAACAGATTCCGACACAGCGCGATTAATTTCGGATCTCCGGGTTGCGGTTGGAAAGCCCAATCCATATAGAGAGAATAAGGCAGAAGCGAATAAACGAGAATAGAATAAATCAGGTTAGCCGCGAGTCTCCGGGTTAAAGCATAGAATTAACCCGTACAGGGCTCAAGTCGTGTTAAGAAGTCTTGAGATAAATTAGCCGACGGTAGAGGAAGTCCGTGTCTATCGACCCTGGGAACTTAATATTAACTAGAAATAAGGAACCATTGATTTAAAGTCGATCCAATAAGACTTAATACTTACTTAATGTGATTTCAATATACAGTGCATACGCAATTCAAGTAAAGTAGAATCTCTGCCGATGAGTTTCCTTGTCCCTAACGAGCCCTTAAATATCGCGCTCTACGTGATGCGTCTGGAGAGGTAATACATCGAGAAGATCTCTTCTGGTCATTACCATCGAAAGTACAATATGTTATACGTGGCCCTTCTACAGCGAAGCCACCCAGAAGATTAGAACATATATATATATATTCTATATATATTATATATATATAATATATATATATATATGTGTGTGTGTGTGTGTGGTGTGGAATTATTTCACGAAAGTAACACGTGAATAATACTCATGATGAAAATAACCGCGAAGGAAAAAGAAAACACGAAATAGTGCTTAAGCGCGTTCGTCTAATGACATCCTCAGGAACACTGAAATTAATAACAAGATTGAGACTATATATAGATCACAAATAAAAAAAATAATGATATGATTGACGCAGAAAAATATTGTCGGAGGAGCATACAATTTACGTGGAAAAGGTATCAGAGTTTTAGCGCCTTGCCCTTCTCGTCTAAATCTATTCTGAATGAATTCAAAACAACAGGATCAAGCGAAAAAAGTCCCCTGGCTGAGGTTGAATAATGGCAGACTCAAGAATATTTCTATTAACAATGTTGCTTGAATGAAACAAAATTGAAACATTATTCCAATCAATACAGTGGGACAACTCTGACAAATGGACAAAAAGGGCATTGGACGACTATCCCGTTCTAATGGAATATTGATGTTGTTTTATACAGCATGTTCAAATTTTTCCCGTCTGTCCAGAGTAAAAGAACTCACATTGTTTACAACCAATTTTATAGATAATGCCTGAATTATATTATTGGTAGGACTATTCTTTATTATGATATTTTTCTCAATATTGTCATATGAAAATACCTATATTAATGTTCAAAAGTTTAAGTACATTAGCAATGCCTAAAAAGCCTGGGAAAAATGGAAATACTAAAATATTCTTCGACAAAGTGTGAGGGTTATTATTTACACGATAGAAAGTTTGTTTTGCCTTGTTAAGACATATTCTAAACAAGCAGGTGGATTACACATGTCACTTCCAATATTGTTGATTTTTCTAATTCAGCATCCGTATATTCCGGACTGGCGATCCTAAGAGCACGGAGAAACATTGAACAAAATATCTCTTTCTTGATTGGGGTGTCGTGTCCGGAGTAAAATTGTACATAGAACAAATTGTTTGTTTTTTTCGATAGATACAAAACTTAAAACCTGGGTTTTCCCAATGTACACGCACATCCAAAAACGGGATTGAGTTGTTACCTTTGAGTTGTTACTTACTGTTTTGTTCCACTTCCAAAGTGTATTATTATTATTATTATTATTATTATTATTTATGAAATTTAATCGCTACAGTGTTCACTCACTATACGTATTTGAAGTGCATCCTTACAAAAACTTAAATTCTTTCCACGCAAAAATAAAATATTAAAGTGAAATCTGTTTTAAAATTGTGGAGGATTTTGAGGACTATTTTCAGTGCTTATAAAGCAAGAATAAAGGGTTATAACACGCAATTTTGTCGTTGCTTTCAACTTTCGGACCTTCCTTTTCAAAAAACACATTCAGGTTTTTTTTTCGCACTGAGGCTGCTGAAATGTGAATAAAACTCTATGCGTTAGGCTTGAAGATTTTTCTTATTTTTTTATATTAAATGAATATTCAAGTAATGTACGAAAGATTTTTTCTCATTTAAATTTTTATGAGAAAGGGGAGCAAATATATTACATTTTTCGGTTTTTCATAATTTTCACAAAGTTTTGAAGGTAAAACTTTGTAATTTTCTAATAATAATAATAATAATAATAATATTATTATTATTATTATTTATACATAACCTAGGTTAACCTTGGTTTTGCTTCCGCCCGAATTGTTCATTCTGACGAAGGTCAAGCTTGTCACGCCACCTTAGACCTACAGTTTAACGTGGAATCTGAACCACGACCCACCAACAGCCCAGCGTCTTAACCACTAGGCTACCCAGGGTACCCATTTATCTACCAACCAATTTTTATTGTGTGGAAGGATGAACAGCTGGGTTTTGCTGCGCGCCGCCTGCCGTTACCGGGTTTCGATCCACTACACCACCACATGTACAAGGAATATACAAAAGATGTAAAAAAAAATTACACATAAAAATGGACTACTGTAATACTGTAGATGATAAGTTATCTCACACCACAGAACTGCTCTTTGCAAGCCAATTCTATGCTTTATTCGCAGAATGGAGTTCTTCGAAAAAATCTTTTTAGATATAGAGCAAAACAAGAATTATTTATGATAAATAAGAAATGGACAAAAATGGTGTGAAGTTAAGTAAAATGCGTTGCTTGTAGTCATAGGCATAGAATGGTAAAAAAACCTGAGTTTAGGGCTGGAGATTAGATACATTTATATACATTATATAATTGCTAAACTGGATTATATATTCCTTGCTATAAATATATAACATCTATTTACAATACTTGAGTACTTTCAAATTGTACACAAAATTAGTGGCTGCACAGGAATAATAATTATTATTCCTGTGTAGCCACTAATTTTTTGTACGTAATCATTATCTTATTTATATTTGGCGTGAAGAGACATGAGAACGGAAAAGAAATGTGGAAATGGAAATGCTGTAGGTTAAGGACGAACAGATTATAGTTTGTAAAATTTTATGAATTTCTTTCAGTTTTCTGGAAACCTTTTACTGTGCTGAATTATTCGGTCTACGAGTATATAGCTTGCTATAGGTTTTTTCTAGAAGTCGGGTCCACTGGATCATAAAGTTTTAACTAAGCAATCTGGAGTATAATTTGATTTTCTGATTGCAATTTGATTGTACTTTATCGAAACGGTGTTGGGTTTGAGATTTTAATATTTTGTTTCGATAATTTCCGGGCCAGTACCATTAACAATTTGATATACAGGGTGTCCCGTAAGTCTGGACCCATAGGGAAAAATAATAAAATTACAAAATAGTCCAAAAATTTATTTATAATATATTTTTTTATTATTTTTATTATTATTTTTATTATTTTTTTATTATGATCTTACTCCGCTGGAGTTTTATTTGTGGGGCCACTTGAAAGCCAAAGTGTACGAGGTCAAACTTCAGAACATTTTCCACCTTAAAGCACGCATTGTGGAGGCGTGTCAAGAAATTTCTGCGACTGTGATTCAGAAAGTGCTGTCGCAGTGGAGATTACGTCTTCAACTATGTGTGCGACACAACGGCGGACACTTTGAACAGATTATGTAATAAATTTTTGGACTATTTTGTAATTTTATTATTTTTCCCTATGGGTCCAGACTTACGGGACACCCTGTATATAGGAGTGGTAATACATCTTTATTTGAGGTCATGATTTTTGTGTCATCCGCGTACTGATAATAGAATGAGTTAGTCAGTGATTGTTGGTGGACATCATTTACGTAAAATATAAAGTGGATCGGTGTTAGGATAGTCCCTCGAGTGACCCCATAGGATATGGATCTTGTCTGTGAAATGTGGGAATCATGCGTAATTTTTAAATCCCGTTATTAAAATATGAGTGAATACAGGTCCCCAAAGCTGTAATGTTCGAATTTCTTTAAGAGTATGCCAGATCAAGTAGAATGATTACTGACGTCTTTCGTTGTTTATCTTACTATAAAGTTCGCATGCAGTGGTTATGACATCATTCATTGGTCGAGTGTTTTTGTAGAAAACTGAACTGTCAAATGTGCAGCCGAATTGTCGTTTATATTTTAATATAATTTTTTTATTTCATTATACACTATACTACCTTCTCATACAGTTTACTGATGGTAAGACGGAGATGAGTGCTTTCATTAAGTTCACATTAAATTAAAGTTACTAATAAGTAATGACTAAGTTTTGTTCTGAAAATTTTATTAGTGTTACTAAAAGAGAATAAAATAGCAAAAGAAAAATAGAATATAATCAAAGAGTAATTTTTAGGCTTCTTCGATCTTTTTGCTACTAGGCGAACTAGAAGTATCGCCTGATTTAAATAATGATCAGCACTCTTCTTACTTCTTTGGGACAGTATGGGAAGATGCCAGTTTGAATGGAGAGATCACGGAGCTTTGCGAGGTGAGCTCCAATCAAAACAGGTCATTCCTCATATTATGTGATTGAAATTATATTTAGCGATTACTTTTTATTTTTTACTGACTTATGACTATTATCATCAACAGTATGTCGATGTATATGATAGGAAGGAACGTCCAACGAATATGTACCGAAGGACGTTGATGTTGGTTAGCTTTTTGAAGTGAGATTAGCTCTCATCTCAGTGAAATATTTATTAAAGGTATTAAGAAAACTTGTTTCGTCTGTAAAGGATTCCTTATTGATTATTATATTAGTTTTTTGAGTACTGGAGGCTTGGTTTGTTTTTATTAATCGCTTTGTTAATGAGTTTCCAGCAGTGTTTGGGATCGCCCTTAAAATTAAATTCTTTGAATTTACATTTGTAGTAATTGGCATTTTATATGATTAATCACGAGTTAAGTTCGTTTCGATAATGAAATAAACCTTTCTTCACATTTTCCCATAATTTATGGTTGAATGGATATATATTTTTAAACCAGGGGTTGTTTATTCTGATAAAGGAATATTTTTGTTAATAATAATAATAATAATCTCGCAGTGTTTCCTGAAGCATTTTCAATTTTATATTTATACTTTGTTCATCATGCAATGAAAATGAGGTTTCTAGAGCATAACTTTAATATCGCTAAGAATAACGTTATTATATTATTATTATTATTATTATTATTATACTCTCAAAACAGGATCGGTAAAACTTTTACCAATTTTATTTTTACTGTATCTCACGTAACCACGATAGCTAGTATAGAATATTAATCACACTAGTAAATATATTTACTTCAGGAACTGGTAATATGAATGACTGTGATTTTGTAAGGTTACCTAAACAGTTTAATAGACTTTACTATTTACTCACTAAATCTGATGAATACTTCTAGAATACGTAACACCGAATTCCAGTTCTAAAATTTGAACCATTTTAGCCTGACAAAAGATTAATCATTATTTAAGTCTTTGTTGCCTAAAATAAATTTTTAATCATGACTAATCTGTAAATTTTTCTTTGGTGTTTTCACGCGGTGATTATTAGGGCGGATAAAATTTGCTTTCTGCATGCATAGTTTTTACAAGATGAAAGAAAATTTTATATATATATATATATATATTATACACACACACACACTCTGTGTGTGTGTGTGTGTGTGTACATGTACATATATGCGGCGAAATCCATGGTTTTGGTTCAGTGTTGAGATATTTCACGCAGGAAAATGAAAGAAGGAATAGCGACGTTTTGCTCCAATCACTGGAGCATTCTCAAGCTTTATTAACCGAAAAAAAAGAGAGACAATCTTTTATATACCATTGAAAGAGTTAAAAAGTGAGAATTTATATGATATATAACTATTTAATTTACGCTTCAATAAAAAAAACACTAGTGATAAATCGAAACAACGAGTTGTACTCGTACATACTTAGCTCCCTTCTCACCGCATTCATTAACTTTATTTTATTTAGTTCTCTGTTGTATGGTTTAATTGAAACTTTGGAACTTTATAGGATGTTAATTCTTTTTATTATCTTATAAAACTTTTTATACATACACCTGGGCTACCCACCCCTAACTTCCGCCTCCCCATCTCCCTTCCCACTTTTTAAGCCTTTTAAGGGTATATGAAAGATTGTCCGTTTTTTCGGTTAATAAAGCTTGAGAATGCTCCAGTGATTGGAGCGAAATGTCGCTACTCCTGCTTTCATTTTCCTGCGTGAAATATCTCAACATATATATTATACCCTTTGGGTAATGAAGCGACCCTTTGGTTAGCTTCCGCCCGAATTGTTCATTCTGACGAAGGTCAAGCTTTTCACTCCTTTAACGTGGAATCCGAACCACGACCCATCAGCAGCAGCCCAGCGTCTTAACCACTAGGCCACCTAGGGTACCCATTTATCTACCAACCACTTTCTTTATTGTGTGGAAGGATAAACAGCTGGGTTTTGCTGCGCGCCGGCTCCAGTCGGGTCTCGAACCCGGGGCCGATGGATTCCTAGTCAGCGACGCTAACCACTACACCACCGAAGCGCATTATATATATATTTTAATTGGGGTTGTTTAACTCCTTCGCCACATCTAAGGTCATATGACGGAGGGGACGTACAGCTTTACGTGGGATCCGAACCAAGGGTCGATACATAATCTGGGCGCGGAGGACGGTCTCCCATCCAACTACTACCCAGACCCAATGTCGCTTAACTTCGCTAATCTCCGTGAAGCGGTGTTACGACATTGACCACGACGTAGCCCATATATATATATTATATTATATATATATATGGGGGAAGGGTGGGGGTAAATTGGGGAGAGGGGTGGGGATAATGGTGGAGAGGAGTGGGGGCAATGGGGGGGGTAATGGAGAAAGGGGTGAGGGTAATGGGGGATGGGGTGGGTCAATGAAGGGAGGGGGTGGGGCAATGGGGGAGGGTGGGATAATGTGGGGGTGGGGGGCAATGGGGAGGGATGGGTGTGATGGGGAGGGGGGTTAGCCCCCAAGTTGCATAAGGGGGGGTTGAGGGGTTTTTGGGGGAGAGGGAGAATGACCTCCCCCCAAAGGGGTAACTCAGGCACCGAAGGTGCCCTCGCCGATGGCGAGTTTGCGAAGCAAAAGCAGTGCCCGGAGGGCAGTGAGCAGAAGGCTCTGCTTGTATATATAAATATATATAGTGTTTCAAAAGTCCGGCCCCCTATCAATTTCAGATTATTCATTACTTTTTGTTTTTCTTTTTTCTATTCTACTAGGGGCACTCAATATATTTTGCCCCACCCTTTTTTCTTAACTAAATAATAGGCCATGGGGCTGAAATGTCTTTTGGGCCGTAACTTTAAACTTTCTGCGCTTAACATAACCGGATTTTTCCGGTTTGAACCTCCCCTCCTTGTATAAAACCGCTTTTAAACGCCTTGTATAAAGCCGATGGTTAACGCAGTTTCGAAAATGGCGTCTGACACTGATGTGCGTCGTAAACAGAGAGCTGTTGTCGAGCTCTTAACGGCAGAGAAGGAAACAGTTGGAAATATTCACAAACGTCTACAAAACGTTTACGTTTACGCTAAAGACACTAGTTGGTACCTGCACAACCAAAGCAACACTAGAGGCGCCAACATAGCCACACAACTAAACAGCCTCTTCATTCTTAACAATACAGAAGAACATACACTCATACCACATCAAGCAGGATACTGAAACTCCTCCCCAGACATAACGTTCTGTTCCCCTCAGTAGCAACACATACACATTGGACAACAGAAAAACAACTGTCATCAGACCACCTGCCCATCATCATTACAACACGTTCTACACTCTTCCCCAACAGCCTTAGGCACACTTACAGAAATTACAAGAACGCTGATTGGGAACAGTTCAAAATATATAATATATATATATATATATATATATATATATATATATATATTGGGTGTGTTTATGGTATATGGTGAAAAATGCGAAATGAAAATGCAAGGGAGCGGAACCCTTTATTTTGTGAGGATAAATGAGAAAACAGAAGAGGCAAAATTTCTTTGTAATCCAACAACATTTAGAGGTTGCCCACAGCTGATAGGTATTTTCAATTTATAGGGCAATGGAAATTTAATTCTCAGTTTAAATGATAAATTGCATCTCCAATATACATCTCCAATAAGTATTCAGAACAAATATATCGTGTGAGTATATTCACTAAATTCATAATTAACGATTAAAGTACATGACACCTCGAGTGTTGGCGTTCATTTTTTCATCAAAGTGACTTTGTAGGCTGTCGGCAAGACTTTACGATGTTCTTCGACGATTTGAATCATGAACTGCATCTGCTCTTCGTTCCGAGTCCTTCCAGCCTTCGTGAATTCTTGAATCAATGCTATGCCTCGCTCTGCTGCATCATTCACTACATTTAAGGAATCCACCCTGATCTTTGCTGAACCAAAGCTGGTGTTGTTTTCCCAGTTTGATGGATCCTCTTGCAGGAAATCGACCGGAAGATCTAGAAGGGTGAACAGATTGTACGTATTGGAAGAGCAAAAGTCTGCCAGGGTCTTTCCTCTTGGATCTGGAATCCAGACTCGTCGGGGGGGAGCTTCTGACCCTTCAACGGAATTCATATTCTCTACCATTTCCGCTTCTCATCATCATCGACTGCAGGATCGAATAGTGCAAGGCCCACGTTTACCTCATTGAGGTACCAGAGATGCCGATTAAAACTCTTGTACCCAGCGGCGTTGGTGTTTTGCAACTTTTGAAGGAGGGCTAAGTCGCTTCGTGGAGCGCTTGCTGCTTCTCTTGCTGAAAACCACGGAAGGACGTAATCTTGAGCAACGAAGAGACAGAAGTCCCGCAACCAAGAAATCAGGCGGTCACTGCTACTTGCTCCACGAGATGTTGAAGGACATTGGTTCATGTGCATCGTGAACTGGTATCTGAACATCCAAATCTTGAAAGAGTAAATTCCACGCGCCATCCACCGTGCTCGGTGCAAAGCCCCTGGAGCCATGAACACAGGACTCCGACGTCCGTGAGGTACTCCTCCCAAGAAAATGACTACAAGTTCAAGAAGCTCTTTGTAGTCATCTCTGGGATGCTTCACTTTCAGAAGGTCATTTGCTTCATGAATCATCTTCTCGGCCCAGGGACTGATCACTGCAGCCGTGTCCTCTTCGTCCGCGGCAGTGGAGTATTCATTCAATTTCAGTTGCGGCCAAACATTACGGAAGCTCTGGAAAATCGTAATCTCAGGTCCTTTGGAAAGGTCTCCAACAAGGAAGAAAATACTGCTTCAAGCAGCAGTTCCAGCACGTGATGTCGACACGCAAAGTAAATCATTTCACGCCCGAGAGCCTGCTCTACTCGCACACACACTCCTCCATGGATGCCGGTGTTGGTGGCTGTCGAGTCAAAGCAAAGAGCTTTGATCTTCTGGCCAAGATCCCAGTTTTCGATGGTTTCGATGATGACGATTGCTGTCCTTTCTGCCTTGGAGTCTGGGAGTTTGGGGATGGCTAGAATCTTGCTCATCCCATCCCCGGTAACTAAGATGGCTAAACGGTCGATTTTGTCTCTTCCCATTAAGTCTGCCATAAGTTTTCCATCCCAGTGAAGACAAGAGGGCATTCAGGCTTGTAGGAAGCTCTCACCTCTGCTTCGTGGGCTGATCTGTACCTGGATCTGCTGGCCCGAATAGCACTTGGACTGAGGCACATCTCACTTATGTCCTGACCCATTTGCATGCCAAAGGGGATGAGAACACGAGCAGCTGCCCTGTCGCTCATCCGCGTGCGGTCCAGAGCTGGGCACTTCCGCAAACTTCCGCAATTGCGGAAGATGTTTTTCGTTTGCGGATTTGCGTTTGCGGCAAAGTCATCGCAAATTAGTGAATTTGCGTTTGCGGAAGTGATTTTGAGTTTGCGGATTTGCAATCGCAAATCCGCAAACTCAAAATCACTTCCGCAAACGCAAATCCGCAAACGCAAATTCACTAATTTGCGATGACTTTGCGCAAACGAAAAACATACTTCCGCAATTGCGGAATTTGCGGTTTGCGGAAGTGTTTGCGGAAGTGCCCAGCTCTGGTGCGGTCCAATGCCGCAGCGACCTCCGAACTGATTGCCGTCGTCCCACGGCGATGTTTTGGAGCCGACGATGTAACTGGCTTTCTTTCGGGACTTGTTTCCTCACTTGATGACGCTGACGATGAGGTTTCCATAACAACGGTAGCAGAGATTTCTTCCATTTCCTGCACATGCCTGTCTTTCCGCTTCAATTCCTGAGCAGTTCTTTCTTGGGCCCTTGCGACTTTTTTGGCAATCTTCTTGTCGACATTTCCAATCCTTCCTCTCCGACCTTCCTCCCTTTGAGCAAGCAGGAAGTCCTTGTCCTCCTGAATTTTGATAAGATTTAGGGCATTTTGGTGACCAATGTCGAAAAGGTTGTTCAAGCTTGACCTGAACGCAGCCTGGTTGTCCAAATTGGTCTTCGTTTTCCGCGAAATTCTCTTCTTCAAACCCTGCCATTCGTCATGCAATTTCCGGACGTGCTTCTTGACGTCGTGCGGATGTTTCGTCGGTAAACCTTCTGTCACCCAGATTTCAATGATGGCTTGTGATGTCGAGGACACACTCTCAGCTAAGGATTTCTTCTCTTCATTGTGGAGATGGAAAAGGTACTTCAATACATCACCTCTTGAAGGTAATTGCTGACCGGCAATAGTAGGACTGATGACCCCACAAGCCAGATTGATTTCTTCGATCTTGTACATGCCGCCATCGTTCACCAGTTATTTGTGAATAAGACAAAACAGTGAAATTGGTAAGTTAATTTAACCCATTCATGGATAAAGTACCTCAGGAAAATGTGTAGAAATAAGCACCACTCTTTGTAACCGTAATCTGTGTTCAAACAATGATTGGCTGATAACCCATGAGCACAATATGTATTAAAATTATAATAATTTTGCGAAATCATGCATACATAACCATTTACAGTATATCCAATCCATATATAAATTTAAAATAATCTACGGTACACTACACTATTTCACTCAGACGATGCGAAAAAAGATGATTGCAATACGCTGAAGCAGAGAGCGTCCAAAATTTTATACGCATAAAAATTAAACCTTATAACTATTTTTGGAAACAAAAATATTGCCGGTAAAACAAGTCATTATACTTACAAACAATTCATAATACCATCCATTACAGTGCTAAGTAAAAAAAACGTTTGAAATATATATGAATTATTTAAATAACACTTACCGTTATGAGAACTGTGATGCTTCTTGGCCACCATTACGTAAATGCACGAAAGACGTGAGTAATTAAGAGAAAACGATTTAGAATTAAAGAAAATTCATTTGTTGGTATAGTGAAGTAAAGAAATATAGATTATCAGAACGCAATTGACAAATGCAATTTCTAATTTTTGGGACGCTGTGTATCAATGGGTTAATAAACACTAGAAGTGACTTAAAAAGGGCGCATACATAAATGAGCATATGGGTAAAACTTTGGGGTCTTTGGGCAACCTCTAAATATTTGATGATTTTCCAAGAAAATCATGTGCTTTATTTGCTCCCGGAACCTCATCATTTGCGGGGTTCCGTGACCCGAAATTCACACTTTCAGTTTTTAAAAGCACCCTAATATATATAGTATCCTACACCAATAAAAAAAATACTTGAAAAAGTGGAAAAAAAAAAATAAAAAAAAATAAAAAAAATAAAAATTGCACATTATCCGGAAGTTTCATGGTTGCGTTCTTTTCTACAGTTTTATTGATCGAATAATTGACTCGCCAGTAATTGGGGCGGCGCAGGCACCCTGCAATGTTGATCAATTGTTGCAAGGTGCCAGCCCCTTCCCCCTTTGGGGGTAATGGGGGAAGGGTGGGGGTAAATTGGGGAGAGGGGTGAGGGTAATGGTGGAGAGGAGTGGGGGCAATGGGGGGTAATGGGGAAAGGGGTGGGGGTAATGGGGGATGGGGTGGGGCAATGAAGGTAGGGGCTGGGGCAATGGGGGAGGGTGGGGTAATGGGGGTGGGGGCAGTGCGGAGGGGGTTAGCCCCAAAGTTGCATAAGGGGGGTTGAGGGGGTTTTGGGGGAGAGAGAGAATGACCTCCACCAAAGGGGTAACTCAGGCACCGAAGGTGCCCTCGTCGATGGCGAGTTTGCGAAGCAAAAGCAGTGCCCGTAGGGCAGTGAGCCGAAGGCTCTGCTTGTATATATAAATATATATATTGTTTCAAAAGTCCGGCCCCCTATCAATTTCAGATTAATTATTCATTACTTTTTGTTTTTCTTTTTTCTATTCTACTAGGGGCACTCAATATATTTTGCCCCACCCTTTTTTCTTAACTAAATAATAGGCCATGGGGCTGAAATGTCTTTTGGGCCGTAACTTTAAACTTTCTGCGCTTCACATAACCGGATTTTTCCTGTTTGAACCTCCCCTCCTTGTATAAAACCGTTTTCAAACAACCTTGTATAAAACCGATGGTTAACGCAGTTTCGAAAATGGCGTCTGACACTGATGTGCGTCGTAAACAGAGAGCTGTTATCGAGTTCTTAACGGCAGAGAAGGAAACTGTTGGAAATATTCACAAACGTCTACAAAACGTTTACGCTAAAGACACTAGTTGGTACCTGCACAACCAAAGCAACACTAGAGGCGCCAACATAGCCACACAACTAAACAGCTCTTCATTCTTAACAATACAGAACATACACTCATACCACATCAAGCAGGATACTGAAACTCCTCCCCAGACATAACGTTCTGTTCCCCCTCAGTAGCAACACATACACACTGGACAACAGAAAAACAACTGTCATCAGACCACCTGCCCATCATCATTACAACACGTTCTACACTCTGCCCCAACAACCTTAGGCACACTTACAGAAATTACAAGAAAGCTGATTCGAAACATTTCAAAATACAGACTGAGGAACAATTCACCACATTAAACAGCACACCCATCATAAACATCAATACAACACTCAAGACATTTAAGCAGATCATCAATAATGCAAACAAATACTGTACATACCCAAGGGCAACATTAGGAAATACAACCCAAATTACACTAGAGAAAAACAACAAACTTAAAGAAAAAAAACAGAAACATTTAGGGAATTCATAACAACACTCAACCACTCCACAGATGCATCCAGGCTATACAAGACTATAAACAGCATTACCCACTCTAACAGCGGCATTCACACCTTACACGCGGCTATCTGTCGCAGCCAAAATAATATTCCAACATATACACAACAAGCTAACATTCCAGTTAATCACTACGCAAAGATAAGTCACTTAAATAGAGACAACAACCAGAAACACGCAGACAGACAAACAGCCAGACACAAGAAAGCCTACATACTCGACACGACCATTACACCCTTCAATACAGACCAGACCACCAAGATCATCAAAAACATTAAGAATTCGAAGTCTACTGGACCAGACAACATATCTAACATACACCTTAAACACTTGGGCTCACAGGGAATACTAGCTCTCACAAACATCAGCACATATTCATACCAACACTGTATCATGTTGATAGACGACGGTACTAACAATCCTATCCCTGTCGTCTATCAACATGATGGTGCTCCTTGTCACTATGCCAAAATTGTTCAGGATTATCTAAATGGACGTTTTCCAAATCGCTGGATCGGACGCGGAAGCAACAGACCTTGGCCAGCGAGATCACCAGATTTAACCCCTTTAGATTTCTTTGCATGGGGCTTTATCAAATCGCACGTCTATCAGACGAAGATTAGGAATCTTGAAAACTTACGTACACGTATACGAACTGCTGCAGATAACATAACCCCGCAAATGCTCCAGAATGTGTTTAGAAATGCTGCGGAACGATTTGAGCTGTGCAGGGATACTGATGGGCGTCACGTCGAATCCTACTCTTAATTATTTAATAAATGTTACCACTTTATCATTTTATGATTGAATTCCATAATTTCCAAGTGCTTCACAAAAATAGATCCTGACTTTATGTACACCCTGTAGTAGTGTGTGCTAGCATCTCTAAAGTCTTTTAAAATACCAGCACCTGTACGTTCTGTTATCCCGGACCCCAGACTCTTTTTTAATGTTAAGTAACAAACCAAACCTAACCTAACCTAACCTTTAGGTTAGGTTAGGTTAGTTACTTAACATTTAAAAAAAAAGTCTGGGTCCGCGATAACGGGAAAGTACCCCAGCACCATATCTATGTACTATGTATATATATATATATATATATATATATATATATATATATAATTGCATTCGTATTGAAATTTTTATGTATTTCAAATAAAAATCTGAAAATACTGAACTTTCTGTAAAAGCATTTATTATTTTTGTATAAACTTTTCACTTTTAAAATTCATGTACGGAAAATAGTTGAATGAAATAAAACGAAAACACCTTAAAATTGTTGCTTTAATCTCGTATGATTGTCGTAAAAAAGTTACTGTTTGGCTTTTCACTGTAAAGTAAAGTTCTTCTATACGAACCACCGTTTCTAAAAATTTTAATTGTTATATATGAATCGAATATGGAACGATTTTCAATAAATTTTATCTTAATGTTGATATAATTGATTCAAAATCGGTCCAAAAAGGAAAGTTGTTCCAACGGATTCTATGATGTACCATTCGTTTTACAAAGAATCGCCCCATAATCGGGTCATGCAGCGAGTGGAACAATTAAAATTTAAGAATGAAACTACTTCACAGTGTGGAACATTTCTTTCTTGACCGATTTTGAACCAATTATATCGACATTACAAAACACAAGTGATTCAAAAGCGTTGCATATTAGGTCAGGTGGAACAATTGTTTTTTTAGACACGGTCGTCCGTATATATGGAACAACTTTACATTGTAAAGGCAGAAGGGATATGAAAGATTATTTTCAATGAATACACTCTAAATTTTGTTCGTTCTGTCTACTTTAATATTAAAATTCTAAATGAGCTTAAGTGTAATTTTAGAATAATAAAGCATTTCAAACTGTTCCTTTCTGAGGAGAAGGATCCTCTGAAATTTAAAAGAACACACAAAATACATTTTTAAAAAGTAAAGTAAACCTTTCACAATACTTTCGATGTATCTTCAACTTATGAAAACTATTCTTTAAATAGTCTACGTTCAGAATATATTTCACGTCAGTTATACTCTTATTTTAATTTTAAAGGAGACACAGAGACAGGATTTAGGGTAACAGTTGAAGTCTTTCAACATTTCGATATACGAATATAATAACCTGACCGGTAGTCTCAAGAGTCACCAAAAGGCTGAAGGAAAAGGAGAAACAAGGAAAATAAGGAAAGTACTGTACAAATATTCTAACATATGCTTCACTTTCTTTGAGAACTTTTATTTAGTGTACAGGGTGGCCACAAAGTCCCTTTGCATGAAAAACAATGGTAACATACAGATATGCTGTAATGTCACTGCAAAGGGACTTTCTGGCCACTCTGCATCCTATATTGAGCTAAAATGTGTCTGTGTGTCTGTCCGCTTTCTTCGGAACCGTGCACAAACTAAACGGCACATCGGAAAATTCTGCAACCACCACCAACTGATAGCCCATGAGCTGCCGATGTGCTCTGTCAAGTTTCCCGGTCCTAGGTCACTCCGCGGCCGAGCACGAGCTAATGTCTATTACAAGTGAATGTAAGTACTTCGAAAACGATACCCAGATTGAAGAGCACTGTATATTGTATAATTACACAATCTTCCAAAATAGTAGTATGATCGCAAAATGTTCGAGTGCATATATGCAACTGCAATATTGATCAATTGTTGCAAGGTGCCAGCCCCTTCCCCCTTGGGGTAATGGGGGAAGGGTGGGGGTAAATGGGGGAGGGGGGGGATAATAGGGGAGAGCAGTTTGGTAGTCCCGATAATAGTTTGGTAGTCCCGATATACAGCTAACTATGACATATACTGCTACATATACTGTGACATATACTGCTACCTGCCCGGGGGGCGATAGCGAGCTACCGCTTGAAGTTATCTAATGAAATTATTTTATTTTAATTACCTAATGACCATTCACTATATATTCTTGCTTTAGTAAAAAACCGGGATCACCTGAAAATCAGGGCTTTAGTTAGCCTTATAAGACTAACTAACGAAAATATCACGACTTAACCTAACCAATCATCAAGGGCGTACAGTTGACCTAACGATTGGTTATGTAAAGTTGTGATATTTTCGTTAGTTAGCCTTTTTTTAAGTGGGGTTGTTTAACCTCCTTCGCAACATCTAAGGTTATATGACGGAGGGGACCTACAGCTTTATGTAGGATCCGAACCACGGGTCGCTACATAATCTGGGCGCAGAGGACGGTCTCCCATCCAACTACTACCCAGACCCAATGTCGCTTAAATTCGCTGATCTTCGGGAGGCTAACTAACGAAGGCTGGGAACCCTGATCTTCAGGTGATCCAAAAACCGAAATCGTTCTAAACGTTAAAATGTTAATTTCAAACATAATTATGTACAGTCCCCTGCAATAGTTCCGCTCCATCTTCTCCGAGATGTGGAGGCAACGCAATCCCTCATAAACCACAGTCCCCCACCCTCATTCCCTCCCTTTTTTCCTCCCCCTCTCAGTGTTGTCTTAGTAATACTTTTATTTTTTGAAAACCAATGACAGAATAAATATATTGTTCACTGTAGTTTTGGTGGTAATGCTAGGACGACTATGTATTTTATTCATGTATTATTCCTAAATTTAGGGAATAAAGTAGTTAGGTTATTTCACAAACGTGGGACACTAAATAGTTTCAATCACAGGATTTTGATGTGGCCATGTTATAGTTAAAGTGTAAGATAAGTTGTAGTATCAACTTTTCCTAGAGGCAATAACATTTCTGTTTAAAGTCCATGCATCATCAACAAATGATCATCCAGAAAAAGGTCTATCCATGGAGAGATAATGATAACAGTTAAATTTCTTATTACAAAAATAAACATGAATCAAGTAAATTTAGGGATTTTCTTAAGAACATACAAAACATAATGTTCAAATTATAAGGAACTGACAACTGTTCAAGTAAATAAATATATATTTACTACATCACAATCATAACATTATTATACACAATTACTCAATACTTGTTCCATCCTCCATTATTATTAATGACCTCTCGTAGCCTATTTGGAACAGATGCCACATGATTGTAGATGATTTGTGGGTTCCTGCGGAAAAGTTCCCACTCTCCCATGGTGTGTTCCAGCAGGTGCCGAGATGTCCGCTCCCTCCCAGGCTCCCAAGCGTTAACCACATTTGCCCACACATTTTCAATGGGGTTTAGGTCACACCCCTCGGTGGGCCAGTTCAGCAGCTCGACATCTCGTTAGTAGTATGGGCGCAAAATGGACGAGTGCAATGCAAGTGCAAATGTTGATCAATGTTGCAAGAGTGCCAAACCCCCCTTTGTTGCAAAGTACCCATAGTGCCAACCCCTCCCCTCCCCCCTTTTTTGAAAGGCATCCCATAAAGGGGGGAGGGGGTTGATGCAAGAGCAACAAGGGGTTATGGAACTTGGAGGCGGAGTTATCCCCCAAGTTGCAATGAACTCCCGCCCCGCTGGGGGAGACCTCTTTGGGGGATAAGGGAATACCTAACCTAAGAGAGAGGAGGAGAGGTGTTCGCTTGACAGGAGCCAAGCGCATATTAAGACTTCAGCCGAGCGGCCGTTGTCTTATAGGGCCCCTAATCAGCCAGTCGGCTTAATCAGCCAGTGTCTCCAGGCATCATCAGCCAGCTGCACAGTGTATACTTCGTTTGGCACGTACACATCCGTCTATACGCCCATAAAATATTACGATTATATGCGTCGGGTTCCGGCGACCGCGTTAAACTGTAGGTCTAAAGTGGAGTGTAGGCGGGTTCGAGACCCGGCGGCGGCGCGTCCTTCCGCGGTTGCTAGCCAGGGTGACCTGATGATCCGTGTTAAACCGTAGATCTAAAACTTCGTGTAAACATCCTTCCACGGTTCGTAGGGGCAACCAGGGGATCCCGTTATTGCAACACTCGGTCATGTTGTTTATCTGTTTGTTTATTTCCCTCTCTCTATATATATATATATATATATATATATATATATATATATATATATAATTTCCCCGTTTTAAAGTAGGTCTAAGGTGGAGTGTAAAGCTTGACCTTCGCCAGAATGAACAATTCGGGCGGAAAGCAAAGTCGAGCCTATATATGTACAATTCCGGAAAAAGTTCATCTAAAAATTCGTGTAAACATCTTTCCACGGTTGGTAAGGGTACCCAGAGCGCCCTAGCAGGAATCTCTCTCTCGCGCGCTTTTTATATATATATATATATTTATATCCCCGTTTAAAAGTAGGTCTAAGATGGAGTGTAAAGATTGACATTCATCAGGATGAACAATTCGGACACAAATGAATAAATAGAAAGGGAATATGATAAAGGAGGGAAATGAAGAAAGGTGAAAGCGATATAAGCAAACATCTAATTAAACGATGTAATTAGCTGAACAATAGAAGGACATAAATATTTATGGAAAATAATCTCTCTATATATATATATATATATATATAATTATATTAAACATCGTTTTGAAAATTGTGGAGTTTGGCGGAAGCGATAGATAATTTCGATTTAAAATTCCAATAAATAAACTTCTTTCCGCAGTTTATTTCGAGATCATACAGTAGAGATTAAAACGCTATAAACACCCTTCCATTCTGAACTTTTCTCAGAATATATGTTGTTTATCATTAAATTATACGGCCCAGCGTCGGGCCAATCTTATTTCCATTCCCTCGAGATCGTAAACTTTGGTGTTTATTGAAAAATTACATCACGCGCGTTTTAAATTTATTTATTGTATCGCGGAAATTTTACAGCGTCAGTCTTCATGGGTAATTAAATATCTTCCACTTTTATGTTTCAAGACACCATAAACCGTAGTTTAGCGTTTCTCTCAAACATACGCGAATTGTACCAAATATATCTTCCAGTATCACGAAAACCCTTTCCCGACAAACGAGAATGTACAGGCGAGCATCATGCACCATAAAACGTTTCACATTCCAACCTCAACTCTCTCTCTCTCTCTCTCTCTCTCTCTCTCTCTCTCTCTCTCTCTTCATACAAGATAAAAAAATAAAGCGTTTCTCGTCTCTCCACGAATGGGGATATCTGACACGCCCCAGATTTGACGGGGAAACCAATCGCAGCCCTGTGAGGGGATCCCAGGACCTCTGTTTGCCGTTATGCAGGCCTACGCGTCAAGCCCCACCCAAAATTCACCGCTAGCCAATAGGAAGCTAACGATTGTGTTTTGTGGGTTGGTCACAAGCCCCCTTTATAAAGGGGAGCAGTTCATCTCAGAGCCTCATTTTATATGTTTTTTCGCTTAGTGCTTTTCAAATATACACTATGAATCAGTTATCGCTCTACAATTCTCCTAATTTGATTGAAGATCAAGACTTTTATGCTCGCGCAACGCTTCTAATTTGCAGAGCTATAGATCGGGAGGAACTTTTGTCTACCCAGATTGTTACGGAAAATCGTGACGAAATGCAACAACCGTTCAATGAAGACGCTGTTAAAATGTAAGTAACTTATAAGTGTCTAATCTAGCTTTATTTTGAGTTTTCCTACAAAGAAGAATTAATCCCAGGGCTCTTTCGCGTTTATAATAATATAACTTAACCGGGACATAATATATATATATATATATATCTCGGCCAGGACCCTTCCCCGTTTATAATAATATAACCTAACCGAGACTAATATATATATATATATATATGTATATATATATATATATATATCGGCCAGGACTCTTTCTCGTTTATAATATAACCTAACCGTAAAAGGCCGAAATAAACGCATTTTCAAATATATTTTTAATAATTTTTAATAATAATTTTTAATATATATGGTGTGTTTTTATTTGTACATTTCTTATACAGGTACGATTTTAGTTTTTAGGTACCTTTGGTTAGCTTCCGCCCGAATTGTTCATTCTGACGAAGGTCAAGCTTTTTACTCCACCTTAGACCTACAGTTTAACGTGGAATCCGAACCACACCCCATCAGCAGCCCAGCGTCTTAACCACTAGGCCACCTAGGGTATCCATTTATCTACCAACCATTTTCTTTATTGTGTGGAAGGATAAACAGCTGTTTGCTGCGCGCCGGCTGCCGTCGGGTCTCGAACCCTGGGACGATGGATTCGTAGTCAGCGACGCTAACCACTAGACCACTGAGGCGTCTGGTTTATAACAATATAACCTAACCGTAAAAGGCCGCAATAAACGCGTTTTCAAAAATATTTTTAATTATCTATTCCTTCGGATTATTTCGGCATATATATGGTGTGTTTTTATTTGTACATTTCTTGTACAGGTACGATTTTAGAAATATTAAAAACTATTAAGATTTGGCTGCGGGTTCGAGACCCGTTGCAGGCAAACGGAGATTAGCACACCCAGCTAATGTTACTTTGGAAAATGTCAGGCTATCTGCTTATGGTTACAATTTGCTGTTAGTCTAACCTAGCTTTATTCTGAATTTTTCTACAACGTAAAAATTAATCCCATTATGCTTTTAATTATTGTCTGTTTCCATCGTGATTATTTCGGAATATAATATATATATATGGTGGAGCTTTAATAATATTTTCTCAATAATTCAGCACCGCAGTAGGATTTTTAAATTACCAAAAACTTTTAAGAATTATCTGTCTTTTTATTATAATTTTTTAAATTCGTGGCATTTCTCTTGTAGCTCTTTATTTTTACTTAACCTTATAGGACCGATGCGGAACTTGATCGTGTTATAGCTACTTTTGATGAAAGGGGAATAAATAATATGGATGCTTCTCCGCACAGCAAACCCAGTGACCTGAATACAGAAGTCGAGGTATTGGCTCACATCCGGTCCAGCGAGTGTCAGATCATCGAGGAACTAATGTAAGTATTTTTGAGGTTAAGAACAAAACACATTGTATTTTAATTTATTAAATGGTAGAAAACATGTACAAAGCGGAACCAGTGTCCGTTAAATAAGTCTTAATGGCTACATTTTACAGTTACAAATGTATATACAACTGTACACAATATAGATATACACCTTTACACAATATAGCGGGTGCTAACATATGGAAACCTTTTTTTATCTGTCTGCATACACTTTTATCATTCATCTCTGTGTCGCACAAATCGAATAATTTTTAAAAATTTATAAATCCCTTCCCACGTGACATGTGCAGGAGAAATGAAATGCAATGCCGCACGTTTCACTATAATATCCTTGAAAACGGTATGAGTTCCATACAATCTCAGGTACATGTAACTGCGCGACAAACTGCACAACCACAGAATCATTCCTGGGCTGAAAACCGAGTGAATTAAAATAGTACATTCTTTCCCTATTTTTAAAATAGATTGCAGACCAATGAATCCCCTCACCGCCCCTCCCCCACAATGTCGGTGTTAACGATAATCCCGTACCAGTTTCTCGTACTTGGCAGCTTCAATATTTCATTCTTCGCAAACACACCGATAAATTTTGAGCGTGTGAAACGGTCACTTTTCACTACTCTCTGGAGTGTATTCGCATCCATTTTAAAAGTCTGTGACCACGTTCCTGAAACGACCAACTTCTATTAGTGCCTTTGATTCGAAGTACACGAGTTCACTTGTAGGCGCGTCTATAGGCTTGGCAAATTCCAACCTGACTGAGATATTCCACTCTGCTGTGGACTTAAATGTGTATTTGCGCCAGCAGACAAGTCAGGCGTAATATCAAATGAATAAATGTTAAATTCTTCGACAAATTCTTTCTGCGTTACAACAAACCCAAGTTCGTCACAGGCGCCTGTATTATGAGCCAGACTACTATATGCTCTCGCGCAGAGCGGGAACACAGCGTCTGATGAGTAGTCCGTAATCATGGTCCCTCCCAAAGCGATGCCATTTACATATAGTAATACTTTTAAGGCCGAAATTCTCGAATTTAAAGGCACTCTTTTTATATTTTCCATTCGTCGAGGAGTGGTCCTGCATTCCAATTAATATCCTTTTAGGTAGGACTCCAAGGGCCACGTTTTCTAGTTGCTTCGAGGCCAACCCGGCGGGGACCGTGTATAGTTTGATCTGTACCGTTAATTGGGTATTTTACTGTGGCGTGTATTAAGTCTTTCTCAATTTCTATTTGTTTCTGGGAACTTAATTTCACTCGGCGTATACGCAAATACGTCTCCATGATGTGAATCACAACGGGTTTCGCGCCCTCTTCTTGATCAGACCCCAGATTTATGCAGATCTCAGGAATCGTGCGGGTAAGCTTCAACTTCGTATCCACCCCGTTCATAAGCAGTTTCTCCTCGAATGTGAAATCTGTTTGAAGACGTCCAAAACATTCGAATATCTTTTTTTTAGAATTTTTAAATTTATCCTTTATACCATTTTCATCTTTAGTATGGTAATACCCCTCGGCGGTTAAAAAGGTGTCCTTCGCTTCTTTGGAAAAGTTGAGGACATTTTCCAGATAGGCTCGTAGGTGGTAGTATCCCGTTCCTGCCGAGATGTTAAACTGGTTTAAATACACCTCACACTGGCTGAATAAGGATTGCAAAAAGTTGGTTTCAGGGTAGGCAGAGTAACTATCATCGCAGTCCGTTCCATCAGAATGGGCTATACGCAGTTTAGCGTACATGTGCATGCAGCTCGGGTCAAAAAAGTAGGGGCCTGAGCTGGGTATCACGAATTCTATAGGGGCACTGGGCGAACTAATTGTGTTTAATGGGTTAATTGTAATGAAGTCGCTATGCTCAATAGAGACCTGAGTGGGGGCATATCAAAGAGGGACAGTTCCGATTTACAGCATTGTGAACTACACGGATGGATGAAGCGCACCATGACGAGTCAGAAATAGTGCCACCTTCCTCGACAAGTATTAGTCAGCAGTGATGTAGTCGAGACCACCAAGTCCGAGACTGAGACCGAGACCGAGACCTGATCCTGTGAGACCAAGATCGAGACCGAGATCAAAGGTTCGAGACCGAGATCTACCTTCCGAGATCGAGACCCTTAAAATTCGAGACCGAGATCGAGATCGAGACCAAGCTCATGCCCTTTCAATTTGTTTTACACTACTATGGAAATTAGACTATGTTAAGTTATTCTATGCTTTATTGAATTTATCGGTACTGTTTTCTTTATGCTGTATTTCTTGCATTATTTTTGTGTGAAGCATTTTATTTTTCAAATACATGTTGGAGGGAGGATAATCGTTTTTATATCACGCCACAGAGGTTGACACGCCGTTTGGCAACACTAAATGGCCTTATAATATATACTTATATATATAATATATATAATTCTCTATTTAGTGTTTCCATTTTCAATAAAATTAATCTGACGGGTGCGGGGGGGGGTGTGCAAATTCTTTTGTAGCGCTAACCTAAAAAATCCAGACCCCCCCCCCCCCCCCCCCCCCCAAGACAACGTGACAACTCAAAACAGGGTGACTGATTAGTGAATACCTAGAGTCCCTTACTTTTACAAACTTTCATAAACATTCTGAATTGTGTCTGTTCAACCAAGCCACCATCATGAGTATACCATAACATGTATTTTTCATTACGGTCTCGAGAGGTCTCGAAAGGTCTCGGGGAGAAAAACCGAGACCGCGTCTGTCGAGACCGAGATCGAGACCGAGATCTAAATAGCGGAGACCGAGATCGAGATCGAGATCTGCAAATTGGGTCTCGAGATCGGTCTCGAGACCGAGACCGATCTCGAGACCTACATCACTGTTAGTCAGCCTATGATTCGTGAGTGAGAGTAGTGTCCTCAGCTTATATCAGTTAAAAAAATGATCAGCCATAGGTTTCATACGCTTAGAGCACTTCTTTTTTGATTTCCTTTTACGTTTAGCGCCACGTGATGGTAACCCCTTCTTCCTGGCAGATCTCTTCTTTCCGCCACCATGCATTTTTCTCTGCATTTTTGATGATTTCGTCCCGTGTACGTTTTAAATGTTTTTTAGAGCTTCTTTAGGCTTAGTTCCGCCCATTATGTCTTCTGCCGCGTTAAAACCTGTTTGTAACGCCTTCCGCCCTAGGTACCTGGCACCCCTCTTCAACAATGGGACAGCGGTGCGTAGTATGGATGAAAAAATGGATCCAAGTCCACTCCCACGCTGGTATCTAACTCCTCGGTAGACTGTGAATGGCCTTCGAGTCATTATAAACGGCGAAAGTGTTGTTTCACTGTTAAGCTCCCATCACCGAATGGGAAATTTTTTTCCTCAATCGTTCTTATATATATAGAGATGTTGGTTAATAGATTAGTCGCAACATTCACATAATGGGGCTTGTCATATGTAATGCTCAAACTTTTCCCTCTATGGTTGGGGATGTGTGCAATGCGCAGCAGGCGCGCCTGGGTGTCCCCAACATATTGGTGCTCTACGATATTGCTGTAAATATAGCACATGTCTGGGGGGAGAGCTTTCACCCAATTTCTCCATCTTCAATTGATACATTAAGCTGGACAAGTCATGCTGTGCCTCGTGAAAGGTATCTCTTTGGAGAACTGTGCTATATCGGCCCTCAGCCACAATTGTAAACAGCTCTTTATCTTTAATATTTCTACTAAGCGTTGACTTTAACTTCAATGTGCATGCAGGCGTGTCTATGTTTACGACTTCAAAAAGTAAATCGTTTGTCAGGTACGACTTTTCAAGACTCTTGTTTAACCCCGTCACAATGTCCATGGCTGTATCATAATGCCCGATTCCTAGCGATATATTTGTGCTATAGTACCGTTCCTCACCGAACAGGACTGAACGCATAGTATTGTCTAAGGTTATGCCTAATTTTTCGCACTCATCGATTCTTCTAAGGATCAGAAATATGATTTGCTCATTTTCAAGAGTTAAAAATTTGGAGACTAACTGGAGTTCACATAAGCCCACCTCATACGAATCACGCTCCAATTCAATGGGTCCGTGGAGTTCTGTCACAAAGTTGGCGAGGGTGTTGTTAGGATGTACAGACGAAGAAGAGGACGGGAGTGTGACATAGAAGTGGCTAGGCGCCATGTTGCATACTAATTAAGCTTCATTATTGCAGCAGCTTTTATATAGGTGTTGAAGCTTTCTGGGTAACCCAGCCATTTCACCAGGTACATTTTTCTCTTTCCTGAACCTTTGCTGCCTAAAATTTTTCAATTTTAAACACACTTTTTCCTAAATTAAATGTCACTTTCTGCAACTCCTCGCGGTAAAAGCCTCCAGCGATCTCTTCCCCATTCAAATCTTCAACGTAATACATCATTATCTCACCTTTAGGTCTCATAGCACGAACTTTAAAAATCTCACGTGTCCATCCTTGCTCAAATCCCTTCGCGAATTTATTTCCCGAACGTGATAGCCTTACATAATCATTGATTTTGAAATGTGTAGAGTGTGGTGGCGGTGCTCCATCTCTTCTCACCTCTGGCAGCGCACCTCTTTCTAAAACTTCGTTAGGCGTTGTGCCAATCGTACGGTGGTGTGAACGGTTGTATGATGAAGCCAATGAACCGAGAACGTTATATATCTGTATGTGTTTTTATGTGTAAAATAGCGATGCATGCGCTCCTTTATGGTACGTTGAACTCTTTCAGCTAAAGAGGCCTTATGTATAGAACTGCTAGTGTAGTAACTGATATTAAACTCTGTCAGCATGTTCTGAAAAGCGCTGCCTATAAATTCTTTCCCCATATCCGTACAAAAATAGCCAGGAACCCTTTCTTCTTTAACATCAACGTTTTGGTCGCTTTAGCAACTGTTTCAGGCGATTTATTTTTCAGGGGAATTAGCCACAGATATCTAGAGAATACATCTATTATGAATAGGATGTAGCGGTATCCGTCATTATACACTGAATATCTTTGCATGTCTGTTAAATCCGCCTGCCAAATAGAGTCAATCGAATCCGCGGTTGTCTTGGCAGTTTTAAACCTTTTTCTCACCGGTTTATGAAGTGTATAAGCATCCTGTTCCCGCAAAAACCGCTCAACATCTTTTTTCCTTACACCGTAAACACCTCTGTACAGTCTATTAACGCCACCATAGGAGGCGGGGTTAGAAATGTCATAATAGCGTTTACTTAATATGTTAGCCATTTGTGTATGTTAGAGACACGTGGATAAGGCTGGCCGTTTGTTCTCTTCTTTCTCCTCTTCAGAGACGCTTCTGCTGGGGGCGATGGCGTACTCAGTTGTGACACATGCGAGACTTGATTCAGGTCTTTTAACCTATTCAGATTACCTATTTATTTGTGGTAGTCTTGCTTTAATATGCTTCCATCCTGTTGGCGAGGGTCTGTCCCACTTTCTCACCAGATCATGAACAATATCAACGATATTGGATCCTTGTACCCTTGTTCCTTCAACAATGACCTCGCCTGTATCGGCCCACTGTATGATGGGGTCCTCACTCAATAGATTATAAAGACTTAAGCCTTTATTCCTCAATGTATGTGGGAAGCTGTTTTTTAGCACATGTTCGATGTGTTGTGTTCGGTTGTTCTTTGGTTGGTCATCTCTAACGTCGGGGCCAGGTCCTGTGTCGCCATGCTCAGCACTACTCGCGCTGTGCCTAATAACCACGGGGAGCTCTGTAGGATTCTTATAATCTTCGTACTCATGAAGAAATTTCTGCAAAGCCTCTTGGTACAAGATCCTTTTCTCATCAGGTGACTTTTCACTGTTTAATAGGGCTAGCAACTCGCTTTCCATTCTTTTAAGCCTACTTTTACGGGGTTCTAGAGCCGTGTCTGGAATCTTTGAACTTTGCAATGAAGCATACACCTCGTGCGGAATCACAACCACCTTCTTCATTATATTAATCTAGTCAGTAAAGGACCCAAAACTGAAAATAAGATGGGTAGGAATGATCCTCCTCTTTGTACAATAATTCGCTTTTTCTTACCCACAGTTTGACTTTTATGAGCGAGCGCTCGTATTATGTTCTTGTAACGACGTAAGCGAGCCTTCTGAGAGGGTTCCATTGGCACATTACATTTTATAACATTAAGACAGATTTCACAGATGCATTTTAAAAAGTCAGAGTCGATATTTTTAACAAACATCTGTTGCAGTGCCCGGGGCAATCGTTGATAGATTTTTATTAATTCACGATATTTCTTCAGCCTATTTGTCATTCTGGAATATACACCGTTTCAGGTTCGCTTGGGAATATATTCGTTCTTAGAAGCACCCTAAACGTGTTTCGCGGGTGAAGGTCACAAAGCAAATATCCATAACGCTGGTTTGTGGCCTCTTTATAAACCTCCAAAAACTCCTTACGCTGATTCGGGAACATTTGATTGGCTAATACCCCAATTTGTGACACATCTCTACGTTGTGCGAATAAGACTAGATATTGTGTATTTAGCGACACATCGCGCATGTATCTATTTTTGAAAAATAGATTCTGGTTGATGAAGAATACGCTTATGTTAAGATGGTGGGAGAACACTGTAAATGTCTCGGCAAACGTTTTATCCATTTCCAACATGAGATCGTCAATTACAATAACTGTATGGTCATTACCTTTTAACGAATTAACGTCATAGACCCCTTGTGGAACAAAATTTCATCTTGGTACTCGTTGAACACTGACTGATACGTCGAATAGCACCATATTACTTTATGCACAAATTTTGAGAACATCTCCCCTTATCTTTAATGATTTTAAGCATAAATACAGTTTTTCCACATCCTGTAGGGCCAGATATAATACATGTGGAGGGGCTTGTGAACCTGAATTTTTCTACAGATTCCATCTCTAACACGTCACACCCCTAAGTGGGTCATTTACAAAATATTACAAATTTTGAGTGCTGCTCCTTATATTTTGTTTTCTTCTTCCACAGAACCGTGAATGACGACGATGTACAGCACCCCATCATCGATATCACAGACGAACCCGTTGACCGTGCAGATCTACAGAATCCATCCCGCTGACGAATCCTCACCAGCGATACCTGTAGCACGCGCCAGTTCAAACGGAGGCATGATGAAGAGCCCACCACGTCAGGTATAAAGCGCGCCAGGATTGAGCCGGTTGTTAGACCACCAGTAATAGAGCCCCAACCTTCTACGTCTTACGACACAACCCCCACAATAGTACCTTCCTCAAATATACCCCCTTATTTCAATTCCGGGTACATCCTCCACAGCAGCTTCTCGTTCTGTTGAGGATGGCATAACATTCGAGTTGGTGCGCACCGCTACCCCACCCCGGCCTTGACTAGAAATCGGTATATAGTCAGGGTTGATCCTAGATCCATGTATAGCAATGGTGTTGAACACGGACTACGGCGCATAGTTGAACGTATTGTAGAGTTTGCCCTTCAGAACCGCGACGAACGTGAAGTCAGGACGAGGCTGTCCTTCGGATTCGGGTCAGATGATGGAGATGTAGATGATTTTTGGGTAGTAATACCGTTCAGACGCTTGGCAGCTGAAGATATAGAGTATATATAGGCCGTATAATGCAGGCCTCTCAAAGTAGTATAGCCTTCAATATGGACAACTTCACGGTAAATATTGACCGTGTATTCCGTGTTGGGGTCATAGTGCCACACCTTATACTCTTAACTTCAATTCTCAGGCTATTTATAGACGGCATATAAACGTCGATCGTGGTTGCGGCTTTATAGCAGTAGTCTTAGCGTATGTTTACTGTACTAAATACACGGGTCAAAAACATTTGGTTGCCTACGGTAGTGGAGCGTGCCCGTAAACTAGCTGTAGACTGTAAACTTGAATTTGACTGTAATATGGGTCCTGAAGAGCTGAGAAGGGTAGAACAGGAAATGAATGCTCGTATAGTTGTATTTGGAATGGATGATCGTCGTAGACTGTGTATGTTTTTAAAAGCAGTGTGAGAGATCGTACAAGACCCCTACTTATTTTAGGCTGTCAGGAACAACATATCTACCCATCCGTAATATAAGGGACCTTTACGCGAGTTATGATAAAAGTCGAAAATATGGACGACATCATGATTTGTGTAAGGGTGTATCGAGTTTGCGGATGATATAGTGAAACATTGTAAAGATTGCCACATGGTATGTGAGCAGTGTAAAAGCTCCAAATGTGAAAGCCGTGTAGTTGAAGCTGAGAAGAGGGATTGTGATGTGTGTAGACGCACATTTTTCAATAATAACTGTTTTGAGCTCCATAAATCAATTGGCACGTGCAGGAAAATGAGAATCTGTGAATGTGGTATGTTTCATATGATGGATAATTGGGGGAATTTCAAGCATAAATGTGATGAAATTCACTGTTCTACATGCCATGAGAAATATAAGGCGGTTGGAGTAAAGCATGTATGTTATATGAAAGACGCCAAGCCTAAAAACAGCCCTTGTATAACTGTGTACTACGATATAGAAACATATACGAATGCTGAAACCAAAGAGGTTATTCCACATTTACTTGTAAGCCAGACTATCTGTGATGAGTGTATGGAGATCGAGTGTGATGAGTGTCACAAATGTGGTAAACGGACAAACGTTTTTAAAACGAATGCCCACGATAGCCCTGTGAAACTCTTTGTGTCCTATATTGTCAAGTTAGCGGACAAGTTCAAAAAAATGACTGTGTATATTCTCGCCCATAACGGGGCAAAATTTGACACACAGTTCCTTTATAAGGAGTTGCTTGAGCACGAGTCATCTGAGATATTTACAGGTGATCCCTTGAAAAGAGGCAACAAACTAATACAGATGCAAATAAGAGGTAATGTACAGTTTAAAGACACTTTATTATTCACACCTTGTAAATTAGCAAAGCTACCCAAGGTGATGGGCGTAGCCGCTGAAGTTTCAAAAGGATATTTCCCTTACACATTCCTCACTAGCGAAACTTTAAATTACGTAGGACTACCTCCACCCAAACATTACTTTAACTATGAATGTATGAGTACAGATGAACGTGAAGATTTTGACCGATACTACAACAGTTTTATTGAATGTAATCCTTATAATATAGCTGATGAATGTGAGCGTTATTGCGTGAATGATGTGCGCGTGCTTAGAGTATGTTTCCAGGCCTTTAGAAGGATGTACATAGGTCGTTTCAAATGCGATCCGTTGCAAGTCGTAACCACCATCGCCTCATTATGTTTTACGGTGTTCAAGAATAACTTCATGCCTAAAGACACCTTAGCCGTTATCCACAGAAACAACTACGAATTCTGCTCTTTATACCCCTACGTGATGAAGAACAATCCGTACCCCGTAGGTGCACCTGAAAAAATGGTGGGTCCCACCATGCCAACCATCGAGGAGTTTTCAGATAACTTGAATGAGCGCTACTTTGGACTCTCTTTCGTAGACGTGCTCCCCCCTCGCGATTTATGGATGCCGATCTTACCCGTCTTATCGATCACAAGCTCATGTTTCCCCTGTGCGTGAAGTGCGCAGAAGAGAACAACGGTGATTGTGACCATACAACCCACCAGCGTAAGATCAGAGGTGTATATACAAGCCTTGAGCTTGTACAACATCACCGAGCTGGCCGCAGATAAGATACTTCACGGGTTACAAACATGCCTGTAGCCAGTTTCACGACGGCCTACGCCCGCATCAAACTTTAGGGCCTATTGCACTCTCTTGGACGGAGGGTGTTGTACGCTGACACAGATAGTGTGATATTCACAGCGAGGGAAGGTGAATACATGCCCGCTATTGGAGAGTTCCTCGGAGAGATAACTGACGAGATCAAGGATGAGTATGATGATGGTGCACACGCAGATTCGTTTATGCCAACAGGGCCAAAAACCTGTGGGGTACGGGTGAGGGTAGGGGATGATACGAAGTATATCGTGAAGGCTAAGGGTATCACACTTAACCATGCGAACCGACGAGTCGTTAACTTTGACTCGTTGAAGGAACTAGTGTTCTTGGAAGATGAGGGTGACCAGCTACCCCAACTGACTGTGGGGACGCACAATTTTCGGGCGCAGAAACTGGGGTGTGTAAAGGAACTTAGGGGCACGAAGGTATGCAGTTACACGTATAGGGACCGTATCCTTTGGCTACCTTAATCCTTGATTGTATTTATATATATGTGTACTGATATGTTTATTTATCACGTATATTTGTTCCAATTAAGGTTTCATTTTCTCCTTTGCGTGCGTGCATGTGTGTACAGTAAAAAGCTAAGCCCCGCCCACTGTAAGATCGGTAACGTGAGTCCTGCCGCTACCTGAGCATATCTCTATCCCTGCGTGCTCAGTTGACCTCTGCATACCCTTGAGCTCAGACCTGTATTCTCCCACGTAGAAGAAAAATAGTAATGGCTACCTTTAATATTGCGTGTTCAACATTTATGAAGTGGTATTCGGCAAAGTGCCAAGATGTGGTGGATACTGAAAAACTCCCTATTCCCCCCTCCTTTGATACTTTTAAGGGTACATTGAGCCATGCGAAGGACCAAGATGTTCAAATACTCTACGAGTATTCTGGCGAGGGTATTATAGGATTTCGTAGTACAGACGATGTATTGAAGTATGTTATAGACCTAACCTTTATAAAGGCTCACATATACCGCGAAGTAGAAGAAGCAACACGTTCAGAAGATAAGCAACGGTTTTGGATAGTGAGTCTTGTTGATGAGTGGTGTGACAAGCGATATTATGTCATGTTATACCATACCGACTACTCGTACCCTACGGTTGTGAATGTAAATCTTGTCATCATGGAGAATCTTAAGTATTTTTACCAATATATTAATATATATCATGACGAGGTTTGTAGTGAGGTTGTGGCTAATGTGCTGTGTGAGTTTTTAACAGACTTTAGAGACGACTATCACTTGTTAAAGAAAAAGGATAAATATGGGCATATGTTTCTCACAAATAGTGCACCGGATTGTGAAGATGTTTAGTTTGTGGAAATGAACGTCTGGTGAGTGATAAAACATTAAAGCCGGTATTGTTTCATGTAGCGGAAAATTCTGTTTGTCCAACAGCACAAGTGTTCGAACAAGCCTGTACACGCTTCAGCAGTTTATGGTGTGACTTGCTCCCTCCAGCGAGAAGCCCACCCGTGTACCTCACGAAACACACAAGTTCGAACAAACCCGTACACTTTTCATCAGCGTGACTCACTCCGCCCGTCGAGCTGATCCGTTCACCTGTGGCTCATAGTCACCTCAGAGTTTGAACCGAGTGGACGTACGAATACGATGGAACTTCCTTTGAGAAGTATTCTCAACGCCTCGTACGATGTCTCCGTGACGAAGTCATTGCGCGTGTTCAGGCGTGAAACCGGCACCATTAACTATGTACTTGAAACGATTTGCAGCAAGCAAACTCTGGTAAACGTAATGTTATTTATTTCAGTGTTGAGGAGATGAATAGTGTCTTCGTGATAGTTGAGAAGTGGGGAGAGGACCGTTATAAAATACCTGCAGGTGTAGGTATAAGAAGAGAGCAGATTAGTGACGTCCCCTCATATGCCGTTGTTTGCACGTTGTGTATAAATAACGAACAGCCATGCATTGATATACAACTGATTTGGAAGAATGCATCTGATAATAACGTTCTTGTCCCTACGTGAAACCGTTTCATCCTCGACAGGATGTTTGAAATCATTGGATTCCGCAAGCTGAAGCCTATATTAGACGCTCGTGTTCCGGATATGATTTATTTTGACACGGTTCTTGAATATGCATACACCGCTCTGCTTGACGGATTTGTCGAATGTAGGAATGAACAAGGCGAGAATGGTCTACAGCTGGATGCATATTTAAAAGGTTTAGATTCTTCGAAATATCCTGAACTTTGGTATAAAGCACTTGAGCGGTACAGGGCAGAGTTTGTCTATACTGTTCGCCTGAAGAGCTGTACCTCTATATAATGAATAGCTGTCGTTACGACTTGGAAGATTATTTCAATTGCCGCTATGCAGAGTGAAGAAGAGTTCACGATTGAAAAGCTCGGGACAGTAAGAAAAAAACCCTCGATTGGAAAGGCGTGTTTATAATCTTGTATTTAATAATGATGTTGTGGTTAACGATGACCTCTTTGTGCGTGCTTTTGATTGTATTCTAGCCGTGTTGAAAGATAACTTGCCAACCGAATGTAAAGTGGGCACAAAAATAGTATTGAACGATATGAAAGCCATTTATGTCGAGTATAGGCATCCGTACAAGTTAAACGGTGAAGTGTTGCTTGGACGGTTTTACCGCGAAGTACAAAGTAATAACTATGTGAACGACGATACGTGTGAGTTTAGCGTTTTGCGCCGTAGAACATAAAGAATGTGTATTTATTTATTTAATTGTGTGTATATATATATTTCCTGTACTAATATGCAATTGATTATACGTTTCATATATTATTATTTTTAATTATTTAATATACCCCGTAGAACATAAAGGATGTATATTTATTTATTTAATTGTGTATATATATATATATATTTCCTGTACTAATATGCATTTGATTATACGTTTCGTATATTATTATTTTCAATACATTTAATTATTTAATATAACTATATATATATTTTTTTCCTGTACTAATATATTGACAATACAACGTTCTGTATATTTTTTATATATTTCCCGTTCGTGTTTCTTATACTATTATTTTTTATCATATATATATTCCATTGTATATTTATTATATACTCATCGTCCGTGTGCTATTATTATTTTTGATCATATATATTCCATTGTATATTTATTTTCTATATATTTCCATTGATTCGCCTAAATAAACAGAATGATGTAATGGTGTTTTATTTAATTCTTTTGGTGGTACACGGTATTTAATTATATCAATTGGCCGGCTTCTAAAACGGATTTGTAAACCAAAATATATGCATTAATTAAATAAATAGCGCTATCTGGCAACTCAACCTGTACACCTGACCAAGCCATTTACGCCTTCTAAGTCAACTGGGGGATGAAGCCAGAATATATGCTTCAATTAAATAAATAGCGCAAACCTGTAACTCAGCCAGATACGCCAACTGGCGGATTAAGCCAGAATATATGCTTAAATTAAATAAATAGTGCAAACTTGCAAATCAGCCAACTGGCAGATTAAGCCAGAATATATGCTTTAATTAAATAAATAGCACAAACTGGCAACTCAGCCTTCTAAGCCAACTGGCTGATTAAGCCAGAATATATGCTTTAATTAAATAAATAGCGCAATCTGGCAACTCAGCCAGATAAGCCAACTGGCTGATTATGAGTATATTAACACAACGGCCGCTCGGCTGAAGTCTTAATATGCGCTTGGCTCCTGCTAGGCGAACCCTCTCCTCCTCTCTCTCTCGTCCTTTCTTTCTCTTGGGGGATAACCGCCTCCAAGTTGCATAACCCCTTGTTGCTCTTGCAACATTCCCCTCCCCATTTGTTGCACAACAACTTGCAACATTACCCACTTGTTGCATAACAAATTGCAACATTCCATGTGTTGCATACCTCTTTGCACCATCTTGCAACATTGATCAACATTTGCAATTGTATTGTACTCGTCCATTTTGTACCCATACTACTCTCGTTGTTCCTGAAACCACCGTCTGATGATCCTGGCACTATGAACAAAGCAGTTGTCCTGTAATATATATGTTAACCCTCCGTCTATGGCCTTGGGTGGTTCAAGGTTGAGTGGAGTTCTGGTTAGGTGGCACCAACGTATTTTCTCACTCTGGAGTAGCTGGTACCGCGTAGGGAATCGTAGTAGTTTCTTTTATACTACACTACGATTTCTTCTCGTAGTGGATTGGAAGATTCTGTGAAAACTTACTAAATTATCTGACATTTCATCGATGATTCTTGTAGCATATCGGGAAATTATTTATTCTATTTTAAAACTAAGTTCTCTGGAGAAAGCAGGAAAGACATCCTCTGACTGAAATGTACTGCTTCTGAAATATTACAGATAATACTTCAGCCTCTAGGTCAAATCAGATTGATCAGAATGATAATTTGAAAAATTGCAAGCGTTTATAATTTGGTGACATCATTATTATTTAATGTTAACCTGTTTTGTTTTTTATTCTCAATAGGCTGAATTTTTTATGGAAAATATTTGAAAATAAAGGTAAATTTTAGCTGTAACAGCATACTGGCAGATAAGCAAGATATTTGAAGATAAAGTCATATTTTTCTTTTAAACAGTATATTGACAGATCTGATGTTATCATGAGTTCCCGAGTTAACTAAAAAATAGAAAGTGAAATATGCATTTTATTATGGATTAAAATTAAGTGTTAATTTAGAGTTTTGGCAAGTTATGACTTCATCTTTTACAGCTAAGAGAGAATGTATAAAAAATTTAACATTGCAGAATTTAACTTGATTACATGATTGAGCTCAATCTAAAAACTGATTGGGTAATTTAAAAAAGAAATAATTCATCAATTACTTAACAAAAATAAAATAGAAAATTAAAATTTTTCCAAACTTGCATTTTATATACAGTTAGAGTGTCACGCGAGTTTGGACTTTATATACAAAAATGAAGGTGAGAATTATTCATTTTTACATATATATATTAATATATATGTATTATTTAATATATTTTGTCGCTGGGTTCAAATCACAGTCTAAAATTAGATGCTATTCGAATCGTAATCTGACACGCCGAATTACAGTGTCCTTCGAATTTTGGGATCATTCATGATGCAATACTTTTTGTCATATGGTGATTCGATATTAACATTTACAAATAAGTGTTGTATTCCTCTACATTGTATTCCTCTACATTGATCTCATAATATCGTCGTTTCTTGGTGTGTTATTTAAAAGAGAAACAAGATTATTGATATTTACGAACATTTTCGGAAGCTGTTAATATATTTTTGAGTATTTATAGAGGAAGTTTTATTAAAAATTAAATGCGTGAGTGGATGAGTGAGTCAGTTATTATGTAAAAGAGAATGACTTAGGAGGGGAAGGTAAAAAGAAAAAAAGAAAAAACACAAATGACAGAAGTAGTTGATAGGGTGGGAGGAATGAGAGACATGGGAGGAGGCATAGTCGTACGAGCAGGGGGGCTGGCGGGGCTGAGGGGCTGAGGGGGGGAGCTGAAGTCGGGCAAACTGGCTCTGCATTCGGGCAAAATGAAAAAAATAATAGCTTGTAAAAGTTGGAGAAATGCTAGCCTTATATCATATTATAAATTCAGAATCAGAAAGTTATAATTTAATATTTTTATTTATTAGCTGTTATTAAGTAATTATTAAGCTGTTATTAGTACGTATAGGCTATTTTTTATTCCAGGTTTAATCTAGATTTTACTATGGTATTTAGCCCAAATAGGGGCTATAAGACTGCTTAAAAATTCAAAAGAATATCTAATCCTTGTCGTGAGTTTCTAAGCTTATCATGAATATTGAATTACTTGATAAGTTGAAATTTTTATAATTAGGTAAGGTACTAATACCTTATTAACCAAATTAAATAAGTAAAGCCCTAGCCCCTAGGTCTATTCCTTTAAACTTGCTAGTATAACTTCATTCAGGCTAGGTCAAATTTTTAGCAAACTCAAGTAAATTAAGTCTAACCTTATAAATGACATGCTGTATATTATTATTTAGCTAATTAGTGACATGATTAGCTTCATACTAATTACTTGAGATTTCTATTAGGGTCTCATTTTAGGGTAGGTGCTTAATGCTTAATTTTAATATGTTTGCAAACTGCACACCAATTTTACAGTAGATGAGCTAAGCAACCTGTATATAGCCTTTGGCTTGAGATTTCTCTTTGTGAGTGGGTCTCTTTTTCTAGTTGTGGTACTCTAGCTGCCTGGTACCCATTGCAAAAAGCATGCAGCCTATATACCCAGTTTGAGTTTGCTAAGCTGCTGCAGCTTATCAAACCCAAACTGGGTATATAGGCTACAGGCTTTTTCAGCTGTATCTGAAGTGGTAGTAGTGCAATGTAGCTACATGGGTTATTTATGAGATGATAATAAATAAATTAATATATTAATATATAAATTAATATAAATAAATGAATAAATTAATAATAATAATAATAATAATAATAATAATAATAATAATGAAATTTTTATATAGTTCTAGTGCTTTATATAGACTATGGTAATCTAGTAAAATATTTATGCGGTAGTGGTACTGTACTTGATTTTAACCTGAATAAAGTGTATGATACTTGCATGCATTTAATTTAAGTAAATTAATTTTATAAATTGTTGTCATCATTTCAATCATCATTTCATTTCATAATATATAATATATATATATATATATATATATATATATATATATATATATATATATATATATACAGTTAATTACATTAACTATCTAATTTCTGGCATTCTTTGTTGTAACTTAAAAATTGGGCAAATTTGTATCATCAATTTGTATCATAAATTTGCATCATCAATTCATCATCAATTTCAAATAATATATATAGATATATTATATATATATATATATATATATATATATATATATATATATATATACACACAGTTAATTACATTAACTATCTAATTTCTGGCAATCTTTGTTGTAACTTAAAAATTGGGCAAATGTGTATCAGCCCACCCAAAAAGATTAGATGCCGTACGCCTATGGGAGGAGGTAATATTCCGGGAGCAAGGGTGGCGGGAAGAGAAGGATCATGTATTAGTATGAGGTGAAGGGGAAGGAAAATAAAAATGAAGGTAAATTGAAAGAAAATAACAAGGAGGCAGGAGGAGCGAACAGAGAGAGAGAGAGAGAGAGAGAGAGAGAGAGGAGGAGAACGTGGGGATAGCGAAAGGAGAGGGGAGGACGAGAGAGTAGATAGCGCGAGGGAGAGGGGGAGGAGGAGTTGAAGGGAGTGAGGGTGGGAGGAGAGAAAGAGGGACTGCGTTGCCTCACATCTCGAGGGGGGTGGAGCTGAACTATTGCAGAGGACTGTACATTACTAGAAGGCCATCAAGACATATAATAGCAATAATATAATGTAATAAAGTTTTCATAATGTGCAATAAACAATGTGATCCTTAAACTTATACATCTAAAACTAATACATATTTACTGTCCACAATAAATTTGATTAAATTCCACACAAAAAGATTGTATCTTTAATTTAATTTTTAAAAAAAAATTGGCACATTGACTGCAAATTAGAAAAGTTTTCAAAATATGCATAAATAGTATGACACATTTTCTGGAAAAAGGTCACATTAAAAAAAAATAAAGGTACTAATTAGTAATGACTAAGTTTTGTTCTGAAAATTTTATTAGTGTTACCAAAAGAGAATAAAATAGCAAAAGAAAAATAGAATATAATCAAATAGTAATTTTTAGGCTTTTCGATATTTTTTGTTTCCAGGCGAACTTTTTTTTCGATTCTGCACCTTTCCAATTTAAGGTATTTCTCTTAAAATTTCACAACAACGACGACGAAAATGTTGGAAGAGAAGTTAGTTCAACCTTCATTAATTCAGTAAAAAAAAACCGTGGCTATTTAACGTGTTTCAGTAGATTACTACATATACAGTTTTTAAAATTCAACTTCGATACTCAAAATCAATCGAACTCTTTTCAGATAATTGTTCTTAATACATTTTTAAAGGACAATCATAACTCATTGTGAAACATCTTTAAGGAGGAAAAACGTAGAGTTTATATGGAGTACGGTGCGAAGTAGGTGTAGGATATTAGTATGCTCTCCTTAACCTTTCAAAATCAAGCACGCACACACACAGACACATATATATATATATACTCGTATATATGAGCAGTAAATAGATAAAACATTAGTATTAGGGAAATAAAATGAATAGGAACTATATCAGTAAATAAAATAAATAAATTGAAGTGTATATGTAACGACGATTCTCGAGAAAAAAAGCGATTGAAGAAATTTAAGAATGTTCAGAAGGTTTTCGGATATCGAAAAGACATTCCTCTGCAGAATCACCTCCGTTTATTTCTCTACATAAATAGAGTGCAGCGCCCACCGACCTTTCCTCGTTAGCACAAACGCAAACTCATGAGATTTAATTGGAATGAACTTACCATTCCTGCAACGCAATCATATATATATATATATATATATATATATATATATATATATATATATATATATATGAGGGGCCAAGGGCAAATGCGCGCAAAAAAAACCCTCAAATTTTCTGGTTGAGGTTTAAATTTTGGTTTTTGGCCATACAATAGTTACCCTTTTTCTTTAAGGTATTTTATTCGAAGTAAATGCAATGAATTTCTTGCGTATATTGAGGTTCTGAATGTAGTGGTCTGGAAAGCTTTGAATCCTAGATTCTGTCCCAAAGCTGGGTCCTATCTATTTAGCAGAGAGCTGGTGAGGGACGCTATATTTTGGGACCTATTTGCTTGTGACTCGTTGCCCACGTTGGTCTTACATCATGAAAAAAATAAACTTTAGTATTTGTCATTTACCATTACTTATTTTGACTATAGTGGATTTAATTTTCCCAGAAGAGTTCCTTGTTCCATGCATATATATATATATATATATATATTATTATATATATAATTATATATATATATATGAGGCGTACCGAGTACGAGAGAAAAACTCGCAAAACCAGTTTTGAGATAGATGCGTTTAAATTTGTGACTATTGTGTACGAGGGGCACATAGCGCAAATACATGCATTGTAAATAACTCCATTTTGAGCGTACGAGGGGAGTATTTGTCTATAGCGACACCTCATATATGTACTGTATACCTTGGTTAACCTTGGTTTGCTTCCGCCCGAATTATTCATTCTCACGAAGGTCAAGCTTGTTGCTCCACCTTAGACCTACAACTCAACATGGAATCCAAACCACGACCCACCACAGGTGGTCAGAGACTAAAAGGTCCTCGCCCGGATTCAATCTCACGACTTCCCGATCAGCAGCCGAGCGTCTTAACCACTAGGCTACCCAGGATACCCATTTAGCTATAATCAATTTTATTGTATGGAAGGATGAACAGCTGAGTTTGCTGTGTTCCGCCTGCCGTCAGCTGGAATCGAACCCAGGGCCGGTGGATTATAGTCAGCAATGTTAACCACTACACCACCGAGTGTAGAAATATACAGTGTATATGTAAAAATGAACAACGAATAATTCTTATATTCATATATTCTTACATTAATTTTTTCTTATATTCATTTTTGCATATAAAGTCCAAACTCGCGTAACACTTTAATTGTATATAAAACGCAAGTTCGAATAATTTTTTTATTTTCTTTCTATTTTATTTTTGCTGAATAATTATTGATGAGTTATTTCTTTTTTAAATTACTTAATCAGTCTTTTAGATTGAGCTTAATAATGTAATCGTGTTAAATTCTGCAATGTTCATTTTCTTTATACATTCTCTCTTCGTTGTAAAAGATGAAGTCATGTCTTGCTTAACACTTAATTTTATTTTAAATTTTAAGCATTTAATTTTGGCTCATATGCATGTTTAATTTTAATCCATAATAAAATGCATGTTTCAATTTCCATTTTTAGTTAAGTCGGCAGATCATGATAACATCAGATCTGTCACTATGCGGTTTAAAATAAAAATATGGCTTCATCTTCAAATATCTTGTTTATCTGTCTAGACATTGCTACAGCTAAAATATTTACCTTATCTTTCAATATTTTGCAAAATAAATCAGCCTATTGAGAATAAAAAACAAAACAGGTCAACATTAAATAATAATGATGTCACCAAAATCTGGGTAGATAAAGTTAAATAATTTTTCAAATGTTCATTCTGATTCTGTCTGATCTGACTTAGAGGCTGAGCATTATCTGTAACATTTTAGCAGTAAACTACAGTAAGAGAATATCCTTGTCTTCTCCTTCGAGCCTTGCTTTCTTTAGAGAACTTCGTCTTAAAATAGAGAAAAATAATTTCCCGATACGCTACAATAAGAATCGAGGAACCCTTAGAGAATTTAGTAAGCTTCACAGAATCCTCCGATCCCCTACAAGAAGAAATCGGAGAGTATTATAAGAGAAACTACTGCGATTCCCAACATGGTACCACCTACTCCAAGGTAACAAATCCGTTGCTGCCACCTAACCAGAATCCCGGTCAACTTCGAACCGCCCAAGGCCATTGACGGAGGGGTTAACACACACACACACACACACACACACATATATATATATATATATATATATATACACCTTACCTTATGAACCTTATCTATCTATCTATATAAATCAGGGGCGATGCCAGACTTTTCACATAGGTCAGGCACAAGCATTATGGGCTTGATATGACTTCGATAGAATTCATATTAATGAATATGTAAATTTTGTTTTTTAAATAATTTTGCTTTTGTTTTCAAAAATTACTTAAAGCCTACTAAATCAATGAATTGTTTAATAATTATAATAACTTACTTGTATTTTATTATGTCCTTAGAGAATGTCTTCATCATATTTAATCTACCATGAGTCATTTATACATAAACTCCAACTTCCTCGGTTTCAATGCAAATTCTTCGATGACCTTGTCATGTAGAATCTTTTGCTTCTCCAGGGAAACCACAATTTCTTTCTCTATTGCAATTCTTGCTAAACATACTAGTCTTTCCTGACCAGTTCTGTTCCTTAGATACGTCTTAATTCGATTTAATGTTGAAAAACTTCTCTCTGTGGATGCAGTGCTCACTGGTATAGTTAAAATCAATCTAAACAGTTTTGCAGATTCGCTAAAAGCTTTTTCTAAATCTAAGTCAATGCATAATTTTAGCAGTTCTTTGACATTTTTGCAGGCAGTAAAATCAGGATCTTTATAAATGCACTTCAATGTAAATGGGTATCTAAGGTCGAGTAAAAAAGAAAAAACTCACACACACACACACACACACACACACACACACACAAAAAAAAGCACAAAAGAAAAAAAATTCAAATGCACTGAAACGAATACGGCACGGTCCCTGAGGTAACTGACAATGAGGAAAGCCGTGCACAATTCATAGTTGGCACATATCTCTATTTTCACTGAAACAGCTTTCTGAGGATGAGATTTGGCATCCAGCGTAATGTTAGGCACTTAGAAATATGCCTGACTTGTAAACTGAAAAACTCGCTTTTCTCTTCTTTGAAAAAATAGATTGACAAAATTACATACTTATCTAATTGTTTTGACAGATGCTATACTAATGTTGATTTTAAATTACATTAAATTCGTAAAAGTTTCATTTTTCATAAATGTGATGCAAGGCATCGGAAATGATGCCTGACCTGGCTTTGTGGCTTAATGCGGTCTGCGGTCGGTCGCTCAGGCGTCATAAAACAAGTCTGACTTTGCCCAAAGAAGCGACGCATGGAGAGAAGGAAAAAATGCGGCATTCTAAAATTTATATTGCTCTAATAAAGTGACCATAATAAATAGATCTTTGAAATACACAAATTTAAATTTTACATGATGCTATATATATATATATAATATATATAAGGTTCATAAGGAATATATATATATATATATATATATATAAACCCTTTTTTTCACAGAGTGCCCCAAAAGTGTCTATCCACTTTGCAAAAATAATAATATTTTAAGTAAAATAAAAGACCAGCATAACCAAATGTGTGGATATATATATCAAATTCAGGTATTAGCTTCAGCATGAGCACCATCAGAGTATTATTATTTCTGCAAAATAGATAGGGACTTTTGGGACACCCTGTATAATCTTGGAATTTCCTAAATGATTGTTTATAGAAACAAGTAGTGTGGGCGCAAAATGGACGAGTGTACGAATGTTGCAATGTTGCAATGTAATATTGATCAATGCTGCAAGATGCTGCAAAGGGGTTATGCAACAACGGGGGTTATGCAATGCAGGGGGAGGGGGGAGAGGGGAGGGAGCTTCGGGGGAGAAGGGAGGATGACCTCCCCCAAAGGGGTAGCCTTAACTTAAGAGAAGAAGAGAAAGGAGAAGGAGGAGGTCTTTGGGGGAGAAGGTGGGATGTCCTCACCCCCCAAAGGGAAACATAACCTAAGCCTTAACCTAAGAAGGAAGGAGGTGTTCGCCTGGCTGGAGCCAGACGCATTATGAGCGTCCAGGGGCCAAGCGGCTGTTATATAGAGGATCGTGAGTTGGCAGATACCACTTATTTATTTATGGAGGCGGTTACCAGATACAACCATTTATTTTAATTTTTATTTAGATGAGTTGCCAAATAGTGTTTTTATTTATATATGAAAGGGTTACCAGATACCACCATTTATTTTAATTTTATTTACATGAGTTGCCAAATAGTGTTTTTAATTGTTCAGGTATACCTTATTAGGTTGAGGTGCCAAATAATGTTTTTATTTATATGTGGAGGGGTTACCAGATACCGCCATTTAACTTAACTACTTATTTATTGAACGTAAGATTGACTTTCTCCTTAATTTTGTTCAGCAAGAGAACTAATTATTTAAACGATACCCAATATTAACAATAAAAGAAATACACTCCACAATTGGGTTAGCAAAAAGAAATCGTTCACCTTAATATTTATTACAATTAAATTTCAGAGAAATTAAAGTAATTGGTAAAAGAATTAAATGAGAAGTCTATATATACTTTTATATTAAACAATAAATTTTAACAAACTTCCCGTTCTTTGTTCAGTTTCACAAATTTTAGCCAACTCCCAATATGAAAGCATGCAAGCAAGCATCCCTCACCATGCATTTTTCTTACTATTTGCAACATGAATAAAATAAAATAAAAACTTAGTGATGGATTCCATACCATGTTACGGATTTCTCGTCTAAACTGTAGGTCTAAGGTGGTTCAAAAAGAATGCTACTTGACATCTTGTACTTTAGAACGGCTGCCTTGAGCGTATAAAAGCACATGTCAGTACAGTGATTTACTCCAAAGCCAAACCTAAAATATCTATTTACTTTTGGCGTTCCTTTGTATATATATATATATATATATATATATATATATATATATATAAAATGTGTCTTCTCAATTTCATAATTTTTTTTTTCGTTTATCTTAATATTAATTCATTCTTTACAATATACTAAATTGAGGAATTTATATATACACATTTATATTAAATTTCACATATGAAATCAGGTTTAATAATATACAATAGATATACTAAACTGTATATTAAATTTGATAATAAACGATTTTAAATATTCTATAAAAATAATATTCATTTTACCTATAATTCGAAAGACAAGGAAGAGATACGTTATATATACACTTAAAAATCGAAGTTAGCCCAAAAGGCGAGAATGGAATGTAGGTCAAACCACTTCTCGTCTCCAAAACTGGTTTTTGTCGCACTTCACTTCAAATGTTGTTTCGATTATTATTATTATTATTATTATAATAAAGTTAAAAACTGAACTTAAATATATACATAAGCATCACGTGATTGTTTTCCAAATTATTTATAGGCTACATTAGCCTTTAAGTAATGATTTTCCTTATCATATTTCCATATGTACCACCCTATATATATATAGGGTGGTGCAAATTACAGTAGTATAATAATAGCTAACTCGGTTTTACTTCTCACCGAATTGTTCATTTTGACGAGGGTCAAGCTTTTCACTCCGCCTTAGACCTTCAGTTTAACGTGGAATCCGAACCACGCTCCAGCACTGGCGGGGTGAACTTACAATGTCATCGCCCGGACTCGATCTCTCAACCAGCACCTCAGCATCTTAACCACTAGGATGTCTAGAGCGCCCATTTATCTACCAACCCAAGCAGACATTCATTTTCATGAGCTAAACACAATTTAATCACACTCCTACGCGAGAATTGGCAAGTAGAAAGTGAAGCCGAATACATTAATCAAAGTTGACGATCGAATAGTATGACCGCAAACATATATTTTGTAAATATTTGAAACCATCGTGGTAGAGACTGTAAGTGGCAATTAACGCACACACACACATATAACCAAATCCACAAGGCAGGAATCTTGGGAAAGCTGAGACTAGCATGACCGCAAAAAATAATAATGCACAAAAACATTCTGCTTGTAGAGATCTTCTAGAGTTCTTATTTTCTAATGATCTTTGTGTCATCGGATGTTACTGTGCTGTCTCTGGTAATGATCTATGTCAGGATTATGAAGAGTAGCGGCGCTAATTTTGTTTCCTGTGGTACTGATCTAAGCGGCTCTGATGAAGATATTCCTATAACGACTTGCAGCCGCTCAAGTTGTCCATCTCCCTATCCAAAATGGGAAAAATTGAGGATCAAATAGTATGACCTCAAAAAATAATAATGTAAAATATTTTCGTGATAGAGATGGCAAATGTTGATCAATGTTGCAAAAGGGTGAGGGATATTGCATAAAGGGATTGGTTCTAAAATGGGAAACCGAGAAAAGCATGGGCGCAAATGCAAATATTGTCGTGGTAGAGACTGAAAGTGTTAATACACGATGTGAGCATTAAATCTACGGAGATAATTAAAAGACACCATTAGTCGACCAATCAGGACGTCAAAAGCATGGACCCATAATATAGGTGTTACGATTGGTACACAATTTTATCATAGCTCAGCCCAGTTACATTGACAACCAATCATTAAACTTACGAACCGCCTATTAGTCTTTTGGGGTGGTGCTTGGGGATCATGCATATAAAAGTAAATATTTTCAGCTGGGAGTCACAGTAGTTATTTTAACCAGTGAATAAACATTCCCTCCGCCATGAATCAAGAACTTTACAGTTTACCGGATTTATATCAAGATGGTGACATTGTGGCGTTGTCCACAATTAATCTTTTTAACGCAGCTGACCGGGATGGATTATTTCCAACGCAAAACCTTGATATCTGCAATGACGCTCCTTACTATCCGACGCAAGGGACTGCCGTAGAAACGAAAGTGCCTGTAATTTTATTTTTTGTAGCCGATTATTCGCGAACTTATTTAATGTGCCTGTCAGAAAGAGCACTGATCTGGATTATTTCTTCATATATATGGAGGGTTGTAGTAATTCATCTCATCACATTAAAAATGCTTCATTTAGGTATCCGCAATTATAGATTAGTTTGCAATTATGCTAAGTCCTGTTTTGATTCATTGAATTTTTTTATAGCAATCTTTTGAATGTTTTAAATTTTATAAATTCAAATGTTATTTGGAATTATCTCTTAAAGGAACGTCTCTGAGCGGTTCAAAGATATCTTCACATTGTAATACTCTTACTATATGTATACTCTGCATATGTTTTGGGTTTTTATTAAAAAAGATTCAGTATGAACTAATGAATTATTCTTTCTCCTTTAAGGTCCGATGAGGCTTTGACACGTGTTATACAATCTTTTCGTTTTGAAGAAACCCATGTCATGGACCTGAATACGTAGGTAGAATATTTACCGAGCAGTCACCCAACGATTGTCACATCATTAACGAAATAATATAAGTATTTTTTTGTTTCGATCTTTTTTGGGGGGAAGAAGACACAATGTATTTTCATAAATTTATTAAATGAAAGAAATCATGTTCGTGAACTTATTTAATGTGCCTGTCAGAAAGAGCACTGATCTGGATTATTTCTTCATATATATGGAGGGTTGTAGTAATTCATCTCATCACATTAAAAATGCTTCATTTAGGTATCCGCAATTATAGATTAGTTTGCAATTATGCTAAATCCTGTTTTGATTCATTGAATTTTTTTATAGCAATCTTTTGAATGTTTTAAATTTTATAAATTCAAATGTTATTTGGAATTATCTCTTAAAGGAACGTCTCTGAGCGGTTCAAAGATATCTTCACATTGTAATACTCATACTATATGTATACTCTGCATATGTTTTGGGTTTTTATTAAAAAAGATTCAGTATGAACTAATGAATTATTCTTTCTCCTTTAAGGTCCGATGAGGCTTTGACACGTGTTATACAATCTTTTCGTTTTGAAGAAACCCATGTCATGGACCTGAATACGTAGGTAGAATATTTACCGAGCAGTCACCCAACGATTGTCACATCATTAACGAAATAATATAAGTATTTTTTTATGTTTTGATCTTTTTTGGGGGGAAGAAGACACAATGTATTTTCATAAATTTATTAAATGAAAGAAATCATGTTCTTAGTACAATAACCATCTTAAACTACAGAATATACAAACTAACATTACTGGTTACAAATATATATATATATATATATATATACACACGAACAAAAGATCATACTATACAACGAGTACGCACAAACGGAAAACGGCTTTTTATCTGTCTGCATATCATTTCGTCGTTTCGCTGAGTGTGACACGGGTCGAATAATATAAAAAAATTATAAATTCTTTACCACGTGACATATGCATGAGTAATGAAAGGCAGTACAACCCACACGTATTACTAAAATATCCTTGTAGTCGGAAGGGATTCCACACAACATCGGGGATATGCAACTGATCAAGAAATTTTACAATAACAGGGTCATTCCAGAGTTGAGTGCCGAGTGAAACAAAATAGTACATGCGGTCCCTATTTTTAAAATAGATTGCAAACCAATGAATCCCTTCATTACCAGTGACATCTGTGTTCACAATAAGACTACCGCAATCTCGCGTAGTTGGCAAATTCAATGTTTCATTCTTCGCAAACACACTGATAAATTTGGAACGTGTGATTCGTTCACTATTCATTACTCTCTGAAGTGTATTCGCAACCATTTTAAAAGTAATGATAACGCCCCTAAATCTGTCTACTTCTATTAGGGCTTGTGACTCGAGGTATACTAGTACACTAATAGGTGCGTCTATCGGCTTGGCGAATTCCAATGTGACTGAGATGTTTCCACTCTGTTGTGGATTTAAGTGTGTATTTACGCTGGCAGATAAGTCAGGTGTGATGTCAAACGGATAAAGGTTAAATTGATCAATGAATTCTTTCTGCGTTACCCCAATCCCGAGCTCATCACAATCACCTGCAACATGGGCCAAATTACTATATGCTCTCGCGCAAAGCGGTAACACAGCGTCTGATGAATAGTCCGTATCCAATGTTCCTCCCAACGCAACGCCATTAACGTATAGAGTTATATTTTTAAAGCCGAAATTCTCGAATTTAAAGGCATTCTTTTTATATTCACCGAATTGTGTTCCTGCATTCCAATTAATATCCTTTTAGGTAGATTCCCCAGGACTATGTTTTCTATCTGTTTTGATGCCAACCCTGCTGGCACCGTGTATAGTTTGATCTGTACCCTGTTAATTGGGTATTTTACTGTGGCGTGTAGTAAATTGTTCTCAATTTCTATTTGTTCAGACGAACTTAATTTCACTCGCGTACGCGGAGGTATGTTTCCATAATGTGAACCACTACGGGTTTTGCTCCCTCTTCTTGATCAGCATCCAGATTTAAACAGATCTCAGGATTCGTGCGGGTGAGCTTTATTTTCATATCCACCCCATTCACAAGCAACTTCTCCTGGAATGTGAAATCTGTATGCAGGCGTCCAAAACACTCGTATATCTTCTTTTTAGAATTTTTAAATTTGTCCTTTATACTACTTTCGTCTTCAGCTTGATAATATCCCTCGGCACTTAAAAAGGTATCCTTCGCTTCTTTGGAAAAGTTGAAGACATTTTCCAGATAGGTTCGTAGGTGATGTACCCCGTGCCTGCCGATATGTTGACCTAATTTAAATATACGTCACACTGGCTGAATATGGAGTGCAGAAAGTTTGTTTCAGGGTATACAGCATATTTGTCATCGCAGTCCGTTCCATCAGAATGGGCTATACGTAGTTTAGCGTACATGTGCACACAGCTTGGATCAAAAAAGTAAGGGCCTGAGCTGGGTATCACGAATTCTATAGGGGCACTCGGGGAACTAATTGTGTTTAAAGGGTTAATTGTAATAAAGTCACTGTGTTCAATAGAAACTTGAGTTGGGTGCATGTCAAAGAGGGACAGCTCCGATTTACAACATTGTGAACTACACGGATGGATGAAGCGTGCCATGACGAGTTAGAAATAGTGCCTCCTCTCTCGACAAGTAGTAAACAAACTATGATTCATGAGATCAATGTGCTTAGCTTATATCAGTCAAAAAAATGGTCAACCATAGGTTTCATTCGCTTAGAACACTTCTTTTTTATATCCTATTACGTTTAATGCCACGTGATGGTAATCCCTTCTTCCAGACAGTCCTCTTCTTCCCACCACCACGCATTTTTCTCTGCATCTTTGAAGATTTCGTCGCGTGTACACTTGAAATGTTTTTTTAGAGATTCTTTAGGTTTAGCCCCAGCCATTTAATAGGGCGGGTCGTACTCAGGTGACAACATGAATCTGAAAGAAATCCTACCATTAGGGGTGTCTAAATTATGTGTTTTTACATGGGGAATTCAAATATGAGCTTCTTTTTTGGATAGGATAACTCTAACCTACATCATTTTTTATTTCTAAATTGCCAATTTTACCCTTTTGAACCCCTTTATAATATATTAAAAGATATAAGGTAAATCATTTATATTGACAAGGCCAAATCAACTTTACATATATTATTAATAGATGAACTGCATGTATATCACTGGATATAATTACAAAGATCATTCTCCTGACATCTTGAACTTTGCCAGGTTGCACAAATCCTGCTTTGACTCAGACTTGGACATCAGCTTCCTGCTGGTCTCCTGAGCCCTGATCCCTCCATCCCTCTTTTCCTGTGAGAAGTACTTAGCAGAAGCCTCAGTCACCATTTTAACAACCCTCTCAATGCTTTGTGTGTGGCAAGGCCAGTTGCGCACCTCCATGGGGGTGTTGATGAAGTTTTTCACCTCTGATGTGCTTAGAGAGCAGGTGAGAGGTGCCTCTGACACACCTTCTGACCAGCTGATCAAGTCACCGATGCTGGAAGCATCACAATTGATGTCAGGTGTCCTTCTGCTCCTAACAGAGGAGTCCCCCAGCTGAGTGTCCGGGTCCCCCTCTCCCCTGATGGCCAGGATTCTCTCCACCCCTTCAATCCTCTCCTTCTAATCCTCAGAGCAGAGTAGTGTTTGGAGGATGACTTCACTGTGGGCATACCAAGCAGATCTTCTCACAGTTGGCATCACAATATCCAGCACCTCCTTTCTCTGGGACTTGAGGCAGTCCAGCTGAAAGAGGATGTGCCTAGGCCCTTCGATCCAGGAGTGCTTGACCTTCACGTTGAACCAACATGGGTAATACACTCCGATGATGAATTCCACAATGAATTGCAGAATCTTCAGGTTCTTTCCTTTAAGTCCGTGCTTTGACACCCAGAGCCTGAGAAGTCTGTTCGCTGTGGTGAGCCAGCGGCTGTGGTTTACTGGTCCTATCTCTAACAGAGCCAGCCCTGCAGGAAGTACTCCATCCCTGACTGCACAGACAATTTTATAGCCATAGTATTGATCAGTTGAGAGATCTTGAATGACCTTGTCAGGAAGCTTGATCAGTGGAGGGCCAACAGAGATTCGGGTGAAGTTTGGATTGATATCAAAGTCTGTAGCAGAATCAAGGAGCTTTCCTATTGGTCCAGATAATTTTTTGTCTGACAGAGTAGGGCCATCAAAGTCAACAATGAGATGGCGCAGGGGAAGTTCAACAGTGTGCAGGTTGCACACCAACCAGAGCAGCTTTCTCCCAGGTGCAGCTCCAGCTTCCGCATTACTCCAGCTTTCACACCAGTGTTGACATTTGTTGAGTCTCCTCCAATGGCCAACAAGGTCTTATCATAACCCCTCTCTTTCAGCCAGGCAAACAGGACCTTAGCAATCTTCTCCGCATGTGACTCCTCTTTAGTTGCTTTCTCTCGGGTCTGTAATGCAAATAATTTGTTCATGTACTCTAAAAAAACTAAAGAAACACATCCTAAAAATATTCTTTAGAACATTGAAATAGGCCTCATACTGCTCAGTTGTACTAAAAATGAACCACCTAATTTTAGCTCAAATCAAAGTTGTTAATTAAATTTTGCTCAATGTATCACTATAATATGCGTAGAAATAGCTTTTTCTAAAATATAACAGAATAATACTCACATGTGAACAGTAACAAAAAAAATATCAGTTGATAATCACTAAATCTATCCCCTCACTGCAAGCAGAGGTGGTAAAATAGCTTCATAAATCATGAGTCACTTCAAATATTTCACAAAACGTTTTAGAATGTTCTGAAACGTTACATTCTAGCCTCTGAGAAAGGTGGCTCAGAAAATGGCCTTATGCGCGCCAGAAAACCGTCAAAATATTTCATATACCAAACTGTATGATAATTACAATTAAGTGGAATGGCACACCTTTTTATTTGAGTATTTAAATATTATTATTATTATATGAATTACATTATATGTGTTTATATGAATTAGTTAGAACAATGCTCTATGAGAGATAACGTGAGCAGCCATGATAGAAAACGTGAGAAGACATATTCTGGGGTAACTACAATAGTAAAATAATCAACAATTTAATAATAATCAACTGCAAAATGATGTAGGTTAGGGTTATCAGAATTAAATATTTTCTTCAGAATTGTGTTCTATACACCAAAATATGTCATTTGAACACCCCTCTCCATTGATTTAAAAAAAATGCATAGTATGACCCGCCCTACCCAGCCAATATGTCTTCTGCAGTGTTAAGACCTGATTGTAGCGCTTTCCTTCCGAGGTATCTGGCACCCATCTTCAGCAAAGGGACAGCCGTACGTAGTATGGTTGAAAAAATGGATCCAAGTCCACTACCACGCTGGTATCTCACCCCTCGATAGACTGTGAAAGGCTTTCTGTCCATTATAACTCAGTGCGTCGAAAGTGTAGCTTCACTGTTAAGCTCCCATCACCGAATGGGAAATTTTTTCCCTCAATCGTTCTTATATATATTGAGATATTGGTTATTAGATTAGTTGCTACATTCACATAATGGGGTCTGTCATACGTAATACTCAAACTCCTTCCTCTATGGTTGGGAATGTGAGCAATGCGCAGCAGGCGTGCCTGGGTATCCCCAACAAACTGGTGCTCCACTATATTGCTGTAAATATAGCACATGTCTGGGGTGTATAGCCAGCAACCAATTTCTCCAATTTCATCTGATACATTAGGCTGGACAAGTCATGTTGTACCTCGTGAAATGTGTCTCTTTGGAAGGCTGATCGATATCGCCCTCGGTCATAATTTTGAACACTCTTTGGTCTTTAATATTTCTGTTAGCCTTTGATTTTAGGATTAGAGTATGTGCAGGGTTTCCTTTGTTTACGATTTCGTATACTAAATCAGTCGTAAGATTTGAGTTTTTTAAACTTACGTTTAAGTCTCTCACAACATCCTCAGCCGAACCATAACGGCCCGGACCTAGTGTTACTACTGTACTGTAATACCGTGCAACCTCAGTCCGGGCGATACGTATAGTTTCATCCCGAGTTACCCCGGCTTTTTCACACTCATCAATGTCTCTAAGAATCGTAAAAACGGTATCTTTATAATCAATATTTAAAAAGAGGGTGTCCAGCTGAATTTCACATATCCCCACCTCATACGAATCACGACCCAATTCAATGGGTCCATGGAGTTCTGTTACAAAGTTGGCTAGTGTGTTGTTAGGGTGTACAGACAGGGACGAGGAGGACGGGAGTGTGACGTAGAAATGGTTAGGAGCCATGTTGCATACTATTTAAGCTTCATTATTGCATCAGCTTTTATATAGGTGTTGAAGCTTTCTGGGTACCCTAGCCACTTCACCAGGTACATTTTTCTCTTTCCTGAACCTTTGCTTCCTATTTTCTCAATTTTAAACACATTTTTTCCTAAATTAAATGCCACTTTCTGCAACTCCTCGCGGTAAAAGCCTCCTGCGATTTCTTCCCCATTCAAATCTTCAACGTAATACATCATTATCTCACCTTTAGGTCTCATAGCCCTAACTTTAAAAATCTCACGTGTCCATCCTTGCTCAAATCCCTTCGCGAATTTATTTCCCGAACGCGACAGCCTTACATAATCATTGATTTTGAAACGCGCAGAGTGTGGTGGTGGTGGTGTTCCATCTCTTCTCACCTCTGGGCGCGTACCTCTTTCTAAAACTTCGTTAGGTGTTGTCCCAATCGTGCGATGGTGTGAGCGGTTGTAGGATGAGGCCAATGATTCCAGAATGTCTAGAAATCTGTATGTGTTTTTATGTGTAAAATAGCGGTGCATGCGTTCCTTTATGGTACGTTGAACTCTTTCAGCTAAAGAAGCCTTATGTATAGAATTGGTAGTGTAATAGCTGATATTAAACTCTGTCAACATGTTCTGAAAAGCACGGCCTATAAATTCCTTCCCCATATCCGTACAAAAATAGCCAGGAACCCTGTTTTCTTTAACATCAGCGTTTTGGTGGCTTTAGCAACTGTTTCAGGTGATTTATTTTTCAGAGGAATTAGCCACAGATATCTAGAGAATACATCTATTATGAATAGAATGTAGCGGTAACCATCGTTATACACTGAATATCTTTGCATGTCTGTTAAATCTGCTTGCCAAATAGAGTCAATCGAAGCAGCTGTTGTCTTGGCTGTTTTAAACCTTTTTCTCACAGGCTTATGAAGTGTATAAGCGTCCTGCTCCGCAAAAATCTCTCAACATCTTTTTTTCCTACTCCGTAAACACTTCTGTACAGTCTATCTACGCCTCCGTAGGAGGCTGGGTTAGAAATGTCATAATAACGTCTTCTTAATATGTTAGCCATTTGCGTATTTTAGAGGCACGTGGGTAGGGTTGACCGTTGTTTAACCTCTTCTTTCTCCTCTTCAGAGGTGTTACCGCCGGGGGTGATGGCGTCTTCAATTGTGTCACGTGCGACGCATGTTCCAAGTCTTTTAACCTGTTCAGATTTCCTATCATTGTTTTGGGGACATTTATTTGTTGTAGTCTTGCTTTAATATGCTTCCATCCTGATGGTGAGGGCCTATCCCACTTTCTCACCAGATCATGGACGATGTCTACGATATTCGATCCCTGTACCTTTGCTCCTTCCACAATGATCTCACCTGTATCGGTCCATTGTATGGCGGGGTCCTCATTCAATAGATTATAAAGACTTAAACCTTTATTCCTCAATGTATGTGGGAGGGTGCTTTTTAATACATGCTCGATATGTTGTGTGGCCGACCCATTAATCTTTGGTTGGTCAGCTCTATCGTCGGACACAGGTCCTATGTCACCATGTCCATCGTTCCCCGTGCTGTGCCTAATAACCACGGGAATCTCTGTCGGGTTCTTATAATTTTCGTACTCGTGAAGAAATTTCTGCAGAGCTTCTTGGTATAAGATTTTTTTCTCATCAGGTGTTTTTTCACTGTTTAATAGGGTTAGCAATTCGCTTTCCATTCTTTTAAGCCTGCTTTTACGGGGATCTAGATCCGTGTCTGGATTCTTTGAACTTTGCAGTGAAGCATACACCTCGTGTGGAATCACTACCACTTTCTTCATTATATTAATCTAGTCAGTAAAGGACCCAAAACTGAAAATAAGATGGGGAGGAATGACCCTCCTCTTTGTACAATAATTCGTTTTTTCTTCCCTACAGTTTGACTTTTACGAGCGAGTGCACGTATTATGTTCTTGTAACGGCGTAGGCGAGCCTTCTGAGGTGGTTTCATTGATACATTGCAATTTATAACGTTAAGACAGATTTCACAGATGCATTTTAAAAAGTCGGAGTCGATATTTTTAGCAAACATCTGCTGCATTGCCCGGGGCAGTCGATGATAGATTTTTATTAATTCATGGTATTTCTTTAGCCTCTTTGTCATTCTGGAATATACACCGTTTCAGGCTCGTTTGGAAATATATTCGTTCTTAGAAGCACCCTAAACGTGTTTCGCGGATGAAGGTCGCAAAGCAAATATCCGTAACGCTGCTTGTAGCTTCTTTATAAACTTCCAAAAACTCCTTACGCTGATTCGGGAACATTTGATTGGCTAATACCCCAATTTGTGATACATCTCTACGTTGCGCGAATAAGACTAGATATTGTGTATTTAACGACACATCGCGCATGTATCTATTTTTGAAAAATAGATTCTGATTGATGAAGAACACGCTTATGTTAAGATGGTGGGAGAATACTGTAAATGTCTCGGCAAACGTTTTATCCATCTCCAACATGAGATCGTCAATTACAATGACTGTATGTTCATTTCCCTTTAACGAATTAACGTCATATACACCTTTGTGGAACAAAATATCATCTTGGTACTCGTTGAACACTGATTGATACGTCGAATAGCACCATATAACTTTATGCACAAATTTTGAGAACATCTCTCCCTTTTCTTTAATGATTTTAAGCATAAACACAGTTTTACCACATCCTGTAGGTCCAGATATAATACATGTGGATGGGCTCGTGAACCTGAATTTTTCTACAGAATCCATTTCTAACACGTCACACTCCTAAGTGGGTCATTTACAAAATATAATAAATATTTAAGTGATGACCCTTATATTCTACAGTCTTGCTTTCTCTTCTCCCACAGAACCGTGAATGACGATGAGGTACAGCACCCCATCATCGATATTACAGATGACCCGACGACAGTGTAGTTGTGATCACAGAATCCACCCGCTGACGAATCCTCACCAGCGATACCTGTAGCACGCGCCAATTCAAAGCGGCATGATGAAGAGCCCACACGTCAGGTATAAAGCGCCAGGATTGCGCCGGTTGTTAGACCCCAGTAATAGAGCCCAACCTTCTACGTCTTACGACACAACCCCACAATAGTACCTTCCTCAAATATACCCCCTTATTCCTGTTCAATTCCGGGTACATCCTCCACAGCAGCTTCTCGTTCTGTTGAGGATGGCATAACATTCGAGTTGGTGCGCACCGCTCCCCACCCCAGCCTTGACTAGAAATCGGTATATAGTCAGGGTTGATCCTAGATCCATGTATAGCAATGGTGTTGAACACGGACTACGGCGCATAGTTGAACGTATTGTAGAGTTTGCCCTTCAGAACCGCGACGAACGTGAAGTCAGGACGAGGCTGTCCTTCGGATTCGGGTCAGATGACGGAGATGTAGATGATTTTTGGGTAGTAATACCGTTCAGACTTGGCAGCTGAAGATATAGAGTATATATTAGGCCGTATAATGCAGGCCTCTCAAAGTAGTATAGCCTTCAATATGGACAACTTCACGGTAAATATTGACCGTGTATTCCGTGTTGCGGGTCATAGTGCCACACCTTATACTCTTAACTTCAATTCTCAGGCTATTTATAGACGGCATATAAACGTCGATCGTGGTTGCGGCTTTATAGCAGTAGTCTTGGCCGTATGTTTACTGTACTAAATACACGGTCAAAAACATTTGGTTGCCTACGGTAGTGGAGCGTGCCCGTAAACTAGCTGTAGACTGTAAACTTGATTTGACTGTAATATGGGTCCTGAAGAGCTGAGAAGGGTAGAACAGGAAATGAATGTTCGTATAGTTGTATTTGGAATGGATGATCGTCGTAGGACTGTGTATGTTTTTAAAAGCAGTGTGAGAGATCGTACAAGACCCCTACTTATTTTAGGCTGTCAGGACAAATATCTCCCCATCCGTAATATAAGGGACCTTTACGCGAGTTATGATAAAAGTCGAAAATATGGACGACATCATGATTTGTGTAAGGGTGTATCGAGTTTGCGGATGATATAGTGAAACATTGTAAAGATTGCCACATGGTATGTGAGCAGTGTAAAAGCTCCAAATGTGAAAGCCGTGTAGTTGAAGCTGAGAAGAGGGATTGTGATGTGTGTAGACGCACATTTTTCAATAATAACTGTTTTGAGCTCCATAAATCAATTGGCACGTGCAGGAAAATGAGAATCTGTGAATGTGGTATGTTTCATATGATGGATAATTGGGGAATTTCAAGCATAAATGTGATGAAATTCACTGTTCTACATGCCATGAGAAATATAAGGCGGTTGGAGTAAAGCATGTATGTTATATGAAAGACCTAAGCCTAAAAATAGCCCTTGTATAACTGTGTACTACGATATAGAAACATACGAACGCTGAAACCAAAGAGGTTATTCCACATTTACTTGTAAGCCAGACTATCTGTGATGAGTGTATGGAGATCGAGTGTGATGAGTGTCACAAATGTGGTAAACGGACAAACGTTTTTAAAACGAATGCCCACGATAGCCCTGTGAAACTCTTTGTGTCCTATATTGTCAAGTTAGCGGACAAGTTCAAAAAAATGACTGTGTATATTCTCGCCCATAACGGGGCAAAATTTGACACACAGTTCCTTTATAAGGAGTTGCTTGAGCACGAGTCATCTGAGATATTTACAGGTGATCCCTTGAAAAGAGGCAAACTAATACATATGCAAATAAGAGGTAATGTACAGTTTAAAGGCACTTTATTATTCACACCTTGTAAATTAGCAAAGCTACCGAAGGTGCTGGGCGTACCCGCTGAAGTTTCAAAAGGATATTTCCCTTACACATTCCTCACTAGCGAAACTTTAAATTACGTAGGACTACCTCCACCCAAACATTACTTTAACTATGAATGTATGAGTACAGATGAACGTGAAGATTTTGACCGATACTACGACAGTTTTAATGAATGTAATGATTAAAATATAGCTGATGAATGTGAGCGTTATTGCGTGAATGATGTGCATACATAAAGCATGCCCGCAACACGGGTGAAGTACCCATTAAGGTTAATGGCCGTGTTTTTTGCGTTGATGGTCTAAGTGAAAACCGTGCCACTGGTGAGAAGACTGTGTACTCCTTTAACAGTTGCTGGTGGCATGGATGCCCCCGTCCTGAGTGTGAAATCGTAGGAGATATCCACGGTAGATCTCCTGTCGACAGTCTTGGGTGGACCCACACCCGCGATCAACTTATAGGCTCCCAGTTCACTCATAAAGTCTTGTGGGAGCATGAGTATGATGCACGGATGGAAACAGATGGACAGTACCGTCAAGAAATAAACACGATCAAACGTTCAATGGTGCTGGAACCTCTCAAATGTGGTGATAGCTTGTTCGGAGGGCGTACAAATCCCTTCAAGCTATACTTTCCGCCTACGGAGGGCGTGAAACTCCATCACTACGACTTCTGTTCTTTATATCCCTTCGTGATGAAGAACAATCCGTACCCCGTGGGTGCACCTGAGAAACTGTTGGGACCTGATCTGCCCACCATCGAGGTGTTCTCAGCAAATTTGAACGGGTACTATTTCGGTCTTTTTTTCGTAGATGTGCTCCCCCCACGCGATTTATGGATGCCGATCTTACCCGTCGTTATCGATCACAAGCTCATGTTTCCCTTGTGCGTGAAGTGCGCAGAGAACAGTGGGGAATGTAATTATACAGCCAACCAGCGTAAGATCAGAGGTGTATATACAAGTCCAGAGCTGGATCTAGCTGTTCGCCATGGCTACATAATATTGAAGATACATGAGGTGTGGAGGTTTCAGAAGCTACCCAACCTTTTCACGCCATATATAAACGCTTTTTTGAAAGATAAGGTCGAAGCATCAGGGTATCCGCGAGGAGTTGATACCGAAGATGAAAAATCGGCCTATATTGAACGTTACCGTGACCGTGAAGGTATACAGCTTGACCGTTCCCAAACTGTAAAGAACCCTGGCAAGCGCTTTAGTGCAAAGTTGTGTCTAAACAGTCCTTGGGGAAAATTTGCACAGAATACTGGCAAAGGGAACGTTCATTTGCCACAAAGTTATAGTGAAGTCTGGGATTATGCCAACGCTCCCGATAAAGAGGTCATGGAGATCGTGAATGTAGGTAATACTTACATAATAAAATACAACAATACCGAATTGGTCACAGATACCTCACGGGTTACAAACATACCTGAAGCCAGCTTCACAACAGCCTACGCACGCATCAAACTTTGGGGCCTATTGCATTCTCTTGAGCGGAGGGTTTTGTATGACGATACAGATAGTGTGATATTCACGGAGAGGGAGGGTGAATACATGCCTCCTGTTGGTGAATTCGTGGGAGAGTTGACTGATGAGATCAAGGATGAGTATGGAGACATCGCATACGCCGACTCTTTTGTCTCAACAAGGCCAAAAACGTATGGGGTACGGGTGAGGGTGGGGCAGGATATGAAATATATCGTGAAGGCTAAGGGTATCACGCTCAACCAGGCGAATCGGCGGGTCGTTAACTTTGATTCGTTGAAGGATCTAGTGTGCTTGGATGATGATGAGGGCAACCGGCAGCCCCAACTAACTGTAGGTACCCACAATTTTCGGGCGCAGAAGCTGGGGGCGTGAAAGAACTTAGGGGTACAAAGGTGTGCCGTAACACCTATAGAAAACGTCACCAGGCACCTGGTACCTATGATACCGTACCCTTTGGATACCATAATCTTTGATATGACTATTGTTAACTTATTTATTACACGTATTTGTAAATATATATACACCTTGAATATTTCGTTTATTAAATAAATCGTGTTTCAATTAGCGTTTCACTTTCTCCTTTGTGTGTGTGTGTGTGTGTGTGTGTGTGTGTGTGTACACAGGAGAAAATTCTAAGCTCCGTCCAGCGTGTGTACAGAAGAAAGTTCTAAACTCCGCCCACTGTAAGATTGATCACGTGACTCCTGCTACTACCTGGGCATATCTCTTCCCTGCATGCTCAGTTGATCACAGTAAGCCCTGGATCTCAGACGTGTATTCTCCCGCGTAGACAGAAAATAGTAATGGCTACCTTTAATATTGCGTGTTCGACGTTTATGAAGTGGTATTCGGCAAAGTGCCAAGATGTGGTGGATACTGAAGAACTCCCTATTCCACCCTCATTTGATACTTTTAAGGCTACACTGAATCGTGCGAAGAAGCAAGAGGTACAAATACTCTACGGCTATTCTGGCGAGAGCATTGTAGGATTTCGTGGTACAAGTGATGTATTCAACTAATGTTGTAGGACTAAACTTTATAAAAGCTTACATATATCGAGAAGTAGAAGAAACAACACGTGCAGAAGAGAAGCAATGGATATGGATAGTGAGTCTTGTTGATGACTGGTATGACAAGCGGTATTATGTCATGTTGCATCATACCGAGTACTCGTACCCTGCGACTGAGAATGTAAATCTTGTCATCATGGAGAATCTTAAGTATTTTTACCACTATATTAATATATATCATGACGAGGTTTGTAGTGAGGTTGTGGCTAATGGCCTGTGTGAATTTTTGACAGACTTTAGAAACGAGTATCGATTGTTAAACAAAAAGGAAAAAAATGAGCATATGTTTCTCTCAAATAGTGCACCGGATTGTGAAGATGTTTAGTTTGTGGAAATGAACGTCTGTGAATGATAAAATTTCTCAAAACATCTACCCAATATAATGGGACACAAGTATTCTCTTACATGTTGTGGCTAAAGGTCTGCGTGAGTATTTAACAGAATTTAGAGATGAGTATTGCATGCTAAGCAAAAAGGAAAAATATGGTCATATGTTTCTCTCAAATAGTGCGCCGGAGTGTGAACAAAATGTGTTTAGTTCGTGAAAATCCCCCTATGCAAAAATGTCTGGTGCGTATTCTGGGGAGTGGGAGTGATAAAATAATAAAACCGGTATTACTCCATGTATCGGAAAATTTCTCAAAGCACCTACCCATTATTATGGGATACAAGTATTCGAACAGCGCCGTACACGTTTCATTAGCTTATGGTGTGACTCACTCCTCCCGTCGAGCCGATCCATTGTATGTGGCTCATAATCATCTCAGAGCTTGAACCGAATGGACGTGCGCTCTTCGAATACGATGGAACTTCCTTTGAGCAGCATTCTCAACGCCGTGTAGGATGTGTCCGTGACGAAGTCGTTGCGCGTGTTCAGGCGTAAAACCGGTGCTATTAACTATGTACTGGAAACGACTTGTAGACAAACAAACAAACGGAATGTTGTTTATTTAAGTGTTGAAGAGATGAATAGAATCTTCGTGGTAGTTGAGAAGTGGAGTGAGGATCGTTATAAAATTCCTGCAGGTGTAGGTACAAGAAGAGAGCAGATTAGTGACACCCCCTCATATGCCGTTATTTGTACGTTGTGTATAAATAACGATCGGCCATGCATTGATATACGGCTGATGTGGAAGAATGCTTCTGATAATAACGCTCTTGTTCGTACGCGAAACCATTTCATCCGCGACAGAATGTTTGAAATCGTCGGATTCCGCAAGCTGAAGCCTATATTAGACGCGCGTGTTACGGATATGCTTTATTTTGATACGGTTCTTGAATACGCATACACCGCTCTGCTCGATGTGTTTACCGAATGTAGGACTGAACAAGACGAGAATGGTCTAGAGCTGGATGCTTATTTAAAAGGTTTAGGCTTTGAAATATCATGAACTTGGGTTCAAAGCATTTGAGTGGTACAGGGCTGAGCTCACCAACACCGTTCACCCTGAAGAACTATGTCGTAACGACTTAGAAGATTATTTCAACTGCCGCTATGCATTGTGAAGAAGAGTTCACGATTGAAATGCTCGGGTCGGTAGAAATAAACCCTCGATTGGAAAGGAGTGTTTATAAACTTGTATTTAATAATGATGTTGTGGCGAAAGATGACCTCTTTGTGCGTGCTTTTGATTGTATTCTAGCCGTATTTAAAAGTAACTTGCCAACCGATTGTAAAGTGGGCACAAAAATAGTACTGAAAGATATGAAGGCCACTTATATAGAGTATAGGTCTCCCTATAACTTGAGCCGTGAAATAATATTAAGCCGCGTATACTGCGTGGTGCAAGGCAATAATGATGTGATTGTAGACTCGATTACGTGTGAGTTTAGTGTTTTGCGCAGTAGAACAAAGTGAATGTATTTTGATGAATTTTCAATATATTTAATTATTTAACATAATTGTGTCTGTTTGTATATATATAATATATATATATATATTTATCCTGTACTGCTATATTGATGGTTATACTCCATCGTTTGATTGTATATTTATTTTCTATATATTTATGGTTCCAATAATTCGTCTAAATAAACAGAATGATGTAATGGTGTTTTATTTAATTATTTTGGTTGTAAACGATATTATTATTATTTAATCATAACAAAAGGCTGGTTACGCCTTCTAAACTGACTAACGGATTTCTAAGCCAACCGTTAAGAATATATGCTTTATTTAAATAAATAGCGCTATCTGGCAACTCAACCTGTACACCTGAACAAGCCATTTACGCTTTCTAAGCCAACTGACGGATTTCTAAGCCAACTTTCAAAAATATATGCTTTAATTAAATAAATAGCGCAATCTGGTAACTCAACCTGTACACCTGATCAAGCCATTTACGCCTTCTAAGCCAACTGGCTGATTTACACCTTATAAGACAGCGGGTGCTCAGATGAAGTCTTAACATGCGCTTGGCTCCTGCCAGACGAACACCTCTCTTCCTCTCTCCCCTCCTTTCTTTCTCTTGGGGGATAACTCCGCCTCCAAGTTGCATAACCCCTTGTTGCTCTTTCAACATTCCCCCTACCCCTTCATTGCATAACCCCCTCCCCCTTCATTGCATAACCCCCCCTTCAGGACATAACCCCTACCCCCCATTTGTTGCATAACATCTTCCAACATTGATCAATATTGCGTTGCAACATTGCAACATTCTTGCACTCCTCCATTTTGCGCCCATACTACTAAAGAGAATATCCGTTTAGATTCTCCAACTTATGAAAACCCCTTTACCTTGTGTACCTATAAAAGAGCGCGTAAACTGACGAGATTTAAGGACCGGAAAAAAGATCTGCAGAGAGAAAACGACAAGAAAAACTCTCCTTAATTCACTTGTTTCTTCTCAAGAAATTTAGAAAAAAGTAAAACCCAAAACAACTCTGATTATTATCCACCACTAAGAATTAACTAATAATAAAAGTGTTATTGAGAAAACCGTTTTTCCCTGTCCTTGACGTTCACCATCCGTCCATCAATACTGAAACTCATCAGAACGAATCTATGCGGCTATGTATGCCTATTCATACATCCATAATAATAAATATAACCTCACCTAACCTAATATAACATGACCTTACATAACCTTACATAGCCTAACATAACCTAAACAGTGAAAGTGACCATTGTAACTGATGCTATATGCATTCTTAGCTTTCAGCTTATTGACTAGGCATTATTTTAAATGTCTACAACTTCGGTTCGTTGTAATTTATGTTAATGTCGTTGCGGGGTTTTGTCGGTGGTCATTTCAGTTGTCAAATGTGTAAATTATTTTGGCTCTTCCAAATGACAATAATAATGATGATTGCAGTTATTTAACCTTTTTCGTGACATATAAAGGATCAGAACCCGTACCCTACCTACGAAAACCCAGAGACACTTTGATCGCTGAAATTTGAAGTCCAACCCTAGACTCGATTCCAGGGCCTTCAGATTAACAGCCCGGCATTCTACCAATGGGCTACCCAGATTTGTCGAACGACAAAAATTTTATCATGCCCTAGTTAAGCCGCAACAAAAGCGCCGTTAAGTTATTGTAGAGTTGCACTGGCTGAATTTGAGGCGCTTTTGTTCCCGCCCTAACCCCTCACCAAAATAAAGGGAAAAGTACTCAACCAGCATTAATCTGAGACAACTTAACACATAATAAGTGTGTGCTTTAGTTTAAAGAATGTCACTTGTATACCATTTACGGAATGGTAAACTATCTTATCGTGCTTTTATTGGGAAGAGACTGCCCTCAAATTTGATCAGAGTAACGCCTATAATTTATTTTAAGCGCTTTTGTTACACTTCAACGACAGTATAAGAAAATTTTCAATGTAGTTGAACCTCAATGACAATATATATATATATATCAGTGGCGGATGGTGACTGTGTGAATTGGGTGTGCGGAATATCATGTGGAGTAAAATTAATAACTGAAATTCATGTTAACTTAGTTACTAATAAATCTTAATAGTAATATGGTAAGCATACGCAATTCACCTTCTCAATATTACACTAAATACTTGGAGAATTTAGGTGAACTGTAAAAAATCTAACACCAATTTCCTACGGGCTCCTTTAAACATCGAACTTATTTACACATAAACTCAAGTCTTTTTGGAGAAAAATAGTGAGCAATAATGCTGAGAAGCCGTCTGACGCGGCCCATGGCAACATAGGCCCCGCCAACTTTACCATATATGGACGGTGTTCTGTCCACAGACCGCACACTCTCCGCCTTGATCCCTCGCTCTCTCCCTTTTCCATTTGATTTGGTATGGGGTAAACATAAATTTATATTCCCATAGTAGGGGAGAAGATATTATATATATATATATTATATATATATATATATATATATATCGCCGCACCGCAATACTGAAATTTCGCGCCTCAAACAAGCTCTAGGGACGCTTCTGTCGCTCAGTACCAAAATTTTATTGAATGGTTGTGAAGACAATCCGAACAACTGAATTGAAGTAGCTCATTTCTCATCTCGACTAGTGTAACAGTCGAGCGCGGAATTAAGGGTTAGGGCATCTTTTTCGTCTCGACTAAAGTTCAGAGAGGGAGACAAAGGGTTAATTAAATATTAATTTACAGAAAATCTATTGAGTGTGCGGCGCACACCTAGCGCACCCTGAATATACGCCCCTGATTAGATTTCAACTTTGACCCCTGTAACGTTTCTGAGATCCTTTGGAAGCTGGTTAAAAAGTCTTCGACCCCTGACAACCAAGCTATTTTCCTTCAGTGTTGAGGAAGTCTCTTGTCGGGCTTTTAATTTGGGAACACTAGACACTCTGCCTTTCCTATTTTCCAGTGTTGTTTGAATGGTAATTGGGTTTAGTTTGAGGTTTAGTACCAGTTTTTCGATCATTTTCCATATGTAGATTATGGTGTACCTCTCTTCTTCTTTCCAGGGAGTACAGATTTAGTTTACGTAGTCTTTCCCAGTAGTTGAGCTCTTTGCAGCTATCAATCTTTGCTGTGAAATGTCTCTGAGTTTCTTCTAGTTTATTAGTTTCTTCCTTTTTATATGGGGACGTCAAAACTGAGCAGTATTCAAGTTTTGGTATAATCAGTGTTTTTAACAAGGGAATCATTACTCTCCTATCCTTGCTTTTGAACGTTCTTAATTCCTGTCCCGCGACTCTTTTTGCCTTATTTATCTCTATCTGATTTTGTGTTTCGAATTTCGCATCATCTCTCATTATTACCCCCAGATGATCGCTTTCGTGCTTCTCTGAATTTCCTGTCTATCTGGAACATAATATGCAGTCTGTTTAAGTTCCTCTTTCCTACCATACCTCAAGAGCTGAAATTTCTCGATGTAAAATGTCATATTGTTGTCTTCTGACCATTTGTAAATTTGTTTGTGTCCCTCTGCAAAGCCTCCACTTCATTTACATCGCTGATTTTCTGCTGATCTTTGTATCGTCTGCAAAGGATGTTACTATACTGGTGCTGTTTTCTCCGCTGTCTATGTCTGTTAGCATGAAAATGAACAGGAGTGGGGCCAGTACTGTAACTTGTGGTACTGAGCTGCGTACTTCCGATTCTGATGATGATATACCATGAATTTTGACGACTTGTAGACGTTCTCTGAGGAAGTTGTAGATCCATTTTCCCACTTTGCCTGTTATTCGCATATATTTCATTTTATGTGCTATTATACCCTGATCACATTTGTCGAAAGCTTTAGCAAAATCAGTGTATATGACATCGTAGTTGTCATTTCCTTCCAGAGCATCTAGGATATTGTTGTAGTGTTCTATTAGTTGTGATAGGCATGATCTACCTGATCGGAATCCGTGCTGATTTTCGTTCAATCTTTCCAGTGTCTCCAAGAAATCATAAATTTTCTTTCTAATTATTCTAGGGATCTTCTCCATATCCAGTATACGTAAAGGTGTAGCTATTTCATTTTCACAGTTTTTAATCAATAATGCGTTCCAATTGTCCGGACCTGCAGCTGAATGTGGTTTCATTTGTCCTATGGCTCTCGTTACATCTTCTGGGTTAAAAATCAGTCTTTTATACACTCTCTTTGTAATTTCTCTTCAAAGAATGCATCTATGTTAGGTATCGCTTTGTCACTTTTTGGGGTACTGAAAACTGATTCATACTGGGCTCTCAATGTTTCAGATATTTCTTTTGGATCGTCGGTTAGTTCATTATTTCTCTTCCTTACGGGCCCAATAGCAGCGCGCGTTTTTGTTTTCCTTTTCGCATAGCTATAGAAGTATTTTGGATTTTCATTTATTGCTTTTACCGCCTTTTCCTGTTCCCTCTCTGTATGGTCCTTTATCAGGGATTGTATTTCCCTATCGATACCCTCCAGTTTTTCTTGTATTACTTTCCTGGCATTATCTCCATAGTTGGCTAACTTCGCCTCCACTCTCTTTCTTTTGTGGAATAGTCTTCTCTTTTGCCTCTTTAGCCAGCTCCTCTTTTCTTTTGGCTGTGATTTCGGAGCATATTTTTCTAGAATTCTCAGCGTTTTTTCTTCCAAGGTTGTTAGCATTTCTTCAGTTGTTTTATTCTCTAAAACTGTTCTTCACTCTATTTGGGCCATGTGCGATCTGATTTCTTCCCAATTTATACTCTTGGAGTTTAAGTTGAAGGCCCCAAATTTGCTTCTTTCCTCAATATGTGTATTGTCTTGTAATGTTGTCGTTATATTTGTTGATATATCGATTAAGTTGTGGTCTGAGATAATGGTTGGGGTTATTTTTATATCAGCAATTAAGTTCGTGTTATTTATGAATACCAGATCCAGGCAGTTATTTTTTCTGGTATTTTCTGTTATCTCCTGTGTCAGCATAAACTCATTTGTGAGAGCCATCAACATTTTTGCTTGCTCCTGGCCTTCTCTTGTGCCCCTCTTGTCCTGGTGTATTCCTAGCCACCTTTTTGTATTTTATAAATGGGAAGTTAAAGTCTCCGCAGATCATTATATTGGAGGATGGAAGGTTTATGGCCTTTATTAGCTTTCTGATATCTTCAATGGACTCCGAGAATTTTTCGGTTGGGGTGTTTGGAGGTCCATAGATGACTATCAGTATCACGTTTAGTTTTTCTATTTTCACTGCGAGGAGTTCCACAAAGCTGTTTAATTTACTTATTATCGTCTCTGTCATATGACCTTCATGTACATATACTGTATAGCACAGCCACCTTTACGTCTCGTTGTTCTATCCGCTCTTAGTAAGTTGAAGCCCTCTATATTTATCTCTTTCTTATCAATACAATGTTCGCAGTTTTCACAATTTCCTTGGCAATCCTTAAGATGAGTTTCTGTGAGGCATGCGATATCCGCCCTTGTTTCGTCCATAAATCCTTTCAGGTACGAAACTTTGTTGAGTGATTGGTTTCGTCTTATTCTCTGAATATTAGCCAGAACAATATTTATGTTCTTTGTTTTTCGTTGCACCTTCTGCATTTCAAGTTCGTTTTCCTTCGGTTTCACTTGTTTTGTTGCCCTATGGTCTTACGAGAGAGATCCGTTTCCGCCTACCTGTTCTGGTAGCTTCTTGCCCGGAAGCGGTTTGGCTCGGGGGTTTCCAGCTGTGTCAACTGCATGCGTTGGATGACATTTAGCAGCCGTATCGTGTCTGCGACGTTGAAAAAAATTTTTGTTCGCTTATTGTGTTCCTATTGTTATTCCTATTGTTATTGTTATTCCTAATGTCATTTAAACTTTGTCCTTTGGGTTCGTCGGGAGATGTTGATAGTAGCATTTTGTCCCGTATTTGCAGGTTCCATATTTTGCGTAAGTCCTGCAGATGTCCAGGTGGTAGAATTATAGAAGAATTGCATATTGGGGGATGTTCATATATACATTGTCCTCTTTTAAATCTGCAACTATCTTTTATATAATATATATATATATATATAATATATATATATATATATATATATATATATATATATATGTGTGTGTGTTGTGTGTGTATATATATATATATATATATTATATATATATATATATATATATATATATATATATATATACACACATATATATACTTTTTATCTACTCTCTATTGATAGTAAATAGGGTTACTGAAATGGTTATCTTCTTGAGTAGCAGTGCCCTCTAGAACTAAGTGAAAAATTCAAAGCGTACACTTCTAGGAATTAAAGAAAACCTTTCAGGGTACTCTCAGTCTCAGTGTACCTTCAATCTATCGAGTGTACTCTCGGTGTACCTTCGGTCTACTGAGTGTACTCTTTGCATACTTCATACCCAGAGTACGTTTAATCCATTTTTCCACTTGGATCTAAGGTACAGCAGCGGACAGTTTTTAGAGTCTACTCAACCGGTCAACTCTGGAACAACCTCCCTCAGTTCATCTTTCCCCATGTCTATGACCTCCAGTCTTTAAAACTCGGAGTGCTCAGGCATCTCGAAAACTTTGGACCTTGATTTCGGTTCTCTTCTCTTTCTATGCGGAAGGGGGCGCATTTTCGCGATTGTTTACCCTTGGCGCCTCCTTCCTGCATAAAAACAAAAAACAAATAACGAGCCATCAGAATTCAGTTTTGTAGTGGCACCCAAAAGTTAGTCTGTGGTACTAATAAGAAATCTGTAAAATATTAGCTACCTCCGACATCAACTCCACTGCCTCCAAGGAGGTCAAAGATTTTGCCTTTCAAGTGCCCCAAAAAATGAAGGAAAAATTCAAAGATTTAAGCGTACCTTCGTTGTGTTTATGCTAGGAAGATAATTTTTGTTTCATTTGCTTTGTCTATTTATGTCCTTTAACTTTACCCTTATACACTTTTTTCCCATTCCTCACAAAAATTTGTAAAATTTGGTATTTCATGAAAAATACTAAAAAAAAAATAGGAGTTTTTATTGCTTTCGTTGATTGGTTGATGTTAAGCGTCATTCAGTGATTCAGTTTTCTTTTAGAAGCTCATAAAATGGCTGCATGGCTTTAAATATATTGGTTTATTGGAGCAGAGTAGGCGTTACGAATGATAACTTTATCAACAATATCTCTAAGCTCCTTTGTTAGGTATCTTGAATAAGTTACCATCTGCCACAGGTGACGAGGTCCATCATAGCACCAAGGTTTTGTCTTGATCGTGAACCACATTGGAGCATAAACTCTGACGATGTATTCTACCAGCACTTTTAAGCTATCCATCGGATACGGTTAGCAGTGGTCAACCATCTGGATTGGACCATTGGCCCAGGTTGAAAATTTGCTAAGTCATTGCTGTTACACCAGAAGTTTGCAACTTGAGTATAAAGCTTGAGAAACTTTATAGAGGTACAATTGATCTATACTTAGATCATCAGAATCAATAATTGGAAGAGGATTTCCTTCCACGGCTTCAAACTTAACTATTGGTTGGTCGACAGATTTTAATACTTTTCCAATTCGTCCTGACATTTCTCGTGGACCATGGGAGGGCCAGTCGAGGTGTTCTAACAAATGCCTCAATGGTAACACATTAAAATGAAAGAGGCATATAAACCAGTGAAAGGGTTTGGTTAAGTTCTGCTCCAAATTTTTTAATATGCCTCCTTTTATTCCAGTATTGACTGCTGTGCCATCACAGCCAATGGCAACAATATTTCTAGCACTGATATATTTTCATCCCAAGAACTCCAAAATGCCTTTATAAATGCTTTTTGCTGTGCTCAGTTCTGGAGATATGTGGCCTAAGTAAGTTGAGCCTGGTTCTTTCAAAAGGACAATATGCTATTCCATAGTAATCCTAGAATGATACTTACTACCTTTCATTATCATAACGTTTGTTCGATCTTTTCTTCCATCAAAGTAGAGACCCATAACACGATCACTTGAACTGAAAGTTAAGGTATCTTCAGAGAGATCTTTTCTAATCTTGCTCCTTTCTCGTCTTATCTTGCTTCTGTCGATCACTGAAGAGGTATCTTCACTACTAATTAATTTTAAATCTTGAAAAACAGCAGATGCAAGAGCTGCCCCAGCACGGTCAGATATTACTCTTCGATCGCATTCTATACTTACTGTTGGCAACCGCATTCTCATTTGTGAAGGTCCGGGATTAATTAATGGTTTTGTCGAGAGTTTAAACGGCTCACTGCTTTCGTCCGTTTCGCTGGAACTTGACGAAACAGTTGCAGCAGTATCAAATTCTTTCATTCCTTTCGAGACCCGTGCTGTATATTCCTCATACTTTTGTGTAGCCTTTTTCTTTTTTTTTCCATCTTTTTGGTGACCACTTTATCTACGGATCCAATCATCATTTCTCGAGACGTTCGTTGGTCATTAAGGAAATCCCTTTCCAGAACAGGAACTTTTCGATTTTTCTCACAACGACATGTCAGGAAGTCTTCATATTTACAAGAAGCTATATCAAAGAGCTTCAGTGAGTCAAGTTTAAATTTGTGAAGCAATGCTTGATAGGATGCTTGGTCTTTCCGCCCTTTGAATTGTTTCAAGACATTTTGATATTTTTCGTACAAACCGTGGATGCGCTGCGTTATGATCTTATGATGGCTAGTTGGAATAGAAGCACGATCCCATACAGTCTTTACTATTTGGGCAACGACTGTAGCAACATCATAAATTTTTGGATTATCTTCTCCTGACTTAATTCTTTCCTGTCTAACATAAAGGAAACACTGAAGTATATCTTCGAACGAAGGCAAATAAATCAGTGAGAGAACCTTTGGTGGTCCAAAGATTGGATTCAGCTGTTGAGTATTCCTTATCTTTCTTTTTGCTGATTCATTCGCGGCCATGGAAGCCATGCCTAATTTTGCTTTGTGCGTCGGAATAGAATTAGAGTATATAGTGACTGTAAATGTTTTTAGCGAATCCGATTCAATATAAAAATTTATCAAAGCAATTAAATTATCTGAAAAAGAGATATAAATTATAATGTAATATAGTATAAATAACAAACCTTAAACAATATAATTATGAAATAATTTAAATCTGTGAAAATCTAAGCAAATGGAAACCTTAAAATGGTGCTAAAACATCTACTAAAATTGAGAAACTCAACAAAACATAAAAATTCCTATTTTTTGTTAGTATTTTTCATGAAATACCAAATTTTTCAAATTTCTGTGAGAAATGGGAGAAAAGTGTATAAGGAAAAGGTTAAAGAACATAAATAGACAAATCAAATGAAACAAAAATGTTATTCCTATCATAAACACAACGGAAGATGCGCTTAAATCTTTTAATTTTTCCTTAATTTTTGGGGGACATGAAAGGCAAAATCTTTGACCTCCTTCGGGCCAGTGAAGTTGATGTCGGAGGTAGCTAATATTTTAAAGATTTCTTATTGGTACCACAGACTAACTTTTGGGTGCCCCTACAAACGTGAAAAAGAAAAGTTTTTTTTCACTCCACCCTAAGGTTCACTTCTTAGAGTCATTTACACGTACTTCATGATAAAAACACACCCTATGATTCTTCATCATCATATAAGTTCTCAATATACTAAATGATTTTCATTCATAAAAGAACACAACAAAAGTTTACATTTTCAACACAATTGCAGTCCACAAACAAATTTTAAAAACATCACGTTTCTATAAACGATTACATGAACAAAATAAAATTTATGAAAATAAAATTTTTGTTTCATATTTTGAGTGAGAGTGGCTAACCCTTACGTACATACGTACATTTCAGATTTTCAATGATAATGACTAACTTAACCTAACCTAGCGTAACCTAACCGGCCATAATGTAACCAAACCTAACCTGAACAAACGTAACCTAATTTAAACTACTTAACATGAATTAAACTGACTCGCATAAAGTTAAAAAATTTGATCTCACGCACGTTTACAATTTTGGGTGTCGACATTATTCGACTTTCTTCTTCCAAACCTTCCATAATATTAAAATAACACAAAATTCTTTTATTATTAATATTAATGTGGATTTTGTTAACTCTTATATAGTAATCTGGTACAATAATAATAAATAATAATAATAATAATAATAATAATAATAATAATTTCAGAATTTCTATATTCAATCATTAATTTAAAATTAAATAAAATTACTTTAGTTGTACAGAACAATTGATGATGGGAAGGTGTTCCAAAACGTCTTTATTAATTAAATAAAGTCAAAGGAAAATTCAAAATTATTAGAGTTTTGGTTCTTTATAATAAAATTCTGGTTCCCATATATGAAAATTATTTCACGAAAGTGACAAGTGAAAAATATTTATGATGAATAAAACCACGAAGGGAAAAGAAACACAAAGTGGTGCTCAAGCGCTTTCGTCTAATGACATCCTCAGGAACGCTGAAGTAAAAGAAGAGTTCAAGACAATATATAGGTTACAAAAATATATACACAGTATGTATATATATATAATATATATATATATATATATATATATTATATTAGTAAGTATAGAAATAAAAATTGTGGAGGAGCAAACACATTTGTACGGAAAACTAACAATTTTAGCACTTTGCCCGAAATTCAACATAAATTCAAATGGCTTCTTTACAACCAATTTTTTTATAGTTATTGTCTGAATGATACATAGGTCACAAAAGAATAAAGAAATGAAAATAAATATAAATTGGAAGCGAAAATAGATAAAAAAAATTACAAACCGATGCCTAAATGATATATAGGTCACAACCGAAATACATAAAGAAATAAACACGCGGATAAAAACACAAAAATTGTAAGCGGAGATAACAAATTCAAGTTCAATTGGAAGGTTTACAATCAATTTAATAGATGATGCCAAAATGATATATACAGTATGTCACAAAGAAATAAAATAAAGAAATAAACCTATAAAATAAATTGAAACATAAATTGTAAGAGAAACACACAATTTATAAGGAAAAATTACCAAAGTTTTTATAGTTATTGTCTGAATCAACATAGGTCACAAAAGAACAAAAAAGTACAAATAAATATGAACTGGAAAACAAAATGATGCCTAAATGATATATAAAGAACTATAAGAATATATACGACATATATAAGATATATATACGCCATACATAAGCAATATATAAAGAATATATTATATATACACATAAGGGAAAATTACCAAAGGTTTTTATAGTTATTGTCTGAATGATACATAGGTCACAAAAGAATAAAGAAATAAAAATAAATATAAATTGGAAAAAATTACAAATGATGCCTCAATGATATATAAAAAAATATAAGAAATACATACATGTACACATATACACACACATATATATATTATATATATATATATATGTGTGTGTGTGTGTGTGTGTACATATGTACATACATGTACACATATACACACACACACACACATATATATATATATATATATATATATATATATATATATATATATATATAAGAAATACGCATACAACAATAAATTGAAAAATAAATTGTAAGAAAAGCATACAAATTTATAAGGAAAAGGAGACAAAAAAAAAAAATTACTAAAGGTTTAGCAGCCTGCCCTTTTTGTTTAAATCCATTCTGAAGTAATTCAGAGCAACGGGATCGAGTTGAAACAGACCTTTACTCATGTTAAAGTTATTTGTAAGTTGAATTGTAGCAGACTCAAGAATATTTCTATTAACAATGTTGCTAGAGTGAAACAAAACGATATTTTGTGTATCTGGCCCATGAATCGTGACCTGGATGACTTCCTCCTGCAGTTAAATGATCAAGTCCCCTCCATTAAGTTTACTTTAGAAGTGGAACAAGACAACTCAATCCCGTTTTTGGTTGTGTGTGTACATAGGGATAGCCCAGGTTTTAAGTTTAGTATCTATCGGAAAAAAAAAATTGTCCTACGTACACTTTTACTCTGGACATGACATCCGGATTAAGAAGGCCATATTTTCCTCAATGTTTCTCCGCGCTCTTAAGATCGCCAGTCCGGAATACATCGATGCCGAATTGGAAAATATCAACGGTATTGGAAGTGAGCTGTGTTACCCATCTGCGTTCATGGAATCTTGTCTTAATAAGGCTAAATGAACCTTCTATCGTGAGAATAATAACACTCGCACTTTGTCCAAGAATATTTTAGTACTTCCATTTTTCCCGGGCTTCTTAGGCATTGCTAATGTACTTAAACTTTTGGATATCAGTGTAGTTTTTTCATATAACAATATTGTGAAAAACATCATAGTAAAGAATAGCCCTACCAATAGTTTAGGCATTATCTATAAAACTGGGTGTAAACAATGTGATTCCTTTTCCATAGGTCAGACGGGAAAGGATTTGCAAACGCGTGTAAAACAGCGTCAATATTCCGTTAGAACGGGACAGTTGTCCAGTGCTCTTTTTGTCCATTTGTCAGAGTTATCCCAGTGTATTGATTGGAATAATGCTTCAGTTTTGTTTCACTCTAGCAACATTGTTAATAGAAATATTCTTGAGTCTGCTATAATTCAACTTACAAATAACTTTAACATGAGTAAAGGTCTGTTTCAACTCGATCCCGTTGCTCTGAATTCCTTCAGAATGGATTTAAACAAGAAGGGCAGGCTGCTAAACTTTTGGTAAAAAAATATTTTTATTTTTTTTTCTCTCTTTTTCCTTATAAATTTGTATGCTTTTCTTGCAATTTTATTTTTCAATTTATTGTTGTATGCGTATTTCTTATATATATATATATATATATATATATATATATTATATATATATATATATATATATATATGTATGTATATATGTATATGTGTACTATATGTATTCTTATATTTTTTTATATATCATTGAGGCAGCATTTGTAATTTTTTCCAATTTATATTTATTTTTATTTCTTTATTCTTTTGTGACCTATGTATCATTCAGACAATAACTATAAAAACCTTTGTTAATTTTTTCCCTTATGTTATATATATATATATTCTTTATATATTGCTTATATATGGCGTATATATATCTTATATATGTCGTATATATTCTTATAGTTCTTTATATATCATTTAGGCATCATTTTGTTTTCCAGTTCATATTTATTTGTACTTTTTTATTCTTTTGTGACCTATGTATGATTCAGACAATAACTATAAAAACATTTGGTAATTTTTTTCCTTATAAATTTGTTTCTCTTACAATTTATGTTTCAATTTATTTTATAGGTTTATTGCTTTATTTTATTTCTTCGTGACATATATATATCATTTTGGCATCATCTATTAAATTGATTGTAAACCTTCCAATTGAACTTGAATTTGTATGCTCCGCTTACAATTTTTGTTTTTATCCGCGTGTTTATTTCTTTATGTATTTCGGTTGTGACCTATATATCATTTAGGCATCAGTTTGTAATTTTTTTATCTATTTTCGCTTCCAATTTATATTTATTTTCATTTCTTTATTCTTTTGTGACCTATGTATCATTCAGACAATAACTATAAAAAATTGGTTGTAAAGAAGCCATTTGAATTTATGTTGAATTTCGGGCAAAGTGCTAAAATTGTTAGTTTTCCGTACAAATGTGTTTGCTCCTCCCACAATTTTTATTTCTATACTTACTATATATATATATATATATATATATATTATATATACATACTGTGTATATATTTTTGTAACCTATATATTGTCTTGAACTCTTCTTTTACTTCAGTGTTCCTGAGGATGTCATTAGACGAAAGCGTTTGAGCACCACTTTGTGTTTCTTTTCCCTTCGTCGTTTTATTCATCATATATATATATATATATATATATATATATATATATATATAATATCAAAATAAATAAAAAATAAAAAGCTGTACGAACTGCAAACATATAAAAAGGCAAATTGCTTTTATAAAAACATTTTCCTGAATAAAGTTTTGTGGAAAGTTTCGTCAATTTATTGTATTTAGCTTGCACAGAGTTGAGGTTTTTGGAAATAGGAAAAATATGTTTTTTTATTATGTATTAGCATAAATGTTCTATAAACACATAGCATATTTTATAAACTTTATTTGAGTTATGACTTTTACGTTTCAGGTATATATATAATATATATATATATATATATATATATATATATTAGGCCGGGTCGAAAATGTGAAATTTTTTTTTATTTCTTAAAAAGTACACTATGTGAGAAGTTTCTTTTTATCATCTTAAAAAAATATTAAAATATCAAGCATGTGCTACCCCTGCTACCCCTAGCACATACCCCCCGTTTTATACCCTCATATTTGCATATATTTAAATGGGAAAAAATGTTAGTTCTTAAAAAGTACACTATATGAGAAGGGTTTTTTTATCACTAACAAAATATTAAAAAATCAAGCATGTGCTACCCTACTACCCCGATCACATGCCCCTCCTCCCTCTTTTACCTTCATATTTGCATATGTTTAATGTTGTTATATGTTACATGATAAGTTGTTTGTTTAATGCATGATATTTTTATGTTTCAGATAAATAGAAATAATTTTTCAGATAATCATAAATTATAAATTACATATAATGTAATTTTACTTCTGAATATAAACTATGACTACTAGAAGCAAGTCCTCAAATGCAGCCTTTGGATATCCTACGGAATTCCCAGCAGCCATGACTCCTTCAAAAGCAGATGTTGTGAGACACTACCTTTTTGTGCGTCGTCGTGAAGAATCTAACTCAAAAGGATCAGCAACTGCTAATGATTGTTACAGGGTTGTTGTAAAAGATATTGAAGACATTTGGATGAAATTTTCTTTCCCTACGATTACCACCAAAGGTATATATCTTAAAGTCAGTCGACTAATAGAAGAAGCCTCACAATTGAACAAGGAGCCGTTACATCGAAGAAATGAAAGTTTTGCCTTAAAAGTAGCTCAGTATGATGAAATGTTTGATATATCTTCTTGTGAATGCTATGATAACGGAATTGAGAGGAAATTTTGCAGGTTTAAGGATAAAATACCAATGGCAGAATGGGAGTCTTTTGTGGGTAAAATAAAAATAAAAAATCAGTTAGGACCAATTGATCGCATAGCTAGTTCAACAAAGAAGAGATCTTTAGCAAGAGCCCAAGAAGCACAAAACCATCAACTAAAAGCACGAGAAGAAATGACTGAAGCCACCAATGTTTTACCATCGGAATTTATACAAAATACCGAAGAAGACATGGATGTAGATTCAGAGAGTCAGGATGCAGATTATGAGGCCGATTTAGAATTGACTGAGAATATTCAGAACAGGCACTCCTATAAAAACCCAGCATTAACAGCAGATCATTATCGTGTAAGTTGTAGAGCTGCAGCTGCAATAGTCAATGCAGCTTTAAAAGATGTGGGGATCCTTAACCACACCAACATGCTTGACAGAAAGAAATTAGAAAGAGTAAGAAATCGCATGGGTGAAACAAATACTTTTAGGTCTAAATCCAAAAATCTGAAGATGGAGTGCCTTGGATTTGATGGAAGGAAAGATAACACATTAACTAAAAGTGGAAAGATAAAAGAAGAACACTATGTTATTGTGAAAGAACCTGGAAGCATCTATGTAGACCATGTCACACCAGATAATGGAAGTGCTCGCTGCATAGCAGAAGAGTTGATAACTATTATTACAGACTCGAACAGCACAGATACAATCAAAGCTTTACTCTGTGATGGTACTCCTGTAAATACAGTAAAAATTGGTGGAGCCATAAACTGGTTGAAATTCATCTTAACAGACCAATGCAGTGGTTGGTGTGCCTCTTGCATTTGAATAAGCTGCCTTTTATGCACGTCTACAAAGCCATTGATGGTAAAACAACAGGTCCAAATACTTTTGTGGGTTCAATTGGGAATAAACTGAAAACAGATTTAACAAAATTAGAAAACCTTCAAGATATAGTCAAGATTATTATGCAGTTCTATGCTCCAGGGTGATTTTGGATAAAATCTCATCCTAATGCAACTGATGGTGCATATAACTTTTAGCATTTAATGTGCTTGCTTCGAAATTTAGATGAATAACATAGATCAGTCATAGAACCAGTATTAAAGAATAACGCCTACTTTGCCCACCCAGAAAATATACTCATATCAATGGTAACTGACAAGTGACTAGAAATTAGGGAGCAAGCTATTCAGAAAATCATCCTTTCAAGAACAGGATTTTCAGGTACCAGAAACTTTGAGTTGCCTCGAACCCTCAATTTCCAATCTACTTACTACACCGAGATGATCGATTGGCAAAAAGAGATCACTACTCCTCCACCGCTACTAAACATTTTTAGCGACGATGAGCTACTACAGGCTTGATGTACGCCACTGGAGATAGCTTCTTTTCCATGCCACAGTCAAAGTGTGGAAAGGGCAGTGAACCTTCTAACAAAGGCATGTCAGGAAAGAATAGGATATGACAACCGTCAAAAGTTTATCTTAAACTCATTAGAATCAAGGCGAAAACTGCCCAAGTTTGAATGGAAGGCCCAAAGGAATGAGTAAGAACCATATGAAATAAAATTTCTTAATGATATTGAAAATTTCTTCCCTTTTGATGTGATAAGGAACAAAGAAAAAGTGAATTGAATTTTAGCACATTTATTATGCCTCTAATTTTTTCTTCTGAATATATTGTTGTACTTAATTAATTTTCCTAATACTGTACATTATTAAATAAAATATTATACGTTAATAAAGATTTATGACACCAAAAAACCTGGATGTAGAGTAAGTCCCTTAGAAAAGTAAAAAATTGTGCCAGGAGTAGGAGGTTTTAAACAGCGAAAATATATAATTTATGAGGGGGTTCCTGAGTTCCATTCAAACTCCTCACAATATGTACCTTTTCAATATAAAATTTCGATCCGGCCTAATATATATATATATATATATTATATATATATATATATATATATATATATATAGAGAGAGAGAGAGAGAGAGAGGAGAGAGAGAGAGAGAGAGGCGGGGGCACCAGCTTGACCTCCGTGTGAAGAGAGACCAACGCACGAAACAACATAAGGTTCATAAGGTAAGGTAAGGTATATGATACAACTCAGAATGATCCCCTGAGAAACTTTTATATTACACACAGACCGTGCATGGAACAAGGAACTCTTCTGGGAAAATTAAATCCACTATAGTCCGAATAAATAATGGTAAATGACAAACACGAGTTTTTTTCTTTTTCATGATGTTAACCCGACGTGAGCAACGGGTCACTCGCAAAGAGTGACCCGACGTTGACTAAAATTGACTTTTATTTTCAAATAAAAAACTATGGAAAAACCGAAATTGCTTATTTACTTTTGTCAACCGTTTCTCTCTCTCTCTCTCTCTCTCTCTCTCTCTCTATATATATATATATATTATATATATATTTTTTTTTTTTCACTTTCAAATTTATTCATGTACTTGATAAAGAGAATTGAAAGTTCATCTAAAAGTTGATTTGTCAAAGAAAATGCAGGTGTACACTGTACATTAAGTTAACAATGTGTGGCCATCAGTATCGTATATATCAATAGCATATATGACAAAAATAATTGCATATCGCTACAGATACACAGTATTCAAATTTATTCACACTCTTTAAATATATCGAGATTAAACACAGTAAATGTAAGTTTATGGAATCTTCAAGAATAGAAGTGACCTTGAAATTTGAATGCTATTGGGTAAAAAAGAGGCTGCGCATCGAAGCAGTCCAGTCCATTCGTCACTATTGGAAAGTCAGAGAATAGCACGAAGGGATGGTTGCCACTCTCCCAGGAAGAGGACGCGAGAGTTTTACTCAAACGTACGGTCAGAAAAGTGGTTCGGAAGGGTAACTGAAATCCAAAGGCAACGATTGGGGATCTTCAAGAAACTTGTATCATGAAACCAAAAATTGGACACGCACACCAGCAGCATGTTTGGCTTAGAAAAGGTGAAGTTCAAGTCGAGAAGAATGTCTTCCCCTCTGAGAAACATGGAGGTTTTTGCTTCCTCTAGTCCTAATGCCTTTGTTAAAATTGAGGGACGGATGATTTCAAAAGTATGCCAGGACTTTTTACCCGAAGGCCTGGTATCCTCTGTCAGGAAGTTCAATTAAGCTTTGTCCCACCTGAGCTTTCCAGCAAGATAACGATCCGAAACACACATCCATGCCTACTACCAAGTGGTTAAGGGAACATAACATCAACGTTCTTGACTGGCCATCACACTCTTCAGACCTCATTCCAACAAAACTGAAGAAAGCAATTCACAACCGCAAACCACGAAACTTAGAAGATGTGGAGAGGTTCAGCATGGAGGAGTGGCCAAAAATCCCTCTTGAAAAGGTAACATGTAGTAATTCAAGATTTGTGAACTTGCTTCGGAAAGATTTGGTATAAAACTCGCACAGCTTATGTTTTAGAAAGCACAAGACGGAAACCTGTTTCAAAAGCAATGTTTTTAGTTTTTCATTTTCTTTTTTTTTTTGGGATGTTAAACATAACTTTGCTTGGAATCATCAATTCACCCGTTTTTGCACAGTCTCCAAAAATTGCATTTTATTTTATTTTAAAATTACATTTTATTTTATTCCTATTCACGCCAGAGGATTTCATTCATCCTCAAAGGGACACCTCATTTCAAGAAATGGTTAATATTCTTTTGTATTATGAAAAAGTTTATTATAAATATGAAGCTTCAATACCATAATGCAACACTGAAGTCATGTGTTATATTTTGGGCATCTCGCCTTCTCCCTTCATTCCCTGACGAGGTGTACTTCTGAATACACGAAAGACCTTGGAATCATTTTTCTTTTTCCTTGTGGGTTTGCATCATTCATTCAATTCACATGTTTAATTGTGAAATTCATCGCATATATATATATATATATATATATGTGTGTGTGTGTGTGTGTGTGTGTATGCACCTCGGTGGTGTAGTGGTTAGCGTCACTGACTACGAATCCATTGCCCCCGGGTTCGAGGCCCGGTGACGGCAGCCGGCGCGCAGCAAAACCCAGCTGTTCATCCTTCCACACAATAAATAAAGTGGTTGGTAGATAAATGGGTACCCTGGGTGACGTAATGGTTAAGACGCTGGGCTGCTCGTGGGACGTGAATCGGATTCCACGTTAAACTGTAGGTCTAAGGTGGAGTGAAAAGCTTGACCTTCGTCAGAATGAACAATTCGGGCGGAAGCTAACCAAAGGTTATATATATATATATATATATATATATATATACACAGTGGTGTAGTGCTAAATAAAGAAGTGAGGGAACGCATTTTGAAAGTGTTACTCAGATGCGGGGGGGGACAATGGCGAGCGCGGCGAGCCCATACAGCTGGGGGTCCGGGGACACTGTAAGCCCCCCGGGAAATCTTTTGAAATCTGACCAATTTCAGGGATATTTTGAGGTCATATGCGCTGGATATTAGGATATATTCCAAGGTTGAAGATGCAGTATTTCCAGTGTCATTAGATATACGACATCCAGTACGATCAATAAAAATAGCTAACAACTGGAATGATTAACTAAAAAAGTTACAACTGGTACGCCGTGGTGACTGTTTCACCAGATCTTTATAGGCTAACATTGCCTCAGTCGAAGCTAAAAGAAATGAAGCAGTTAATGATTCTTTCTCATATTTCTTCTAGGGGTGGGAATTAAAATTTCATGAAGTTAGAGATTTGTAAGTTCGGATTTATTTGAAATAGTGAGGGAACGCCGTTCCGTCTACCAAAAAAAGTAAGGGAACGCCGTTCCCACAGCACTACACCACTGTGTGTATATATATATATATGTATATATATATATATATATATATATATATATATACTATATATAAAATGCTTACTGAGGACGAAGACAAACAAGGCCTACCTTCACTATACACTTATGCTAGTTATATTTAAAAACACACACACACACACACACACACACACACACACATACACACACACACACTAGCTAACAACCCAATTCCTCCTGTCAATAGGGTGGGCACAATGCTTGAATTCAGGGACAAAAATCCTCAAAAACAATTATACAAAGATACATAAGGTTGGTCACCAATAGGAATAGGGAACACCGTAGCCTTAGATATCCAATGTTCCGTTTCATAAGGTTGAGGGTACAGACTAATTCTAATAGTATGTTAGATGAGGCCAGTATCTCCAGTTACACGCCTCACAAACCACTTCTATTTTTCTCCTCCCTAATCTTGTATCACATTTATATCAACTCCACATTTATTCACACATTTTCTAATTACATTCCTCTTTCACATGGTTTTCTCTATTTCTCACACTACACACTTATTATTATACAACTTTTTCACAGTCTTTACTATTATTGTTCATTCTCTCCATATGACCATACCAGTGTAACATACTACCCTCCAAACTCTTCACCAATGACTTTTCATTCGACACCTTTCCCAAATATCCTCAGTTCTTATACAGTCAAATAATAATGATTAACATCTACAACATAAAGCTGATGTAACTACCCAATGCTACCCAGGTTAATGAAACACCCAAATTAATAAAATTAACCTTATATATCCAAAATAACCTTAATTCTAACATGAGTCAACTATCGCACAAACCTGAATTTTAACTTTTACTTTGACCCACATTCAAATTTATTCCTCAACTAGTTGGTCCAAATTTGAACCAACTTGTTACAGTGGAAAATTTTATTAATGATTAGCATATACAATTTATACTTTACCAGGCACAGACTACTCCTCTCTCTAGCTTTTTTGGTTTCATGTCATGTATTACCCATTCATATACACACTGAACAACCATGGCAGCATCACACAGACCTCTCATATTCCAGTATTGATACTGAAACAATCACTCAACTCACTCTTAACTTTTATACAAGCAGTACTTACTATAAAACTGGCTTTAATATCATATTTTAATTTAGTCTTTCAAATATTTAGGTGCGGACCAAACAACTGAAAAATTCTTGTATGCTAAATACTATACTGTACCTGGTGTACCATATACTGTAGGAACCTACTGTTACCATAATTATTTAAAATCTTGCTATATATTCACATCTTGATTATATTAAAAATCTTATTATATATCAACCACTTGGTATTGTCACAAAAACCTCGAACATATGGTCTTGATTTTATACAACACATTTACAGCTCTATTTACCGAGGTGTTGATTCAACAAAAACCCCTTGACCCACTTCAGGCAGCCCCAAAAAGAATAAGAGGTCTACAGATCTACAGAAGCTAAGGCTAACAAAGACCCTAAGATCCACTCTAAGGTTGGCCCGAGAGAAAGGAAAGAGTAAGGGGTTAAAAGAGGAGAATAAGGGGTTAAGTAAGTAGCAAAACCTATCATTCGTGGTTTAACATTCATTCAGAAAAAGAGAAAGAAAGACTCACCATCATCATCCGCCGGCCACTGCCGACAAGTCGGAAAAATAGTCGAAGAAAATAGGAAAGGGGTGAAAGATGAAAAGAAGTAAAATAAGAACGCTTACAAACCATGCAAACACAGTCTTAATTCAAACACTATCATACCATGCAAACTACACACATGCAAGTAAAGAGAGGATAAGAAAAGAAAAAAAGTAGGAAGAGTATAACAAAAAGTGTGTTAGTTTACGCTACGAGCTACATCTACGTTCGTGTTAGTCTGTTTTTTTTTTAATAATAATAATTTTATTGCTGGCATATCACAAGCTGGCATTAATCGTCAACAGACTCATCCTCGACCATTACCCCCAAAGCTCCTGTTGTTAATTGTTTTATTATTTTAAACGACGTTAATATTTTTAAAATGCCTATCTAAACGGTTTTTAAACATATTAATGCTGGTAGAGTTCACGACGGACGTGGGAAGATTATTCCATTTATCAATTACTTTAAACGTAAAAAAGTTTTTAGCGATATTAGTAATGAAACGTCTGCCAAGCAACTTAAATCCGTTATTACGAGTACTGCCATTATCGAAAGTGACCAGTTTGTCAAAATTTGCGTTATCGATTTTATTAATGATTTTGAAAACTTCAATAAGCTCCCCACTTAATCTCCTAGTTTAGAGTAAATGCAAGTCTAACTCTTTAATCCTATCGTCGTAAGACTTGTTGCGCAATATTTTTCTACTTTATTCTTAGCTATATTAACAAGGTAGGCAAGTGTGTGAGCGTGTTTTCTGTAATTGGATGTCTGTTATGTGTATGTGTCTGCCAACTCTTCGAATGTCGCCGGGTTTAAACTTGGGTCTCCCACCATAAAAGGTGTTTATGCAGCAAGTGATATATGGCGTCGTTCATATTTCTCGGTGTTGTGCCACAACGAGAGGAAATCTCTTTCCGGCGAGGAATATCAGTGGGAAGTCATTGTATCTATCCCCGTGTACTTGTCCATTATGGAGAATGAAAGTGTTTCGTGGATGATCACCCGTTGTTTCTACGGCGGACGGATTCAAGTCTCCCACTTAGAGGTGTTTATGAGGCAAGTGATCAAGTTGCTCGATGGTTGATCATGCTATGTGGGACACAATCAACCAGAGACGTCTCTCTAAAGCGGGGAAAGAATTAAATGTAGAAGGAAGTGTTCAAACAAACTTCCGCAGGGTTACGTTATAATATTATTTTCTTAAATTATATTATATGTGAGGACAATCTTAAACCCTATTTTTAAACATGCTTACGCTTTGGCTTGAAACAACCTCCGAAGAATGTTTGTTCCAAATATAAATTATTTTGTAGAAGAAATTACCAGAGATGGAGGTACTAAAAGTAGTATACCCGCAAAAGGTTGGAGTGCAGAGCAATTGCAATGTTGATCAAATGTTGCAAGGTACCAACCCCCACTAGTGTCACCCCCTTCACCCCATTGCCAACCTCCCCCACAGGGTAACAAAAAAGGGAGGGGAATCCCCCAGCAAGATGGGGGAGTCCACCTAACCTAAGAGAGAGAGAGAGAGAGAGAGAGAGAGAGAGAGAGGAGGAGGAGAGAGAAGACCATCCATCGTCTAGCGCAGCCAGACGCATAAGAGATCTTCACACGATCACCGGGCGTAGCAGTGTCTTTCAGCCAGTTAGCGTAACCAACTATTTGGTATATATATATATAATATATATATATGTTAATGGTATATATCAGTGGTGGGCGCGGTACCAAAATTTGGGGGTGCGTTACGCGGTACTGCGGTACCTCAGCATGCCCAGTGCGTTACGCGGTACTGCGGTACTTTTTCAGGTCCCCCTGGTGCGTTCCGCGTACTGCGGTACTGCGGTACTGCACACAAGAACAACACAAGTAATAGCACATATTTTCAGAAATTGCATATCGGCGATTTCGCACCTGAACTTTCTGCCATAATGGCTAAAAATCGATCTTTGTCACAGAAATGTAACCACGTGCAACCGGCTCAAAAGCAAGCACTGCACTGAGGCGTTGTGATAGGATGGCAACGTAACATGTTCTGAACGAAAACTTAACGTGTCTAGAGTTAGGCTGATGCAACACACGCAGCATTCGTCTTACTGTACTCCTGTAATAAGGTTTACTTCAAAAAAAGTGTTAATTTTTTGAAAAGTCGTGTTTGTCGGTACCGCGGAAAGTACCGCGGGAAATTTGAATGCGGTAGCGGTACTGCTGTACTTTCAGCGATCCTTTGCGGTACTGCGTTATGTATGCGGTACCGGTTTGGTAGTGCGGTAGTACCGCAGTACCGCAAAAAATACCGCAAGTGCCCAGCTTTGGTATATATACACTCATACTGGGACCCAAATTAAAAAGCACAACACACACACACATATACTGTATATATATATATATATATATATATATATATATATATATATATTTCTCCAACTCTGTGAAGGTCGCAGGTTCGATCCCTGTACGGACTAATTTTTTATAGAGGCGGGGCCACCAGCTTGACCTCCGTGTGAAGAGAGACCAACACACGAAACAACATAAGGTTCATAAGGTAAGGTATATATGTTAATGGTATATATACACTCATACTGGGACCCAAATTAAAAGCACACACACACACATATATACTGTATATATATATATATATATATATATATAGATGCATGTAAATATACAAGCATAACTACCACACAAAAAGAATACACCACCAATCACGGATTTTACTTACCACCTCCTAATAGACCAACAAGGTCTCTAAATGCGACCCAATTAATAGCTAGAACTATTAAGCATAAACGTTTATATGGCCAGTGAGATAGACCAACAGGGTCTCAAAAAAAGGACAACGCTACTATTAGAGCTTCTTATGATAGAAACATACCACGAGACTGATTTGACGTTTGGTGGCCGATCTTTTAAGCAAAAAAATCGAATATGATAAACCAAGTCTCATGCTAAAACAAATTTTCACCATAATATACAAATTTATCCTTAAACTATAACATAAAAAGCATTAATATGATTTTTAAAATAAAATAGAAATTAAAAGAGGGCTAACTATGTCATTTTCGCATTTATCTCCATCATGTTTAAAGATTAGATCGCGCTATTTAATTAATTTGTATATATTTATTGGAGAGATGTTCCAAAACAATAATTTGTTGAAGCATGCCATTATAATATTTTTCACCGTGATTTTACGATACAGTGTTTACAAGGCAGTATATATATATATATATATATATATATATATATATATATATCGAGACATGCTACAAGATTAGTTGCCAGAATGCGTTATCCATTGAATTAGTTCTGTTATTTGAACTTTTTAGAGAAGATTAATTCGAATTATTGCAGTACCAGGCATATTTCATTTACATTAAATTCTCCCCAAATTGTAAAATTCAGTAGTTTTAAACTAAAACAATTATAATACATAGAGTTGTGAGTGAGGTCATTATACCAATATTATTTCTCTATGTTTGTTTCATCTCAACACTAAAGAAGAATTATCTGAAACATGCCCATATATATATAAATGCATATTTCGTATATAAACAGTTGCATGTAAAGTTTCTTTGGTTCTTTTGCATTATCCTCCCAACACTAATTTTTTTATATAATGTTGGTTTGGTTTTGGTTATGGTACTTTATTTTCCTTCCATTATAAAAAAATTAGTGTTGGGATTAGGTTAGGTTAGGTTAGGTTTGGTTAGGTTAGGTTAAAAACAGCCCGCCGCAAGTGTTTTGCTAACGTACTTTATTTTCTTTCCATTATAAAAAAAAATTAGTGTTGGGAGGATAATGCAAAAGTATCGTTTCTTTAGATGGAAGAATATATATATATATATATATATATATATATATATATATATATATATATATATATATATATCGAGGCATTCCACAAAATTAGTTGCCAATTTGCGCAGCTTAATATATGCAATTTTATTTTTAATCAAAGACAATAAATTAAAAACGCATACCGTTAAAATATTTTCCACATTAATGTTTAGAAGGCAGTATGTGTGTGTATATATATATATATATATATATATATATATATATATATATATATATATATATATATATATATAGAGGACCGACAAGAAATAGACTAACAAGTAGACAAACAAATTCTTTCATAACATCCTCAAACATTCTTAGAAGACACACGTGGTCAAGGAATCAGAAACAATGAAGACGTCTGATTTTTCCCAAAAGGCCCGCGAAAGCAAGCCTTTAGCAACTAGAGGACGCCCACAAAGCGTCTCAAGGAATGGCGCGAAAGTTCCGCTTCACAGATGTTATATAAGCGAGATTCCACTGATAAACTTACTCACACACGCTCATTCTCACTCGCTCACTCACTCATTTGTCGCTTGTCACTTTCTCGTCTTGGTCTCCACCTTCGTCAGTAGAAACATTCGTCACGTCACCCGTTCTCCCGCCTTCGCCGGAGAGCGGCCTGCTGTTCCTTCAAAGCTTCCGATCTATCATCAAATAAGACCTTCTACAGACCGCCTGCAGAAGCATTCCTTCGAAGCCCAGCGCCGTTCGACTTCAGCCGGTTTCAATCCCTCAAGCATCATCTCAACTCTACACGAAGCGAATCAACACTTGAGGCGACCAGCGCCCGTTCAACAAACTTCAATAGGACGGTCAACATCACCTCGGGCCTACAGTCTACAAGTCAACCTGCAAGTATCTATTCCATCCAGAGGTTTCAGTATTTCGGTAAGCCTACCCCTTTTTGCCTCGTCTTAAAAAATTAACGCGAAGCCTACGTAGTGTAACTGCAGAACCGCAATTTAGGCTATGCCGAAGGCGTCTCCATAATTATCCAAACTAACTTTCTCTTTAAGACTGCAGTAGGACTACTTGTAGTGGACAACTGAGACATTTGCAATCATCTTTGCAACTTTCAGCAACATGTCATCAACAATGCGATATATCTCGTCAAATCAAACTCGACAAAGATGACGTCATACCAAACGCTCAAAAGATGACGTCACATCACCAGAGATCACTCAAGGCGGGACCTCGTTGCCTTGCCCGACGCCTCCACCTCGTCTCTCTCTTCGAAAGCAATTCAGTGACCCACGAGCTACCACCATGTGCATCATTCGTGGAAGGCCTCATTGGCCTTTTAATATCACTCAATTAACTTTATATAAAGAATCTATCAATCTGCCGCGCGTTATTAATTGTCATATTGTAAGCATTAATTCAAGTGTACACATTAGTGACATTACACATATTTTCCAATGTAAACAATCAGCAATAGCAATACTGTCGTTTTCATTAATCAATTTATTTTGTGTTAAATAAAAAAAGAAAACTGAATCTATCAATGAACCTAATTAATAACTTAATTAATAACATTACTTTGATCTGAAAGATCTGGTGACTTCGGCCAAAGCATTTATTAATAACATTTCACTTAATAATCATTATCAAATAACGGTAATTAGCATCATTCCTTAGAGTACCGATTTACGTATCAAACATGGCTACATACCTGGCCATTAAATACAACATCATCTAACTATAGCTACTATATATATATATATACAGTGGACCCCCTAGTTACGAGGGGTTCGACTAACGAAATTTCGACATACGAGGCGACCTCAATGTTAAAATCTGGTTCGAGTTCCGAGAAAATTTGCGACCTACGAGTGGCAAGCGAGAACATTATCATGTCGGATGATGACCCCCTCTAAGCAGTGACCCGTCCCTGCTGTTTCCGGCCTGACCTCAGATGACGACTATGCATGGATTTGGATTTTCGACACGGATTTTTACTTAGTACCGTACACCAACTTTAACTCAAGGTAGGGTAAGTACTGCACACAAATTATTTTATTAATTTTTATTAACTAATATATACACTGTACTGTACACATATTATGTATTTTATTAATTTTTATTAAATATACATACAGTATATGCATATTTATTAAGAAATAGGGAGGAAATTTGGGATTTGGAACGGATTAGGCCATTTACATGCTAAACACGGTCCGACATACGAAATTTTCTACTAACGAGCGTTTGACTGGAACGGATTGTCCTCGTAACTCGGGGGTCCACTGTATATATATATTAAGTTCAGGACTGTTGTTAACAGCCTGTACACCTACAATACACTATAGTACCTAACTTCAGATAATCTCAAATGAAATAAGTGTCTCCATGGGTTGGTTAATAATGATCATGAATTAGGAGATTATTAAGAAAAATAGACCCTAGATCGATACATAAATAAAAAATTCCGGGCCTAATTTTCCTACAACTTTTTAAAATCCTAAAACTCATAATCCTATAAATTCTTAAACCAAACAAGACCCGAACGTTGGAATTCGATTCTATCTGAAAAGAAATCCTACAAGTGTGTGTGTGTGTGTGTGTGTAGATAGATAGATGGATAAATAGATGGCACTAAATTTGCTATATGTATCAGTTAGTTTGTCAAAAAAGTCTTTGAGAAGAAGGTATCCCCTGTTTAGTTCCAATTTAAGTCTATTCAGACCTTAGTTCATCTAATGTTGTATAAATATCTACAGTCTTACGTTAGGAAAGGTAGGACAAAGCTGAAACAGGACTGTTGTTAACAGCCCGTAAACCCAAGGCCTGCTCTTGTACAAGTTAGATTCGCTGTAAGGCTAACGCCAAAATAATACAACTCTACCACGTATGCTGATAGGCCTAACGTCTTAACTGCAATATATTTTCATTGTTTAGGTTAAAAGTTTTTATTTTCCCAAGTTGTATATGTAGGCTGGTATGATGGTGGTAAATAGCTGTGGGTTAAATAGGCTACGTCTACCCTTAAACCATTAAGCCTACTTACGGTGATACTGTTTAAACTACTTCGCCTACAATAAAGGATGCAGTACGCTATGTAAGGAATAATAAGAGCATGATAAACCCAATAAAACCTGTTTAGGGCCTACATTTCTAAAGCTCGGAAAATACCTTCGTTGGATTCATAAACTTTTAGGACATGTTTGCTTCCTGCACGATTTTGCATTATGCCAAATTAACTCCACTAGGATTCGAGCCCAGGACCTCTTCAGTAGAAAGTGCGGGAGTTTACCATGTACTACGACAAGTTAAAGGCTAATACAGTCAGGCAAGGAGCACAGTGTTGTTAGAAACGAGATTCAAGGACTTCCCATCCTCTGATCGAGTGACGACTAAATCTCCTTATAAACAGTGTGTCCGTAAAGTCATGGTGGGATTTTAAATAGCTATATTATTGCAACGAAACATGATAATGAGATGAAACAATGCCAAATTTAAGAACAACTCTCAAAGTTGTATCTTGTAGTTAGTCTAGGCTAAGCTTAACCTTTATCTCGTAGTTAGTCTAGGCTGTCCACATGCCTATGTTGAACATGAGCGTAATAGCCCGAAAGTTAATGTGTGGTGTGCTCTAGCACGAGATCGAGTGATTGGCCCATTTTTCTTCGCGGAACCCACTGTGACGTCACACAACTACCTCGCTATGTTGGAACATTTTGCAGTACCCCAATTTATTGACAATAATGTCATCTTTCAGCAAGATGGTGCTCCTCCGCACTATGCCAACGTTGTTCGAGAATTCCTTAATGAAAAATTTCCACAGAGATGGATAGGAAGAGGAGGATGGAAGCCATGGCCTCCACGCTCTCCGGACCTGACACCTTTGGACTTTTATTTGTGGGGTTACGTCAAGCAAAGCGTGTACAGTGTACCCATTAGGGATAGTCATCACTCGCACGAGCGAATCACGGAAGCTATCGCATCCGTCACTCCTGATGTTCTTGGGCGTGTGTGGCTGGAATTGAATCACCGCCTAGATGTCTGCAGGGCTACCAGAGGAGCCCATATCGAACTACGTTAACTAAAGTTATTCTTTTAGAGTTGTTCTTCAATTTGCCTTTTTTTCATCTCAGTATCATGTTTCGTTGCAATAATATAGCTATTTAAAATCCCACCATGACTTTACGGACACACTGTATAATATTCACTGAAAAGTGAAAAGAACGGATTATTACGAGAAAAAAATAGGAAGTTGCTAACAGACGCTAAATTCGAGAAGTATTAAACAAACAAAACATCTTTATTGCGGATCATTCACAACCCATAGCCACATAACCTAACATACAAATACAATCTTACGTATACACTGTAGCTAATACAAAAATAAGGCCAACATAGCCACTTAACCTAGAAAACTGGAATACTGTTTGATTGATTATCTGCCACTTTTATGTATATCGTTATTACATGAGGCATCTTATAACACTTATAGCACTTATAACAGTTATTATAACATAGCCACTTATTATATCACTCATTATAACTCAACTTAATATGCATATATAATCTTTGTTACATTACAAAAATAAGGTAAACCAGCAGTTGTCTCAACCAAGACTGCCATATAGGTGGGAGGAAAATCACGGTTAACTCCATGTCACCATCACGGATAAGTGCACAATGGTAACAATTAGTAAGTCATGGTTAATTCAATTGACGACAGTGAATCACAGTGCCTGGCACCTATGATACCGTACCCTTTGGGTACCATAGTACTTGAATGTTATATATACCGGGTGTCCCAATAAAATGTTTACACATCATATTAACATATATATATATATATATATATATATATATATATATATATATATATATATATATACCGGGTGTCCGAGAATTATCTGTACAATTTTTGGCTGTTATTAAAAGTCAACCATGAAGTGTAGAAATTCCAGTGTTGTCCCATTTTACAGAGAAACTCATTAAGTTTTTTCTGATAACAAGTTTTGACAAGTTTTTTCTTTTTTGTACGCGGGTGACAGACATTGATGATTTAAAAGCAAGAATCACAGTTGCTATTGAGCGAATTGATGTGGATATGCTGCAGCGTACATGGCAACATTTGGATTATCGATTGGATGTTTTGCGAATCACTGATGGTGCACATATCGAATGTTTGTAACAACGTTACTTTAATGAAAGAAACTTTTGAAAATACAGATTCTAAATAATCTTGTTTAAGGATTTTACGTGTGTTATCAAGAATTTTATTAAAAGATGAAATTGTACAGATAATTTTCGGACAGACTTGAATTTCTAAAAAACTTGTCAAAACTTGGTATCAGAAAAAACTAATGAGATTCTCTGTAAAATGGGACAACACTGGAATTTCTACACTTCATGGTTGACTTTTAATAACAGCCAAAACTTGTACAGATAATTCTCGGACACCCTGTATATATATATATATATATATATATATATGCACACTTTAGATGATATTAATACGCTGATGTATTAGTATATTTATAGGACTTAGTAATAGTAGTATAGTAGTATAGTAATGGTGTATTGTACTTAAATAACAGTAGTATCCCTTGTTACAGGAAATGGCGGCATTGCAGTTATCGTTTGAGCAACGTAAGTGGATTCTGAAGCACTACTGGAAGACGGAGAATGTGGCTGAGGTACAGAGACATTGGAGAAATGAGTTTGGAACATTACCACCATCACGGGTAACAATTACAAGATTATGTGATAAGTTTGAGACTGACGGAACAGTGCAAAACGTCAACAAAGGCCGATCTGGAAGACGTCGCACTTCAACTGACAATGAAAGTGTTGAGACCGCGTTACAGGCCTTCACAAACTCTCCAAATAAGTCTACAAAGCAATGTTCTCGTGAGACTGGTGTTTCTAAATCCAGCGTTCATCGCATCTTGCGACGTAAAAAGTGGAAACCGTACATACCTGGACTGCTCCATGCAATGAATGAGGACGATCCAGATCGTCGAAAAGAATTTTGTGAGTGGGTTTTGCACATGTGTGATGAAAAACAATCTTTTCCTGATTTCATTGTTTGGTCCGATGAAGCCACTTTTAAACTTAATGGTACTATCAATCGACACAATTGTGTGTACTGGGCCACCGAAAATCCAAACGTAACAGAAGAACGAGCACTTAATCAACCAGGAGTGTCAGTGTGGTGTGGTCTGTCTTCCAGAGGACTGATAGGGCCATTTTTCTTTGAGGACACTGTCACAGGTGCTGCTTACTTATCAATGCTGCAAGACAACATTGTACCTTCAATCAGAGCTCTTTTTTTGGAAGAAGAGTGTTACTTTCAACAGGATGACGCGCCACCACATTACCACAGTGACGTTAGAAATTTTCTCAATGTTTATTTTCCTAGAAGATGGATAGGACGTAGGGGATGTACGGAGTATCCACCACGATCTCCTGACTTAACACCCTTAGACTTTTACTTGTGGAGCACTCTGAAGAACACTGTGTATGCTGAAAAACCAAGGACACTACAGGCCTTGAGACACGAAATTGAAATAGCCTGTGCCAACATTCCACTCCGAACAATCCGAACAGTATGCCGATCTGTTGCTCGCCGTGTCAAGAATTTATTGATGCTAGTGGCGGACATTTTGAACATTTAAAACATTAAAGTAAGCAGCAGAACCATGAAGGTAATGACGCTGCTGGCTGATATTTCGAACAATTAAACATTAAAGAAGCCTATTTGCTATCTATTTACTATCCGCCTATTTTGCTTATTGATATATATGTTAATATGATGTGTAAGCATTTTTTGGGGACATTCTGTATATATATGTCTATTGTTAACGATGTTTATTTTATTTATTACATATATTTGAATATGTTTATTAAATAAATCATGTTTCAATTAGGGTTTCATTTTCTCCTTTGTGTGTGTGTGTGTGTGTGTGTGTGTGTGTGTGCGCTTTTCTCTTTCAGTGAACCTTCACACTATAGTTTAATGAGTAAAATGTTAACACCTTTCTGTAGACATCTGGATTAACCCTTTCACTGTCTAGCGGCTTTTCATTGTCATTATACTGTATATCCCCATACGTTTTTATGTTTATCAAGAGTAGGCATATGCATAGATACAATTTTTTTTTACCAGTGTTTATGTAATTTTATTCAAAAGATCATAGGCTAAAAAAAAAAAGAGTATCATATATGATACTCAGGCGTGTCATTAATGTTATTTACGTCATACGCCTGAGTATCATTTCTGATACTCACAGCAAATTTTCTATAGTAAAACCCCAAAAGAAGAGTTATGGAAAAAACCCTCAAATAAAATTGTCTAGTCTTTTAAAATATGTTTTTTATTATTTCTTTGTATGAAAATTATTATAATGCAATTCGTAATAAATGCTATAAATTTATTTTTTTTGCAAAATCTTACAAAAGATGACGCACTTGTTCTTGAGAAATGTTGCGAAATAGGATATTATATAAGTCGAGTGCTTTCTACTTTTTATTCATACCTTGTTCGAATTTCAAGTGCAATACATTTTAGCATCCCTATCTCAAATGGCCAAAAGGAAACATACACCAGAAGAACTTGTTCGCATTCTAGATGACTATCATATTAGTAGTGATGAAGACGACATTCTTCAAGATTTTGGAGATAGTGAACAGAGTAGCGATGGAGAAGTTATACAGGATGAAATAACTTCAGCTTCATCATCTACAAGTGAAGAAGAAGATCAACCAAACATCTTAGGACAGACTCTTTCAACTCAGCCTTTGCCAACTGTTAATCCAACTGCATCCAACTGGACCTCGAACTTTTCACAGAAAATTCAATTGAATTTTGCTGGAAATTCTGGACTTCAAAAGAGAATTTCAGGAAGTAACATAACACTAATAATGATTTTTGAACAATTATTTAACAAAGACATTATTGAGCTAATGGTTACTGAAACAAATAGATATGCTGAGCAGTACCTTGCCAAAAAGAGACTTTCTCGCCAAGCACGGATGAGATCCTGGAAAAGTGTAACAGAAATTGAAATGAAAAAGTTTCTAGGAATTATTATAGTCGAATATTATAGTCCAGCAAGAAAAAGTGTCAAATGGTACAGGAAAGTCGCCTTCCAGGTAATTAGCATAGCCATTTTGAATAGCTGGGTTATTCACAATAAATACTACAGCCCTACAAAAACAAGTACCCTCGTTGAGTTTACCAAATCTATTGCACTTTCTTTAGTCCAAGCTGTAGAACCTGACCTGACGACCAAACCAACACAAAGCCACCAACTGAAACCCATTCCAAGAAAGGAACCGAGTAAAATTGTGCGCAAAAAATGCTACTCCTGCTATGAAAAACTTTCAACAAAAGAAGGCAGAGAAACTGCACAAAGAAAAGCTAAGCAAGTACACACTATGTGCATTGCTTGCAATAAGGCACTATGTCTCACTTGTTTTAATGAGAAACATTGAAGCTGCATATTCAATAAAAGGGCATTTTTTTAATTTCAAAGATATTTTTTTTGTTTTTTAAGAGAAAATTGCATAGTTTTATAAGGTCTACATTATCTTTTCCTCATAATTTTGCTTATTTTGTTTAAAAATGGTCAATTTATAAAGAAATTATTAATTTTTCCTAAATAAAACATTTTTGTCTGCAAATTTTTTCATTTTCCTATTGTAAAGACTATTAAGAAAAATAACAAATCACCAATCTTAGAAATGAATTAGTTACCCATAAAAAAGTATTCTCAGAGAAAATTGAACTCCTCTCGAGCGTCTGGAAAGGTTTATCTCAGTCATTGATGTGCGCTTTGAATCATTAAGCTGAATTGAAATAACATTGGTGTGAATATCACATATAATACTCAGGCGTCTCGGCAAATCATACTGAATATCATATACAGTGGCGGCTCGTGACTAAAAATTCTAGGGGTGCTGTCTCTAAGAATGGGTTGAAATAATTACTGAAATAAAAGGATGAGCATTGAGCAATGAATAAAAGTATCAAAAGTTATTGAAAAAGTTATTCAGTGAGCTCATCCTTATATTGTTCTTGATTATTTCAATTGTAAATAAAAACTTTAGGGGTGCTGCAGTTCCGCAGTGTCTACCGACGAGCCGCCACTGATCATATATGATACTCAGACAGTGAAAGGGTTAATACATTAGCTACCAGGAAGTTCATTAACATATAAATAGTGAACACGGTAGCTATGAGATTTATGGAGAAAGAATTTATAATCGTAATTAGTAGTGAATAGATGGTAAAATAGCGTATATTCTCAACTTAAGTTATGCAGGGCGCTTTGATAGTGGTAGTTGTGTGTTAAATAGTTGGCTTGTGAACGTAGCCTAACTTAACGTAATCTTTTTTATGCAGGAAGGAGGAGGTTAAGGGCGAATCCCAAAGAGGAAGAAGAGAACCAAAGTGAAGGTCCAAGGTTTTCGAGATTCCTGGACACTCTGCTTTTGAAAGGGTCATAGACAAGGGATACAAGTTGGACTGAATCTTCTCAGTCCATCTTTCCCCCTGTCTATGACCGGATATGTGTTAAAAATATTGAAAACCCAGTGACATAAAAATGTGTTGTATACAGTAATTCGATGAACAATTAAGAACCCCCTTAAATAAAATTCCATTTTCTTTATAAATATGCATAGAAAACTGCATTACTTGGATAGACCCTATTTATAAATGTTTCTACAAATACTATATCATAACATACTGTGGAAAATATTTTAACTATAAGCGTTAGCTAATTACTGTTTTTAGATAAATTTGTGTATTAAGACGGAAATTGTTTTAAATAGCTCGCTGTTTGAAGTGTAGAAATCAATTGGTATCGGGTAAACAAAGTTATTTCATATATTTATTTAATATTGCCAATAAATCTTGTGGATTACCTCGAGATATATCTATATATATACACACACACACACATACACTGCCTTCTAAACATTACTGTGGAAAATATTTTAACGGTATGCGTTTTTAATTTAGTCTTTGATTAAAAATAAAATTGCATATATTAAGCTGCGCAAACTGGCAACTAGTTTTGTGGAATGTCTCGATAATATATATATATATATATATATATATATATTATATATATATATATAGAGAGAGAGAGAGAGAGAGAGAGAGAGCCAGGCTACAAGATTAGTTGCCAGAATGCGCTATGTATTGAATTAGTTCTGTTATTTGAACATTTTAGAGATTAATTCGAATTATTGCAGGACCAAGCATATTTCATTTACATTAAATTCTCCCCAAATTCTAAAATTCAGTAGTTTTAAACTATATATATACAGGGTGTCCGAGAATTATCTGTACAATTTTTGGCTGTTATTAAAAGTCAACCATGAAGTGTAGAAATTTCAGTGTTGTCCCATTTTACAGAGAATCTCATTAAGTTTTTTCTGATACCAAGTTTTGACAAGTTTTTTAGAAATTCAAGTGTGTCCGAACATTATCTGTACAATTTCATCTTTTAATAAAATTCTTGATAACACACGTAAAATTCTTAAACAAGATTATTTAGAATCTGTATTTTCAAAAGTTTCTTTTATTAAAGTAACGTTGTTACAAACATTCGATATGTGCACCATTAGTGATTCACAAAACATCCAATTGATACTCCAAATGTTGCCATGTACGCTGCAGCATATCCACATCAATTCGCTCAATAGCAGCTGTGATTCTTGCTTTTAAATCATCAATGTCTGTCACCCGCGTACAAAAAAGAAAAAACTTGTCAAAACTTGTTATCTGAAAAAACTTAATGAGTTTCTCTGTAAAATGGGACAACACTGGAATTTCTACACTTCATGGTTGACTTTTAATAACTGGCAAAAATTGTACAGATAATTCTCGGACACTCTCTCTCTCTCTCTCTCTCTCTCTCTCTCTCTCTCTCTCTCTCTCTCTCTCTCTCTCTCTCTCTCTCTCTATATATATATATATATATATATATATATATATATATTACTGCCTTGTCAACACTATATCGTAAAATCACGGTGAAAAATATTTTAATGGCATGCTTCAACAAATTACTGTTTTGGAACATCTCTATCAATAAATATATACAAATTAATTAAATAGCGCGATCTAGTCTTTAAACATGATGGAGACAAATGAATGCGAAAATGAAATAGTTAGCCCTATTTTAATTTCTATTCTGTTTTAAATCATATTAATGCTTTTTATGTTATAGTTTAAGGATAAATTTGTATATTATAGTGAAAATTTGTTTTAGCATTAGACTTGGTTTATCATAGTCGATTTTTTTTTAAAAGATCGCCCACCAAATGTAGTTATGCTCGTATATTTACATGCATCTGTTTATATATGTTATAATGTTTCAGACCAACAAAGACTCTAGGATCCACTCATGGCTGGTCTACCTGTGTTCGTAATTGTGTGTTGTGCATGTCCTTCGTGGTGGCGGAGGAGACCTACAATTTTACGTGGGTTCCGAACCACAAAGCCTTAATTTTACTACCTTAAACTATACCCACTCTACCAACATATGCATCTTATCGATTTTTAAACATGTTTATAGACGTACTATTAACCCCTTAGCTGCGTGAGGCTCCGAACGAAAACGAACGCACAGTGCGGAGTCATTTTCCCCAAATTTTGTAAATTTGGCGTTTACCGAAATTTTTTGTTGGTTGCTTATATAGTTTTTTTCGATGATGTATCAACATTTATTATTGTTCAACTTGATTTAGACTATATATATGAGGAAAATATATTTGTTAAATACAGAAAAATACAGAAAATTGTCTAGACCTAGGAAGTACCCTTTATCCAACATATTTTCCATAAGTGAGATGACTATGTTGGTTGAATGGGACTGTTTTGTTTCATCTACATCACCAACATTTATAGGAATCTGTGTTCCTTTACCTGTATATATAATAAAGTTATATATATAACCTGTTTTGGTTTCACAGAGCATGAAACATTCCACTCCAAATCTTGCACGTTTGAGGGGAATATACATTTTCCAGCTCAACCTTCCCTTCCATAGTAATAGCTTTCATCATTTGAAATGTCACGAGAAGGGACATAAGCTTTTTGAAAGCTTTTTTTATATAAGTAATACCTCATCAATTTTGTACAGTTTATTGCTTGAATCAGTACTCTCTGAGAAATGCAAAAACCTCATCACCAACAAAAATCTATCCCTTTTCACAATACTATAAAATATGGGGTATCTAGTAGAGGTTTTCTAGAAAAATATGATTGTAAAGTTGTTTTTTGTACAATTCCATCAAAAGCAATATGCCTTCAAAAAGCCTTATTTCTTGCACAGAAACATCACTCCAGTCATGAAGCCTACTCCGTTTAGGAATTCCAAATGGTTGCCCTCTCTTTTCTGAAATACACTTTTCAGCATATTTATTTGTCTCATCACAAATAAGTTTTATTATTTCATCAGTAACTATACATTCATAAATTCCTAATACATCATTTGCTTCTATATTATTACTAATTTTAGGGCCACTATCACCGTAAATGGGAAAGGATTGCGCACATTACCATTTAGACGCCATGAATCTGCACTTGAATTGGCTATATCCTCAGATTCACTCTGATCAGAATTAAATTCAGTATCGGAATTGAAATCATCATCACTATCTGTATCAGAAAGACGCAAACTATAATCATCATCATCATCATGTTGTAATAACAATCGCAAATCACTATCACTTTGAGGTTTACGTTTTGCCATTGTCACAAATAAGGGAGGCAAAAAAAAACACTTCACACGCACGCAATTTCTGGCAATAACTGAAATACAACAGTTCTAATTTATGTACTGATATTTTTTAACCAATCAGAGTGTGACTGACGTCATGAGTTAAAACAAAATCAACGAATCATAGATGAGCACACATATTTGTGCTTTCCGCAGGCTGTTATTCACGATAAATTCATGGCGCACATATATGTGTGTTCCGCAATACCTCGTTGATGACCGAGCGCACAAATATGTGCGCTCCGCAGTTAAGGGGTTAATTACTTCTATCGGCAAAGTATTCCAGCTATTTACTATTCTATGCGTAAAAAAGATTTTAGCAACTGCTGTCTCGAACCTTCTACTTGTCAGCTTACACCCGTTATTTCTAGTCCTATTATATTGAGATATTTCGAAAAAGCTATCTCTATCTACGTTATCGAACCCATTCATAATTTTGAAAACCTGGATTAGATCACGCCTTAGCCTTCTAGTCTCGAGTGTAGTCAATTTTAACTCCTTAAGCCTATCCTCGTACGACTTTGACCTAAGCGACGGAATCATCTTAGTTGCTCGTCTTTGAACTCTTTCGAGTTTGTCTATATCTTTTCGCATATGCGGATTCCAAAATTGGATCGCGTACTCCAAATGGGGTCTAACTAATGATTTATAAAGAGGAACTATAATATCGCGCGATTTGTATTCAAAATTCCGAGCTATAAAACCTAACACTTTGTTCGCTTTATTGACCGCTGCTGTACTTTGTTTCGCTACTTTTAAATCACCAGTGACTATAACTCCTAAATCTTTTTCCTGCTCTACGCTTGTTAACTCCTTCCCTGACATACTATACGCAAAATTACCGTTACGCGAACCTATATGTAAAATTTTGCACTTACCGACGTTAAATCTCATTTGCCATGTGACTGACCAATCAACAATTTTATTCAGATCTTCCTGGATTTTACCTCTATCTTCGTCATTAATCGCCCTACCACTCAGCTTCGTGTCATCCGCAAACTTTGAAACTGTAGTGACTAGGCCAACATCTAAATTGCTAATATATATAAGAAAAAGTAAGGGGCCCAATACAGAACCATGAGGAACGCCACTCGCTACATTAGCCCAACATGACTCCGCTCTATCAACGACCACCCTCTGTTTCCTACCTCGCAACCACTCTTCTATCCAATTTATTACTACACCCCTGATTCCATGAGCCTTAGTTTTTCAATGAGTCTTTTGTGTGGTACGGTGTCAAACGCTTTTTGAAAATCTAAATACACTACATCAACCGCCCGATGACTATCATAAACGTCAACCACGTTTTGAAAAAATTCTAAAAGATTAGTTAAGCAAGATTTGTTTCGCTTAAAACCGTGCTGCGTATTTCTAACTAAGTTATGAAATTCTAAGTGTTCGACTATACGATCCCTAATTATTGATTCCAGTAGCTTACCTACAACAGACGTTAAACTGATTGGCCTATAATTTCCCGCCGCACCTTTATCGCCTTTCTTAAAGATAGGTGTTACGTTTGCTAACTTGAAATTACCTGGTACGCACCCCTCAGAAATAGATGCATTAAAAATCAATCGTTGTTAGCGGCACAACAATGCAATATATATATATATATAATAATGTGTGTGCTTTTAATTCGGGACCCAGCATGAGTATATATACCATTAATATATATATGTATACCAAATGGCTGGTTACGCCAACTGGCTGATTAATCCAACTGGCAATAACTTTTCAAATATAAACCAGATATAAATCAGAAATAGACGCATTAAAAATCGTTGTTAGGGGCACAACAATGCAATATAACTTATATACTGTATATATATATATATATATATATATATATATGATACACACAGACCGTGCATGGAACAAGGAACTCTTCTGGATAATTAAATCCACTATAGTCTGAATAAGTAATGGTAAATGGCAAATACCATAGTTTTCTTTTTCATGATGCAAGCCCGACGTGGGCAACGGGTCTCTCGCAAAGAGGTCCCATAAATATAGCTTCCCTCACCAGCTATCTGCAAAGCAGACAGGATCCAGCTTTGGGACATGGATCTAGGGTTTAAAGCAGCCTAGCCCCACTACATTTAGAACCTCAATATAAGTAAAAGACTCGTTGCATTCACGTCGGATTGAATAAATCAAAGAAAAAGGGGTAACTATTATATTTTTAGCCAAAACCAAAACTTAAGCCTCAACTGGCAGAATTGAGCGTCCACTTTTCAAGGCACATAACATGTCCGTTTCATGATGGGAATGAACTCAGAATGGTTCCCTGAGTTTTTTATGATACACACAGACCATGCATGGAACAAGGAACTCTTCTGGGATAATTAAATCCATTATAGTCCGAATAAGTAATGGTAAATGACAAATACCATAGTTTTTTTTTCATGATGCAAGCCCGACGTGGGCAACGGGTCTCTCGCAAAGAGGTCCCATAAAATAGCTTCCCTCACCAGCTATCTGCAAAGCAGACAGGATCCATGTCCCAAAGCTGGATCGTGTCTGCTTTGCAGATAGCTGGTGAGGGAAGCTATATTTATGGGACCTCTTTGCGAGAGACCCGTTGCCCACGTCGGGCTTGCATCATGAAAAAGAAAAACTATGGTATTTGTCATTTACCATTACTTATTCGGACTATAGTAGATTTAATTATCCCAGAAGAGTTCCTTGTTCCATGCACGGTCTGTGTGTATCATAAAAAACTCAGGGAACCATTCTGAGTTCATTCCCATCATGAAACGGACATGTTATGTGCCTTGAAAAGTGGACGCTCAATTCTGCCAGTTGAGGCTTAAGTTTTGGTTTTGGCTAAAAATATAATAGTTACCCCTTTTTCTTTGATTTATTCAATCCGACGTGAATGCAACGAGTCTTTTACTTATATTGAGGTTCTAAATGTAGTGGGTCTAGGCTGCTTTAAACCCTAGATCCATGTCCCAAAGCTGGATCCTGTCTGCTTTGCAGATAGCTGGTGAGGGAAGCTATATTTATGGGACCTCTTTGCGAGAGACCCGTTGCCCACGTCGGGCTTGCATCATGAAAAAGAAAAACTATGGTATTTGTCATTTACCATTACTTATTCGGACGATAGTGGATTTAATTATCCCAGAAGAGTTCCTTGTTCCATGCACGGTCTGTGTGTATCATAAAAAACTCAGGGAACAATTCTGAGTTCATTCCCATATATATATATATATATATATATATATATATATATATATATATATATATATATATATATATATAATGTGTGTGCTTTTAATTCGGGACCCAGCATGAGTATATGTACCATTAATATATATATGTATACCAAATGGCTGGTTACGCCAACTGGCTGATTAATCCAACTGGCTAATAACTTTTCAGTAACTGCAAAAACTAGTAAACACGATCTACCCCTCTTAGAAACAATACTCATTTTCAAATATAAACCAGATATAAATCATCATAACCCATTTCATAATCTCAATATCTTTCAGTAAATATTTTCTTTACCAACTAACCAGATTAACGTGCTTCAACAAACTGTATCCACCTTTCCCATCTCTCATTCTCTGTTGCATCTGTGATCAATTTGTACCTAATTTGTTTCTTTTAAAGTTTTATGGAATTTAATGTTTTATATTTTAAACTTATCCATAATGTTCCCTTAAATTATTTTGTAATGTTTTTACTTAAATTTACTCTCATCGTAAAGATAAGCCCCTTTTAGAGGTTTCTTTTATAATATTTTATAGTTTAATTGTATTACTTAACTTTATAACTTCATGACTGTTTTAAATTTTAATATTTAGTTTGCGGTTTTTGTGTTTCCAGTATTTAAAACTGTCTTAAATTCGTATTAGGTTTTTAATTGTATATATCTCTCATTTTAGCAGTGAAGATGACATTAGACAATATCGAAAGCTTTGATTATTAAATGTTTGCATACGGACTAGTCTTGCTGTTTCTGATATATATATATATATATATATATACAGGGTGTCCCATAAGTCCGGCATCATAGGAAAAATAATAAAAAAAGGTAAAACAAAAGCTTTTATTTACAGAGCGTGCTCAATATGTCCAGTGTCCACCATTGTTTTCAATACACAAATTCAGACGTGATACCCAGTCAGCAAGCACACGGTGAATGATGTCAGGAGTAATGGTGTTACATGCCCCAATAATGCGCTGCCGCAAATGTTCAACACTCCTAATTTTCTCTGCGTATACCAGCGCTTTCAAGTGGCCCCAGAGATAAAAATCTAGTGGCGTGAGATCCGGGCTTCTAGCTGGCCATTCCACAGGCCCTCGACGTCCTATCCAATGACCAGGGAATTGTTGGTACAGGTATTCCCTTACTTGGGTGCTGTAATGTGCAGGAGCGCCGTCTTGCTGGAACCATGTTGGGAAATTTCCTTCTTCGTTCAAGACACTGGAAAATGCTTCTTCCTTGAGCATACGTAGGTAGGTGCCTCCAGTGACATGTTCATCGAAAAAGAGGGGGCCTCTGATGCGATCCTTCCAAATGCCACACCATACCATCACCCGAGATGCACCTTGTTCCTTTGAAGAGGTATACCAGTGAGGGTTGTTTTGAGACCAGTAGCGGTGTGTTCTGTCGATTTACTTCACCATTTCCATAAAAACAGCCTCGTCACTGAACAGAATGGTGGACGGGAAATTGGCATCCCGAGCATATTGTTCCGTAGCCCATTCACAAAATTCCATCCGCCGGTCGGGATCGATCATCTTTGCTTAATTTCTGTAGGATCTGAAGTTTATATGGATGCCATTTGTGAGCCTGAAGAATACGATGGATGCTACTTTTCGACACTCCTGTCTCGGCGGACAATCGCCGAAGAGACTTATTGGGACTTCTGTTAAAATGAGCCAGGATAGCAGTCGCTGTATCATCGTCAGTGGACATCCTTGAAGGTCCACTGCGTGGTTTATCTTCTATGGATCCTGTTTCCTTAAACTTTGCAACAAGTCTGCTAACACAACTCTGTGTTATTGGCTCGCGGTCTGGATGCAGTCTGTTAAATTCAGCAGCGGCCTCTCTTTGACTCCGATTTCCTATGAGTAGAATTATCTGGATTCGTTCTTCCTTGCTCACATACATTATGGCCTGTAGAGAAAAATATGAATTATGGTTTGTAGAAATAGAAAAATATGAATTTCTCCTATGATGCCGGACTTATGGGACACCCTATATATATATATATATATATATATATATATATATATTATGCAGTAAAATCACAGAATAACACGTGATCTTATTAATAAGCAAACAACCACTCATTTACTTTGTAAAATCTGCCTATTACTTGTTTTTCCCTGAAGCTGTGAATATATTACGAAAGCGCTCGGATTTCGCGTTTCTTTTTCCTTTTCCCTGTGGTTGTTTGCTTATATATATATATATATTATATATATATTATATAGAGATACATATATATATATATTAGTGGTGGATCGGATGTCAGTTTTTCAACATATGCGGGTGCGGATCTTTAATTTCAATATCCGCGGATGCGGATGTTTAGTTCATCTATCAATGTAATATAGAATTATGAATATATGACATAATTTTTCAAATTTCGTGATATTACTATTATGGCAGGCAATGCATAAGAATTAAAATTAATATTTTCATTATGATAAAAATAATAACTTTCTTAAGAGTTTCAGCCACAGTGGTGTACGCACAGCGGCACAGGCAGTGTTTGTTGATTTAATGATTTTTATATTTTGAGGTTTATATATTTGTTTGTTCATTAATAATTAATAATTTACATGAAATGTGCATGACTGGGCCTTATAAGCTACTTTATAAGCTAATTTAATTGTAAATTGCATAATTTATTAGAGGTAATATCCGCATAACATCCGCAGTCAGAAGTGCGGATGCGGATATCCGGTCCACCACTAATATATATATATATATATATACCAAAATTGTTTGAAGGGATTTTCGTTCATTGTATACAATTTTATGAAACTGTATCTCGTGCAAAGTTTTAATTTTAATCCTTTTCTTCAAATGAAAATTGTTACTTGTTTATTATATATTAAGTGATAATAAGAAAAATCTGTTCTTTTCTGTTGCGAGGATTAACTTAGAAAAATTATTTTTAATTTTATTTTTAACTTCCCCTTTGTGTAACTTCCGAGTTAACTCTAACTTCAGACATAATTTAATTTTTTTTCTAGTAATTAAGTAGCAAAATTATATATTATGTTATTTATGTTGAATATTCGTGTATAAAACGAGAAAATAAATTTATTTTAATGTAGGTTAATTCGTTCTAAACTGAATTGTTTTCAAATCCCTTCTGAAAGTTTTTAACATTTACGTTGATTCTTTGGCGTTTGCATATATTCAATTTCTTTATCCTCGTTTCCCCGAGTTTATATTTTATTTATTATTTTCACGTTCTTACAGAAATTATTTTGAAATTGCACTTTTAATTGGTTGGTTAGTCTTTTAAAAATAATTTATCCTTTGTTGAAGAATACTTGAAACATCGTGATTGGCACTTATTTAACTCCTTTTTCCTCTATTTCAATTATCTTCTGTAATGAACGGATTGTTCTCAACGTTAATTATTAAGTTTAATTAATTTCTGTGTGTGTGTGTGTATGTGTGTATATTATATATATATATATATATATATATTAATTCGATTGAATAGGCGAGGGTTTGATAATTAAAACATAGATAAATCTAGAGATATAATTTATAAACATATAATACTGAAATAAAAAAGTAAAACGAATACAAATGAGAGTGGTGGGCTTTGTATCCTGACTCGATGATTTGATCACAATTGTTAATGGTTACGAGGACCCTCAACGAAGAGTGACAACAGTCACAGGACCGGACCAAAGGCCAGAATCGTGAGTTGCTTGAACGAAATTTTATCCGGGATAAGCTGGTTTGAAAGTTGACAATTGGTGCGACCTTACGAACAAATAAGATAAACATTATAAAGTGGTATAATGCCTAAATGATTCTAATGAACGATAAACTGAAGTTAACAATTTTAGTTTTCTTAATTAATTCACATAATTAGTGAATTCTTTTAACTTATGAATAAGGTTTAAGAAATTATAAAATATCGGTTTACTTACGAAAATCTGTTAGTGTGAAAATGTTCTTTATGCCAGACACATTTATAGTCGCGTATCAGAACACAACCAACTAATTCCTTAATTAAAATTGCAGTGCATACCAACTAACTAAATAAGGTCAATGTGTTTCTTTTTTTACTTATATATGCTCTGTATATATATATATATATATATAATATATTATATATATATATATATATATACAGTATATGCGCCTCTGTGGTGTAGTGATTAGCGTCGCTGACTACGAATTCATCGGCCCTAGGATCGAGACCAGGAGACTGCAAGCGGCGCGCAGCAAAAAACCCAGCTGTTCATCTTTCCACATAATAAAAGTTGGTTGATAAATAAATGGGTACTCTGGGTCGCCTAGTGGTTAAGACACTGGGCTGTTGGTAGGGAGTGGTTCGGATTCCACATTAAAATGTAGGTCTAAGGTGGAGTGACAAGCTTGACCTTCGTCGGAATGAACAATTCGGGCGGAAACTAAACCAAGGCTAACCAAGGTTATACAGACCCTGGCCAAATTATGTTACTTCAAAATTTTATGTAGTTTCGATAATTTTTAATAAATGAACCAGTGAAAATAAGATTATTCTCTCTTAAGAACTTTTCTCTAATAATTATAATTGTATCCCAATTTTAGTACTTAGTTACTTGTCTTTCAAGACATTTAGGCATACTTCCGCTACCCGTGAGACATTAATGTCAGTTTCTCATTATGACTCAAGACTTGAATTCACCTCGAAATCAGTTCCATTTTATTCGTTTTAATATCTGTTATTTTCCTTTTTATAATGCACCCCTACAGAAGAAGGAGAGAGCTAAAATCAAGGTCCGGAGTTTCCGAGATGCCTGGACACTGCGTTTGAAAGATTGGAGATCATAGAGACGGGGGAAAGATGGACTGAGAATGTTGTTCTAGAGTTGACCGTTTGAATAGATGAAAGATTTGAGAATACCGATTAACTTTTGTGTTAGAGATTGGACAAGAAAAAGAAAAAGAATGTGTCAAAAGTCTGATACTGCGTGTTCTCCTAAAAGCAGGAGGCATAAAGTTAGTGTTCAGAAGAATAGTGTCCGTTATAATAACGATAGTAAAGAGAGAATAAGACAACATTGCGGCGGAGAGAGAGAGAGTTACAATGAGTTACAAGGACAAGAGGACCTTCCGGTCCACTCTGGGAGGTTCCTGTTATTAAACAAGTTTATTTTTCTTTCAACTATCCTAGCAGTAGTAGAAAACTGGATAGAAAAGTAGAAGGCTCTCTCCCCACCCTCCCTGCCAGAGGCAGGTACGGAAAAAGGTTGAAGAAAATACCTTGACCCTGGAAAAGTAGCCAAGGAAATTTTACAGGAAAGTGGAGAATATATAAATAGCTCTATATTTAGCATGCTCACAGAGACACCGTGCAAGCGAACTTCCTGCAGAGTTATGTTATGTTTTAGTCTTAAACTATGAGAGAATTCAGTACTTTGTCTAGCCTATTTTTAAACACATTTACACTTTGACTGGAAACAACCTCTGAGGGAAGTTGGTTCCAGATATTAACTATTTTATAGAAAAGAAATTCCCGCAGACAGAGGTCCTAAATGTCTTTAGTTCCAGTTTAAATCCATTATTTCTTGTCGGATTGGCATTAAGTGAGAATAAGTTTCTGTAATCTACCCTGTCTATTCCATTGAGCATCTTGAAGACTTGAATAAGCTGACTGCGCAACCTCCTTCTCTAAGGTAAACAGATTTAGGCGCTCCAATCTCCGTTAGTAGCTTTGCATTCTCAGTGAAATTATCAATTTTGTAGCCCTTGCTTGTACACTTTCTAACCTTTCTATGTCCTTCTTGAGGGATGGAGACCAAAACTGCGCACAGTATTCCAGTTGAGGTCTGACTAGTGAATATAAAGAGACATTACAGTCTCCTTGTTCCGAAACTGGAACTGTCTTTTAATATAACATAATATTTTTAAGGCCCTCTTTTCGACTTCTGCACAGTGCTTCGACGGTTTCAGATCGTTGCTCATATAGACTCCTAAGTCTTTCTCTAGATCGGTCTCAGTCAAGTTCCTTCCCAAGAGAGAGTAATCGGTCTTCGGGTTTTTATAACCTATGTGCATTACCTTACATTTGTTCAAGTTGAATGGCATCTTCCAAGTAGCAGACCATTCGCCCAACCTGTCAAGATCGTTCTGAAGCGTTCTTACGCCCTCCTCAGTACCTACACTACTTCCTAATTTCGTATCGTCTGCAAATTTGGAGATTGTACTTAGAAGCCCGACGTCTATATCGTTAATATAGATGACAAAAAGTAAAGGACCCAGAACGGAACCCTGTGCGACACCACTGGTGACGGGCGCCCACTCCATTTATTACCACTCTCTGCTTTCTATCTTTTAACCAATCCTCAATCCAGTTGGAAACGAGCCCGGTGATTCCTAGTCCTTTGACTTTAGCCATCAATCTCGCGTGAGGGACTTTGTCAAAGGCTTTTTGAAAGTCGAGATACACTATATCTATTGCCCTACTTGCATCGTACAGTGTATGCATATTATGGAAAAACTCTAACAGGTTTGTCAGACAGGATCTATGTCGCCTAAATCCATGTTCAGAATAAAAAATTAGATTGTTAGAGAGAGAGAGAGTTACAAGGAGTTACAAGGAAAAGAAGTACCTCAAAAGGCCTTGCGGCCCATACCAAGGAGGTACCAATGGCAACGGGTGTCACGGAAAATTTTCTACACCCTCAAATAGTGTGCAAGATTCGGTCTAACATTTTTTTGAACAGATCCACAGAAGAACTGTTCACAACTTCTGAAGGTAGCCTGTTCCACGTGTCACAGATCTTATACGTAAGGTAATTCCCACACACACTAGTCCTAAACCGTTTCAAATCCAACTTCCAACCATTGTTGTGAGTTGAGGTAGGTTATCATTTAAACTAAACATGCTTCTAAAATCGACATTGTTGAACCCGCGTAAGAACCTGAAAACCTCGATCAGTTGACCGCGCAGCCTCCGAGTTTCCAGCGAAAACAAATTCAGGGCGCGTAAGCGTCGATTGTAGCCCATATGACTAACGGAAGGGATAAAATTTGTGGTCCGCGCCTGCACTCGCTCCAGCCTCTCAATATCTTTCCTGAGGGTGGGCGACCAGAACTGCACAGCATACTCCAGGTGCGGCCGAACCAGAGAATTGTACAGCGAGAGCACAATCCTTGTTCCGAAATCGAAATTGCCTCCTGATATAACCCAACAACTTCTGGGCTTTCTTTTCCACCTCTACGCACTGTTTGGTAAACTTAAGGTCGCTGCTAATTAGCACACCCAAGTCATTTTCCAAATGAGTGGCCTCAATATTTCTCCCCAACATTGAGTAGTCCGACTTGTGATTGGCGAGAGAGAGAGAAAGGAGAGAGTTACAAGGAGTTACAAGGAAAAGAAGTACCTCAAAAGGCCTTACGGCCCATACCGAGGAGGTACCAATGGCAACGGGTGCCACGGAAAATTTTCTACACCCTCAAATAGTGTGCAAGATTTGGTCTAACCATTTCTTGAAGTGATCCACAGAGGAACTGTTCACAACTTCTGAAGGTAACCTGTTCCACGTGTCACAGATCTTATACGTAAAGTAATTCCCACACACACTAGTCCTAAACCGTTTCAAATCCAACTTCCAACCATTGTTGCGAGTTGGGTTATAATTTAAACTAAACATGCTTCTAAAATCGACATCGTTGAACCCGCGTAAGAGCTTGAAAACCTCGATGAGTTGACCGCGCAACCTCCGAGTTTCCAGCGAAAACAAGTTCAGGGCGCGTAAGCGTCGATTGTAGCCCACATGCCTAACGGAAGGGATTAACTTTGTGGCCCTCGCCTGCACTCGCTCCAGCCTCTCAATATCTTTCCTGAGGGTGGGCGGCCAGAACTGCACTGCATACTCCAGGTGCGGCCGAACCAGGGAATTGTACAGAGAGAGCACAATCTCCTTGTTCCGAAACTGAAATTGCATCCTGATATAACCCAACAGCTTCTGAGCTTTCTTTTCCACCTCTACGCACTGTTTGGTAAATTTAAGGTCGCTGCTAATTAGCACACCCAAGTCCTTTTCCAAATCAGTTGCCTCGATATTGTTCCCCAACATCGAGTAGTCCGACTTGGGATTGGCGTAGCCAATGTGCATCACTTTGCATTTACCCAAGTTAAACTGCAGTTGCCGTTTTCGGACCACTCTCCTATCCTACCTAGGTCCGCACGCAGTTGCTCGATCGCTTCGGGCGTCCCAACATTGGCCCCAAGCTTCGTGTCATCAGCGAATTTGGCGATCCGACTGACGATGCCACCGTCGATATCATTTATGTAAATGATAAACAACAGTGGCCCCAAAACGGAACCCTGAGGAACACCACTAGTGACCGAGGCCCAACCCGAACTAACCCCTTTAATTATAACCCTCTGCCGCCTATTCTTCAGCCAGTTTTCAATCCACCTACCTACTTCCCCACCGATACCCAGCGCCCGCACTTTCGCCATTAGCCGGTGGTGAGGTACCTTATCAAAGGTTTTCTGAAAGTCGAGATAAAGTATATCAATCGCCCTACTCTTATCATACTCACTCAACATGACGTGGAAAAACTCGAGCAAGTTGGTGAGACACGACCTATGCCGTCTAAACTCATGTTGGGAGTCCCCAAGCAGCTTGTAGGAATCCAAATGGTGAACGATCCTATCCGCTAAATTATCCCCTCTAATAATTTACCTACAACTGAAGTGAGACTAATGGGACGATAGTTCCCTGGACTTTCGTGATCCCCTTTCTTAAAGATAGGGGTCACATTGGCTTCCCTCCAGTCACCAGGCACCTGGCCTGTCTCCAATGATTTGTTGAAGACTGTAGTTAGGTGGGGAGCCACCTGGTCACGCACCTCCCGCAACACTCTGGGGAAAAACTGGTCTGACCAAGGAGCCTTAAACGCGCTCTTTGTCTATTCTATCGGCAACGACTGTCGCGGTACTTCGAACACTATCCAGGCCAGCACCTTCGTGCCTGACGCCTGGCTCGGTGATGACGCGAGTGTCCTCCCTGGTGAACACTCCCGCAAAGTACTCATTAAGCACATTAGCGATGTCCGCGTCAGAGGTCCGCAGAACGCCGCTTCTAATGGGTTTTCTACTATTAACATAACCGAAGAACTCCTTAGGGTTCCCCTTGCAGAGGCTTGCCACCCGTAGTTCTTCGTTACGTTTCGCTAGCCTAACTTCGCCTTCACTTCCCTACACAGGCGGACATACGCTTCAGTGTTCTCATGGGAACGATTGGCCTTCGCCCTCCTATACGCTACTTCCCTATTTGGATAGCCGAAGCGATGTCACGACTGAACCACTTAGGCTGCGTTGAAGCAGGGGTGACTGATTTTGAGGGTATGGTAGCAGACTGCAGCACCATAAACTCGTCCCGGAATGCACTCCACACTCCCTGAACATCACCGCCGACCTCTAACCCCATCTCACCTACGTTATCCCGGAGGCTAACAAACTCCGCCAGCCGTAGATCGAGCTTATTGCCTCTCGAGTTACTACCTTCACCCGAGGGACGCAGACACGGAACCTAATCAGACCGTGATCACTCCCACCCAACGATTCGTCAACGGTGAGGCCAGTGACGAGGTTGTCTTCGGTCGTGAATACTAAGTCGAGAACGCTTTCGCCTCGTGTAGGCTCATTGACCCACTGAGTGAGGAAGTTCTCATCAGCAAAGTCAACTAGCCTCCTCCCTTCAGCATCAGCAGTCCTGTCTTCCCACTTTATGCCGCGACAGTTGAAGTCTCCTAAAACTACACATACCCTATCCCCTAGCAGGCTACGGAGTTCGGTGTACAAGGCTGTATCCTCCTCGAGAGGAGATGCGGAGGTCTGTACACCAAGATTAATCTTTAGTTCGTCCCTCCCACGTTCAGATCGACGCCAAGCAGCTCCCGTTCCACCTGAACTGGCAGTCAACCTGACTCAACGTGTCCATGACGTATATTAGTACCCCTACCCCCTTCCCACGGGTGCGGTCTTTGCGAAACATTCTATACCCGGAAATTTCGAACTCCCCAACGTAGTCCCTCGAACCCTCCAACGTAGTCCCTGAGAGAGAGAGAGAGAGAGAGAGAGAGAGAGAGAGAGAGAGAGAGAGAGAGAGAGAGAGAGAGAGAGAGAGAGAATTGATGAGACGAAAGTCTTTGAATCCACCATTCAAGTAGAGGCTGTGTGGGTTGAGCCATCCGATACACGAGAAGTGTACTCCATACAGAGACAGTAAATGAGTGGGGATAAACAAACTGCGGAGCCAGTACAACACACCTATCCTCTTAGAAGCTGTTTTAGAAAGAGAGTATATGTGATCTTTCGAGGAAACGTCAAGAGAAAAAGAAACGCCAACAATGTTAAGAAAAGAAGCAAACTTAGTTGTGTATTGTTGAAGGTAAGGGGATAGACGTGTGGAAGATTGTGACGAGTAGACAGATGAAGTAACTGGGTGTTTGAGGCGTTGAAATCCGCAAGGTTTTCTCTGCCCCAATCAGAGACAGTAGAAAGATCAGAGGTCAGGTGCGGTATAGTCATCTCACGCGAAGCATGGAGTGACTGTTGAGGGGGACGCCTTGTGGAGAAGTGAAGAGTGGAATTATCGGCACAAGAGTGGATAGGACAGGAAGTGCAACTTAATAGATCATTGATAACTAAAAAGAAAAGAATGGGTGACAGGACAGAACCCTGAAAAACACCACTATTAATAACTTTAGGAGAAGAACAGTGGCCATAAACAACCGCAGCTATAATTCTGACAAAGAAAATCAGACATGAAGACACAAACAGAAGGATGGAAAATGAAGGAGGGCAGTTTGGAAATTAAAGATTTGTACCACTCTCTATCAAAAGCTTTTGATATATCTAGCTCAATATCATTGACCAAAATCCCGAAAGGAGGATGACCAAGAGTCGGAGATATGCGAAGATCGCCAGTAGAACGTCCCTTGCGGAACCCATACTAACGATCTGAAAGAAGTTTGCGAGAAAAGAGAGGTTTAAAAATCTTCCTATTAAGGATAGATTGAAAAATTTTGGAAAGGCAAGAAATCAAAGCAATAGGACGATAGTTAGAGGGTTGAGGGTGGTCACCCTTTCTTTGGGACAGGCTAAATGAAAGCGAACTTCCAGGAGGAAGGAAAAGTACCAGATGAAAAAATTACCGTTAGTGAAGCAACATGATCTGGTTGTCAGCAAAATATGACTTTCTTACCATACGCCAATTTCAGTACCTAACAAAACATTGAAAACAGAATATAATTGTTGGATAAGGGCTCTTAAAAAATAATTTTTATTTTTACTTATTCTTTACTTAATGAATTAATTGCCGTAAAGAGTATAGAAAAGGTAACTTTTAACGTGATTCTAATAATTTAGCGCGGGTCTTTGTATGAATGTATGTGTATTCGTTTGGACATCTGCACAAATACAGATATAAATTACTGATTTCGGAGTAAGTAACTTAATATAAGAAGTAGGTTGTATGCGAAAATCCTCCTGCGTAATTGGACCTGCATTGCATTTACTTGAAGGTAAATCAGGTAAGCGACATTATATTTATGGTCTTCGCAAAGGCCTTTGATGCTTTTGCTCACGCGTGTTGCCTTTGGAGCTCTGCGGAATTGGTATATACAGGGTGTACATAAAGTCAGGATCTATTTTCGTGAAGCACTTGGAAATTATATGGAATTCAATCATAAAATGATAAAGTGGTAACATTTATTAAATAATTAAGAGTAGGATTCGACGTGACGCCCATCAGTATCCCTGCACAGCTCAAATCGTTCCGCAGCATTTCTAAACACATTCTGGAGCATTTGCGGGTTATGTTATCTGCAGCAGTTCGTATACGTGTACGTAAGTTTTCAAGACTCGTAATCTTCGTTGATAGACGTGCGATTTGATAAAGCCCCATGCAAAGAAATCTAAAGGGGTTAAATCTGTGATCTCGCTGGCCAAGGTCTGTTGCTTCCGCGTCCGATCCAGCGATTTGGAAAACGTCCATTTAGATAGTCCTGAAAATTTTGGCATAGTGACAAGGAGCACCATCATGTTGATAGACGACGGTACTAACAATCCTATCCCAATCAGCTGAGGTTCAAGGAATTGCTGCAACATGTCCATAAAATAAGCCCCGTAACTGTAGCTTCAGCAAAGAAAAAAGGACCATAAACCTTAGATTTTGTTAAACCCATCCAGACATTAACTTTAGGTGAGTCTCTTTCCCAATTTTGGACGAAATCATTCGGTCTTTCATCTGCCCAAATTCGACAGTTATGGCGATTTACTTTTCCACACGTATGGAAAGTGGCTTCATCACTAAAGAGAATGTTGTCCATTAAATTATCACTCCAGATTTGTTCTACGAGATCAGCACACACAGCACTTCGTCGAGGGAAATCTTCCTCATGTAAATCATGTAAAACCTGCAAATGATAGCTTTTCTTCTGCAAATTAACTTTCAGAATTTTGTGCACAGATGACGTCGGGAGGCCGAGTCTGTGTGATGCAGCACGAACGGACGTACGTGGCTCCTCAGTGATAATTCCGCGTACTGCATTCACGGTAAGATCTGACATACACGGTCGTCCTGATCTTGCTTCATCATTTACAGATCCCGTTCGTTTAAATTTGTTCACCAATTTTCGTATTGTCTTGTCTATTGGCCCCGGCTTATGAAATCTCCTTCTAAACTTCTCTCTGATGTCATTGTATATCTTTCCCTCGATTCGCCAAATTACTATTGCCTACACGCTCTTCTGTATTCATTCTAAGGGCTTCTGAAAAGAAAAATAGAAAAAATAATTATTTCACAAAAATAGATCCTGACTTTATGTACACCCTGTATATGCAAATTTCATACTAGATTTCAGAGGTATGGAAATGATTAATAAATTACTTCGTACTTTAAGACTATATATACACGGAGTGATTTAGAAATATATATATATATATATATTATATATATATTATATATATAATATAATATATATATATATATATACTACTACTAGTCAAAAGTTTAAGTACACCCTAAAATATTCATAAATTTCAAATTTTGTTTAAAGTTTTTTATTTATTAACGAAGTTATCATGACACAAATTCATAAGTACAAACATGGGAACTTAAATAACAACAAATCAGGACAATATACCAAAAGCAAAGTCTAAATTTTAGATTCATCAAAACAGCCTCCTCAGCAGCAATTACAGCAGAACAAATTCGAGGCATGTGCTCAACAAGAGAAAGAAGATAGTCTGGTGAAAGCTGCTGCCAGCACTCTCGCAAGAGTTCCCAGAGCTTCTGAGCACTGGATGGCTGCTTGGCTTTCACTCGTCGATCCAGTTCATCACACACTAGCTCGATGGGGTTCAGATCTGGGAACTGTGCTGGCCATTCCATAACTGTGAGCTGACGTTGCCGTTCTTTCTGCTTCAGGTAATTTTGACACAGCTTGGAAGTGTGTTTAGGATCGTTGTCTTGCTGCATTATGAACTGTTGGCTAACTAGTCGCAGTCCAGATGGGATAGCATGGCGCTGTAGAATGCTTTGATAGCCACGCTGGTTCGGTATTCCAGTGACTTTGTGGAGCTCTCCAACTTGCTCCCCTGCAAAACATCCCCAGACCATCACACTTTCTCCACCGTGCTTCACTGTTGGCCACTTCGAATTTTGATTCGTCAGTCCAAAGGACAAATTTCCACTGCTCAACAGTCCATTTTTGGTGTTTTTTAGCTCGGGCTAACCTTTTCTTTTTGTTCTGGAGTCTCAGCATTGGTTTCGTTGCTGCAGTTCGTCCTTTTAATCCTGCCTCTCTTAGTCTTCTCTGAACAGTTGATGTTGAAACTGTTGTATTTCTGGAGTTGTTCAGCTGGGCTTTGATTTCAGATGCTGCGAGGCGTCTGCTGCGCAGACTGGTGACTCGGATATACTTGTCCTCTGAGTCTGTTGTGGTTCTTGGTCGCCCTGACCTTTTTCTGTCCTTATTTTGACCAGTTTCTTCGTACCGTTTAATGGCACAAGCAACCGCATTCACAGAAACTTTTAATTTTTTTGCAATTTGCCTCAGTGATTGGCCCTCATTTCTCAGTTACAATTGACTGTCTTTTTTTTTTTTTTTGTTAATTGAGCTTTGGCACCCATTTTTGGATTTTGAAACAGAAATATACCTTAAACTACACATTTAGCTCCTCTGCAAGGATTTTATATGTAAAGACCTGCAGCGCATGTTAATAACTGAACACATGTATTAACATACTCCTGAAGAAACACACTACCCCAGTAAAGACTTTTAACCCTTTACGGACGAGTCCGCAGCATATGCGGTCACTCTTGTTACCAGAACGTATAGGTTTTATTGTTATTGAAAACTAAATATTTTAGTAACTAGTCACTGAAATGATACACATTTTGGGTTCCTTTCCCGACAACTAAATGACATCTATATATAAACACGTAGAAACATTTATAGAAATGAGGCATTGTAGTACAATTTATATTATTATTTCTGGTGGACCTTAAGGTACCATCCATCGTTAAAGGGTTAAACTGTTTTTGGACCTTTGTGCAGAGCTAATGGCATTAATTTTAGGTTGCATGCTAGACGTAAATTAACGCATGTTGAAGGCTATTTTGAAGAAGCTTCTGTATTACAACACACTGCATAGGGTAGATGCACTGAAGCATACAGTATGAAAGCCAGGTAAGCAAATTCATCTCTAGTACCTGCTAAGTTTATATTTGAAGTTTATGTCATGAGCTAAGCAGCAAAACATTGGAAATTAGAAGGTGTACTTAAACTTTTGACTGGTAGTGTATGTATTATATATATATATATATATATATATATGAGTGAGGAATAAGAGGACGAGAAGGTGGTACATGTTTATTAGTCAGACGTTTCTGAAATTCAATTTCCATCATCAGTGCTAAGAAATAAAAATAAAAAATAAAAGTGAACAAATATGGTAAAAGATTTTATACAGTATATTACAGTCTTATGATGATAATTTAAAATTAAAATGATGATAATTTAAAATTTAAAAAAAAATAAAAAATTACATAAAATGTAGAGCGGTAAGATATATAAATAAATGAGTAAGATATATAAATAAATGTTATCGGGTGAAACGAATATTGAAAATAAAAACTTACCGGGTTATTGTACGAGAGGGGGTTTAATCTAATTGTATGAAGGTTGGGAATTGTTTGACTGTTGAAGTGGCCATGTTAGAAGTCGAAGAGTGGTGGCGCAATAATAGTTCAGAAGAATTATTTAGCTATGTTTAAGTTGAAGGCAGAACTGTAGTAAACATAGTTAAACATAGCTAAATAATTCTTCTGAACTATTATTGCGTCACTACTATTCGACTTCTAACATGGCCACTTCAACAGTCAAACCATTCCCAACCTTCATACACTTAGATTACCCCCCCCCCCCCCCTCGTACAATAACCCGGTAAGTTTTTATTTTCAATATTCGTTTCACCCGATAACATTTATTTATATATCTTACCGCTCTACATTTTATGTAATTTTTTATTTTTTTTTATTTTAAATTATTATCATTTTAATTTTAAATTATTATCATAAGACTGTAATATACTGTATAAAATCTTTTACTATATTTGTTCACTTTTATTTTTTATTTTTATTTCTTAGCACTGATAATGGAAATTCAATTTCCGAAACGTCTGATTAATAAACATGTACCACCTTCTCGTCCTCTTAGTCCTCACTAAGTTGCGGTTACCTAAGAACAAACGCTTCAATCAAAATTTTATATATATATATATATATATATAATATATAGATAGATAGATAGATAGATAGTTTTGGAACAAACAATTTTGGTGCAAATTCGCTTTCGGTTTGGTTGCAAATGTTTTGTACGCAGATGCTGCTAGTGTTATACCCTTACTCCCCATTCACACCATTGCCTAATCATCCGTGATCACGGAAGTTGACAATCCACCTGTAGTCAAAGTGAGAGAGAGACTGCTAAAAAGTCTTCAGCTCGCAAACGGGAAGTTCATACTATCATCGCGAACACACGTTGGACAAATAATGGAGGAGGTAACCATCAGTTAGGACGAGGTTAGGACGGAAGTCAATGGTGGTCAAAAGACAAACGCAAAAATCCTTTGTTCTCTAATTGGTTCAGTGAGGTCAAAAAGCTCGTACTTATAGACGTTACAATAAATATCGTCTTGTTACAAACGAACAGTTCAACATTATCTGCATAAACTGAACGAAAATGAACGCATAGCTCGACGAAAATCACTGATTCATTGCCGTGAATAGAAAGCAAAAATTAATATGTGCGAAAAGCATGATACATTTTGTTGGTTGTTCTGTTTTCGGGCGCGTTTCAGTTTAATAAATTCACGTCGAATGGGCGCAGAGTGATATGAGAATAACTAATCTAGCATTTCAGGAATCGTGTTGCTTAAAATGTTTCGGTCGCGAGAATCATCTCCCTTTAGTGCAATAGGATAGTCCGCTGTTACTCTATATGCTGTAATAGAATTGTTTCATGTCGCTACCAAACCCACATCTTAGCGCGAGAGAGGATTAAAAGGGCTGCACGTTCTTCCTGGCAAAGTTATAGAAACCCCGACACAAATCCTTTTAAAAGCGCGTTTCAGAGCAACTTCAAAACTATAAAACATCCTCGATACAACTTGGAGCTCTGACAAAAACTGTAAATGAACTTTGCCTAAATCCTCACCCTGCTATGGTCACTAAAATTCATTCCCCGTATGCCAAAACACGCTCTACTCACCATGAAGTCACTGGAAAACCTATACTCTATAGCAATTTACTGACTTCTTTATTTTGTCCGCAAATTAAGTAGTATTTGCCATAATAAAATTGACTGGCTTCAGAGGTATTTAATATACTGTACATCGGGTGGCTTGAAAAAGACGCCCCAATATTTAAAGTACAGTAGCTCAAGCATTATAAATTTTACAATCGCAAAAATTGGCTCAGTATAACTTCAATTAGTAAGCAACACTTCAAAACAATTTCAGAATTCTACCTGCCATACTTTTTCCATAGTGAAAGAAGCAAAAATATAAACTACTGGAAATAATAATATGAAATCGCAAAATAGCCCAATTTTATTCACGCGTCGGGAACTCTCACTTCCCATTGCCCCAATTGGATTTATTTTAGTAATAATTAGGGAGTGTCAACGGGTGTAGTGTGTAATTTGATATCTTAAACTTTTTGCAACCCTTGTAATCATAGTTTTTAGCATAAATGGCAAGGCAGTAATTGAGGCGTGTTTCACCGAGAAAGGATGGGCCGGTGAAAGAATCGTGAAAGAATTTCCTGGAAGAAATTGGAATAAAAGATCCGTGAATAGATTGATAAATAAAATTCGAGAAACGAGATCGACTAAAAGGAAAGCTGGAAGTGGTAGACCAGAAAGTGCTTCCACTGAAGAAAATATAGCCTATGTACAATCTATTACTTCTTCCCAGGATGATCGACCTGTAACTCGTTTGTCTCAGAGAAAAATCGCAAAAATTTGGGATTAGCCGCGGTTTGGTTCAGTTAATGCAGAGAACTCTAAAGATTAAGGCATTCAAAAGAATCCGTGTCTCAAGGTGTGATAACAATGTCACTCAAAAAAGGACTTACTGCAGAAAGTTACTAGACAATTTTTCAGTTGGTAATGTTAAAAAAATTTATTTTCACTGGCAAAAAGGACTTTACCATTGAAATTGCGCGAAACCTGCAAAATAATGATGTTTACGGTACTCGAAAAAAAGATATTCCTGCGTCAAGACTGCACCACCAAACATATCCTTTTTTCAAAGAAAGTTATGGTTTTAGTTGGAGTATCTTGGAATGGAAAGACTAAGTATCAGTTTTTCCATTCCAAGATACTCATTTCATTAACATCAACAACACTAAAGTGTACTCCGAAACTTGTCAAATTCTTGGGCCAAAATCTCTTGCCGGATTGCCGCCGTCTGTATCCGGATAATGACTTCATATTCCAGCAAAACGGAGCTACAGTACTTCTCATACAAACAAGTCAACACAGAACTATCTGCAACAGAATGTTACTTATTTCATTAAGAAAAATGAGTGGCTTTCTCAATCACCGGACTGCAACCCGATGGACTATTTGATATGGAACTCGTTGATAGAAAGTTTATAAACGTCGAACAGAAAGGTTCACGGAAATGGAGTTAAAAGAAAAGATACTAGAATGTTGGAACAAAATAACTAAGAAATCAGAAAATGTATTCTGTCATGGATGAAAAGCGGCCGTTCAAAAATTATGTAACGCTATTTTTGCTAAAACTTGACACCCTCACCCTCTTGTAACGTTCCGTAACGCTAGACCAGACACCCACTAAGATGTTATGTATAACTCTCAATAGGGAGTGCCTGGTCTAGCGTTACGGAATGTTATAAGGGGGTGGGGGTGTCAAGTTTTAGCAAAACTAGCGTTATGTAATTTTTGAACGGCCCCAAAGACTAAGAGCTGTTTGTGAGCAAGACGGTGGACATATTGATCATCTTTTTCAATAGATATTTTTGTAAGTACTAAAATTTCGATTCGATGATATTGTTTTCAGTAATTTATATTTTTACTTCTTTCACTATGAAAAAAGTATAAAGGGTAGAAGTATGAATTTTGTTTTTAATGTTAACTAATTGAAGTTATACTGAGGCAAATTTCATGATTGTAAAATTTATAATTTTTTAGTTATTATATTTTAAATATGGGGACTTTTTCTAGCCACCCGATATATATACACAGGGTGGGAGAAAAGTCTTTAAGGATTTCATATATACATATAATTCGTTAATAATAAATAAATTCAAATGGTATCACTGCAGTGCATGCGATACTTTTCAAAGTAACTATAAAAGGCCAGGAATGATCCGAGGCTAGAACAGGAAGGCCCTAGGCCCAGTCACCACTATTTCTGTAAAAGTAGCAAAAATATTGAAATCACAGGGGTACCACGATTACAAAACCATTTACTCTCAGATCATACACGACGATGATTCTGATAGACGGCTGCAGTTTGCAGAAACAATGAGACAAAAGTTCAACAGTGATCTAGATTTCGTGATCTAGATCAAATTTTCAGATGAATGTTCTTCGGTTTAACGAGTAAAGGGAACAAACACAACGTTCACTACTGGGCGAAAAAAATCCCAAACTACGATTGAGTAAACCTGTTAAAACGGCTACACTGACAGTTTTGACGTGCATTGGTTATTCAGGACTCGTTTCCTGTGACATATCGAGAGATACGATGGATGGAAAACGCTATTGCCAGGTATTGAGGGACAAAGTTTTGCCACAATTTACTAATGGCGTTGGCATGAATTGGCTTTATGAACATGATGGAGCGCCGCCACATTACTCTGCAGCTGCCCGTAAGATTCTGGATACGAACGTTGAAGGAAGATGGGTTAGGCGGCGAGGTCCCATCGAGTAGCCAGCAAACTCGCCTGATTTAACCCCATGTGATTTCTGGCTTTGGGCTTATTTGCTTGACAAACTCTACACTCCTAGTTTCATCTATCGAAATGTGAATGCCCTTTGCCGCAGAATAGATGAACAACTGAAAAGGATCCAACTCTATATGTTCAGAAGAACAATGGAGAGTTTCAGAAGAGAATCCACAAATGTATCATATCGGTTGGAGAACTCTGAAAATTAATTTACAATTTAACAAAATATATGTATGACTAAAATTCTTATAGACTTTTTGTTTGATTTGTTTCATCTTTTGAAGACTTACCTGTATAATGTTAACTAAATAGTTGTATGTATAAAATCCTTAGAGACTTTCCTCCCATATGTGCGCATAGGTGGTGTAGTGGTTAGCATCACTGATTACGAATCCACCGGCCATGGGTTCGATTCCTGGTGACGGCAGGCGACGCGCAGCAAACTCGGCTGTTTATCCTTCCATACAATAAAATTGGTTGGTAGATAAATGCGTACCCTGGGTAGCGTAGTGGTTAAGACGCTGGGCTGCTGATCGGAAGGTCGTGAGATCGAGTCCTAGCGAAGACTTTGTAGTTTCTGACTACCGTGGTGGGTCGTGGTTCGGATTCACGTTAAGCTGTAGGTCTAAGGTGGAGAAACAAGCTTGACCTTCGTTAGAATGAACAATTCGAGCGGAAGCAAAACCAAGGTTAATCATTATATATATATATATATATATATTAGGGATGTACCGATTCCAGAATTTTAGCCGATACCGACACTCCGATACTCAAACTAGGCCGATATTTTGCCGATACCGATACTTTATTTTAAATTTCAATAAAAACATATTTTATCAATAATTATTTATACAGTAATAGTCGTACATACTGTAGCACATTCAATGTATAAATATAACGTACTGAAATAAATTTAGTCACAAGAGAGTAGACACTATTTATAAATAAACTACGTATGCCACTATATAGTTACTAATTACTACATTACTCTAGTCCAACTCGGGGCCCGAGGCGCGTTGCATAAGTATACCTCTAGATCAGCGTTTCTTAACCTTTTTCGACATCAGCACGCCCTGTAGTTAGGTCTAGGCAGTCCAGCACCCCCTTCACCCGGTTAGTAGCAAAAAGTTAGCAAAAGTTAGTAGCAAAAAGCACCAGCCAAATACAAAACAAATAAGAATATGAGTACAATTTATAGTTGACCAATAATATTTTGAATAAAAAGATATCAAGTTAAAGCAAAGTGAACATACATTTAAAAGTAGCACATTTAGAGTAAAAAATAAACGAGGAAAATTTTAAAACGATATTAAAACAAGACACACAAAGAATTATATTTACAAATTCAAACCTAAATACTTTCTTGAATATAATAAAATACTTGTTCTTGAATATAACAATAGATCAAGCGGCCAAAAGAAATGTTAAGAATAACAATCAAGGACAATTACTTACCCCCTGATCTTGGGGTCAAAATCATGCAAAAAAAGTAAATTTCTTGTGACACAGAGTCAACGTCTTCCTTCTTAATATTAATGATGATAATGTAAACGTGCAATAAATCTTTCGTAATTAAATATATATTCAAATTCTCATACAATAATATCTGTTAATAAAATAGAAAAGATTAGGAGTTTGTGAAGGGGTTTGGTTAACGGACCTAACGTATCCGTACTGCACATGACAGAAGCCCTTTTCCAGCACCTCCTAAAATCGATTTCAGGACCCCCTGGGGGTGCTAGCACCCCAGGTTAGGAAACGCTGCTCTAGATATAAGTCCTCCCTAGGCGTTAATGTTTAATTCTAGTGAAAAATTGATGTAATAATCTCGTGATACGCAATTGGTTTCAAATTATAGCAGTTTAAAAAATAAGAGGAAGAAATGAAAAATGATGAAACTTCATATGTATTCTATTCAATAAGTTTATTCAAATGAAAATTTATTCAGTTGCATTTTATAAATAATTAAATATTAATTTTAAAATGAGAACTTGGAAAAGTATCGGCAGTATCGGTCGATACCAATACCGATACTCTAAAAACAGACCGATACTGCCGATACCAATACCGATACTCTAAAAACAGACCGATACTGCCGATACCAATACCGATACTCTAAAAACAGACCGATACTGCCGATACCAATACCGATACATAGGTACATCCCTAATATACCGTTGGTTACCTTTGGTTAGCTTCCGCCCGAATTGTTCATTCTGACGAAGGTCAAGCTTTTCACTCCACCTTAGACCTAGAGTTTAACGTGAATCCGAACCACGCCCCATCAACAGCCCAGTGTCTTAACCACTAGGCCACCTAGCGTACCCATTTATCTACTAACCACTTTCTTTATTGTGTGGAAGGATGAACAGCTGGGTTTTGCTGCGCGCCGGCTGCCGTCAGGTCTCGAACCCGGGGCCGATGGATTTGTAGTCAGCGACGCTAACTACTACACCACCGAGGCGCAATATATATATATATATATATATATCGGCTATACATACCAGTATATTGGTATAGTTTTAGGTATACTCAGGACAAATAAACGTGAATATGTAATTGACGTTAATAGTTTTCTTTCTTTTTAAAGTTGTTTGCATTTGTAATTAGTATAACAGAGCGAAATGGTACCTAATGTAAATTGAAATAATAATATTAATTATGTTGTTGTTGTTTCCCTTCCAGTTGCAGAAAATCCTTACGTGATAGAAAAAATGGACACCTTATTCGAAATCATTGTAGTTGAATTATCATATATAAACTCTTACAAAGTTCTCATTCGCAGGCCTGTATTATTTATTATAATATATATATATATATATATATATATATATATATAATATATATATATACAAAGGACACCAAACGGCAACAAACCGGTGATTCCTACGAGTCTGTCTGGTTTAGAGGAATGTTAAAAAACGAAAAAAACTGAAAGGCAAGTGAAGATTTTAAAGCAAGGAGAGAATCTGAGTGAAAATTCAGAATACTTTTATTTGCTAACAAATGCTTCTAACTGGGGTTTTATATATATCTATAATATATATATATAAAAACTTCCAGTTTAATTCGAAGAAATATCCTGCTTCTTGTCAAATATATACTGAAACTTTTCTGAAATGTCGTTTCGCAATGGAAACAAGTTTGAGTGACGTTTTATAGCTGTTGTTTCACCGAAATATTAATAACATGTTGAAACATGATACGTTGAAGCATTCTTGTCAGTTTTACCGTTTATAGGCTTCTATGATTTTGAATATAATTCGTATTAAGTATTATATTACTGTATATTTAAAGTGCTGAACAAACAATTAACGGTATCATTTACCGCGATATACTACAGCTGTGGCTGATGCCCCAGCTGCTAGAAGACAAAACTGATGTGTAGTTTCAGCAGAATGGTGCGCCACCCCATTTCCACATTGAGTTTACAAGATTCCTGAATGAGCAATTGCCTGGTCGTTCGATCGGGTGTGGGAGACCCATTCCTTGGCCGGCTCGTTCGCCCGATCTAACCCCCACCTTGACTTCTTCCTATTGGGCGATGTCAAAAATGAAGTTTTTATTCCACCACTGGCAACAACTTTGGAACATTTGAAGGAACGGATACGTGAGGCTGTTAGAAAAGTTCAGTATGATATGCTGCAAAATGTATGGAAGGAAACCCAATACTGCTTTCATGTCTGTAGAGCCACAAAAGGAGCTCACATTGAACTTCAATAGCTTGTAAATAAATTTTTTGAGTTCTTCTTTATTTATATATCTTGGATTTTCCTGTAGTTTGTTAGTTTTTTCATAATAAATGTTTTAAATCGGGACGATCATTTGTAAACACCCGATATATATATATATATATATATATATATCGTAAAGAACGACGCTTGTATAGGAGATATTCCGCGCAAGACGAGAAAGAGATATCTCCTATACAAGCGTCGTTCTTTACGTTATTTATACTGCGTGTTCTTTGCAGTTGAATGTATATAATGTTACGGCAAGCGGGAGGTGCCCCCTTGGGGCATTGGTTTCTGCGAGTATGTAGAGGAATTACGGCATTTGGAAGAGTGGAGTCCATGGTGTAGTGGTTATCGCGTCTGACCGGCAATCGGAAGATCCCGGGTTCGATTCCCAGGTGGTACTTCATTTTTTCATTTGTTGTTTTCTCTTTCTCGTCTTGCGCGGAATATCTCCTATACAAGCGTCGTTCTTTACGTTATTTATACTGCGTGTTCTTTGCAGTTGAATGTATATAATGTTACGGCAAGCGGGAGGTGCCCCCTTGGGGCATTGGTTTCTGCGAGTATGTAGAGGAATTACGGCATTTGGAAGAGTGGAGTCCATGGTGTAGTGGTTATCGCGTCTGACCGGCAATCGGAAGATCCCGGGTTCGATTCCCAGGTGGTACTTCATTTTTTCATTTGTTGTTTTCTCTTTCTCGTCTTGCGCGGAATATCTCCTATACAAGCGTCGTTCTTTACGTTATTTATACTGCGTGTTCTTTGCAGTTGAATGTATATAATGTTACGGCAAGCGGGAGGTGCCCCCTTGGGCATTGGTTTCTGCGAGTATGTAGAGGAATTACGGCATTTGGAAGAGTGGAGTCCATGGTGTAGTGGTTATCGCGTCTGACCGGCAATCGGAAGATCCCGGGTTCGATTCCCAGGTGGTACTTCATTTTTTCATTTGTTGTTTTCTCTTTCTCGTCTTGCGCGGAATATCTCCTATACAAGCGTCGTTCTTTACGTTATTTATACTGCGTGTTCTTTGCAGTTGAATGTATATAATGTTACGGCAAGCGGGAGGTGCCCCCTTGGGGCATTGGTTTCTGCGAGTATGTAGAGGAATTACGGCATTTGGAAGAGTGGAGTCCATGGTGTAGTGGTTATCGCGTCTGACCGGCAATCGGAAGATCCCGGGTTCGATTCCCAGGTGGTACTTCATTTTTTCATTTGTTGTTTTCTCTTTCTCGTCTTGCGCGGAATATCTCCTATACAAGCGTCGTTCTTTACGTTATTTATACTGCGTGTTCTTTGCAGTTGAATGTATATATATATATATATGGGAATGAACTCAGAATGGTCCCCTGAGTTTTTTTTAGGATACACACAGACCGTGCATGGAACAAGGAACTCTTCTGGGATAATTAAATCCACTATAGTCCGAATAAGTAATGGTAAATGACAAATACCATAGTTTTTCTTTTTCATGATGCTAGCTCGACGTGGACAACGGGTCACTCGCAAAGAGGTCTCATAAATATAACTTCCCTCACCAGCTATCTGCAAAGCAGACAGGGTCCAGCTTTGGGACATGGATCTAGGGTTTAAAGCAGCCTAGCCCTGCTACATTTAGAACCTCAACATAAGCAAAAGACTCGCTGTCTTCACGTCAGATTGAATACATCAAAGAAAAAGGGGGTAACTATTATATTTCAGCCAAAAACCAAAACTTAAACCTCAACTGGCAGAATTGAGCGTCCACTTTTCAAGGCACATAACATGTCCGTTTCAAGATGGGAATGAACTCAGAATGGTCCCCTGAGATTTTTTTATGATACACACAGATCGTGCATGGAACAAGGAACTCTTCTGGGATAATTAAATCCACTATAGTCCGAATAAGTAATGGTAAATGACAAATACCATAGTTTTTCTTTTTCATGACGCTCAATTCTGCCAGTTGAGGTTTAAGTTTTGGTTTTTGGCTAAAATATAATAGTTACCCCCTTTTTCTTTGATGTATTCAATCTGACGTGAAGACAGCGAGTCTTTTGCTTATACTGAGGTTCTAAATGTAGCAGGGCTAGGCTGCTTTAAACCCTAGATCCATGTCCCAAAGCTGGATCCTGTCTGCTTTGCAGATAGCTGGTGAGGGAAGCTATATTTATGGGACCTCTTTGCGAGTGACCCGTTGCCCACGTCGGGCTAGCATCATGAAAAAGAAAAACTATGGTATTTGTCATTTACCATTACTTATTCGGACTATAGTGGATTTAATTATCCCAGAACAGAAGAGTTCCTTGTTCCATGCACGTCTGTGTGTATCATTATATATATATATATATATATATATATATATATATATATATATATATATATATATATATATATATATATTATATATATATATATATATATTGCGCCTCAGCACAACTTGTAATCTGATATAAGGAGTTAATTTCGTTATATAATTCCTTCAAACTTGAACTGAACTTAAACTTAGTCAATCAGATAACTTTTCAAAATTTAATACATTATAACTTCTTCAAACTTTTTTTCCCCCCTCATTTCAATAAATTTCCATGCATCCGAATTTCAATAACCCATTCTCTTAGCTTCGCTATAGTTCAACTCATTTCTCTATCTATCTATTTATCTCTCTACAGAATAATAACATACATAGAGTATACAATTATTTGAACAATAGCTATAGTTTCATATAACCGTTTCAACTGTAACCCTGTCCACAATCATGCTGAAAATGCTATACAGAGACTTGTTAAGTGAACATGATAGCCTATTGTTGCACAGGGACTTACGGGTTCCATGTCAACTCAATCAGTGTAACCTTAACCAGTAGACCAACTCAACCAGTAGCCCAACTCAACCAGTACTAACTCAACCAGTCAGGACATGGAACCATATAGGGTATCTTACTCGGGAAGGGAATCTAACGCAGGTCGTTAGGTTAAGTTAGGTTAGGTTAGGTCAGGTTAGGTGAGTTTACAGTAGGTTCAGTTAGACTTTTTATTCTGCGACTTTCTTTCTGTGACTTTTTTCCTGTAACTTTTTTTCCTACAATCATTATCTCAACGGCAAATACATTGAATTAAGTCAGCCTAACCCAACGTTAGTTTCAAAATTATCATCACCTCGGTTATTATTGACAGTAACACCAGTAAGCAGTAGTAGTAATAATATTGCCATGGTATTAATATCAGTTGTCATTAATACGCTATTGTTCTTTCAATATTTAATATATTTGCTTCTCGATATGGGGATAAAAATTCTGAGTTATGAACATCGTTCCTGACCGTCACCCTCTTCCTAACACCAAAATTTTAAATGGATCATAACGAATAAGTACAGTATGGAGATCAATTACTATTTCACATTATTAGTGTACACGATAGATGTATACGATCATCAGGCATGATCATCACTCCTTATGGACTATATAAGTGCGTGTGTAGCGAGCTGCCGGTCGACCGAGCCATGGTGGTGGTGGTGTTTCTCTTACCAATTAGCAGCACGTAAGTATCACAAAAAAATAAGAAAAGAATTCAGTATTGCAAGCATTCAAAATACCAAATTCTCGTCGCCATTTTGTTGTGTTGCGGAGTAGTAGAACAGTAAATATATATTCTTGGCTGCTAATTACAAGACATTAATCCAATAGTATAAAAAAACATCCCCAACTCATCAACAAGATTACATATCAAGCACTGTTCATCGTTCTCACAATTTACGGCAGTTCGCAAGCAAAGTAAACAAAACAATTAAACAATCACGTGATGCCAGACGAAAAATATTTCAGTATTTTTATGACTTTGGCGAAATTTGGCGATAAATAGGCAATAACTTGGCGAATTTTTTCTGTCATCGTTGGCAATCTTGGATCGACCATAGAGCGTTTCTTCTCTTTATTTCATCAGTAGGCGACAAAGAGTCCCCAACGCGGACCCGGTGCTCGGCGAAAGTCAAATTAAAGTTTTTTCCTCGTGTTTTCCTTCAAAATGGCACTGCAATTTTCTAAGTCACAAAGGGGTGGGGAAATTTTGGTCTACCAAGGGCATGAGTATGTTCTTAGGATAAATGAGGCTTGGATGGAAGATGGCAAAAAATATTGGAGGTGCAGGAAGTACCAGCATTTCAAATGCAGATCATCCATGATCACAACTGGCATGAATGTTGTGAAAGAGCCCTCTGATCACATCCACTCTGGAGACTCAATTCAAGCGGAGGTAAATGCAGTCATTGCAAAAATTAAAGAGGATGCAGCAACAACCCGTGCAAGCAAAAGGATAATTCTTGGAGACAATATGGAGCCCATGAGCAATGATGTCTTACCTAGAATGCCAAAAAAGTCTTCCATTGAGCGACGTATCAAACGCAAACGCCAAAAAATTGAAGGTATTAAACCTCCTTCTCAGTCTCGAGACTTTGAAATACCAAATGACTATGCAGACACTGTCTTGCATGATTCTGGAGTTGATGATCCTTTGAGAATCTTGGTTCTTGGCACACTTGAGTTGGTTAATTGTCTTCAAAGTCAGGTGTGGATGGGGGATGGGGCTTTTGACACCACTCCAGCACTTGCTTTTGTACCTGTTAATGAGGTTGAAGAGAGATTCGAAGAGTTGGGAGCTACTTTTCCGGATGAGCCAGAAGTTAATGACTTAACTGCATACTTTGAGTCAACTTACATTCGTGGACCACGAGTTGGAGGAAGAGTTCGAAATCCAAGGTTTGAGCCACTGCTGTGGAATCATTATGAGGATGCAGAGGCTTCTGCACCCAAGACCTCTAATTGTTGTGAAGGATTTCATAACTCTCTTAAGTCGCTTTTCATGTGTTTTCATCCCACAATGTGGTCTTTCTTGAATGGAATCAGAAAAGATATTGGAATTCATATGGCTGACATTTCAAAATACTCAGGTTCAAAATCTTGAGCGATCCAGAAATGCCTATGTTCTCTTAGCAAATCGACTTGCAGCTAAGGTTAGGTGTTATGATGGAGAAGCTGATAAGTTGGGCTATCTGAGGGCAATTGTTCACATGCAAGTTGTTGGTTAGACTACTTAGAGTTGCAGCTAAACAATCTTTAAAAAATACAAAAAGTATAAAATACAAAACACCAAAAAATATAAAATACAAAAATACAAAAAAAGTCCTAAAAACAAAAAAAAATAATAAAACAACAAAAAAATGAGGTCCGCAAAAGCACTCCGACTCCACGTGTCGCAGGAACTGGAACTGGTTTCAGCCAGTGCAGGGAGAGTGCTAACATTCAAAGATGAATACTCATAATGGTATTATTAAGTAGAATACAATTCATGCTTTGCATGCCAGCTTTACTGGTTGAATCAATGTTGGTTTGATTGTACTGGTTGAATTAGCACTGGTTGAATTGGTCTACTGGTAGACTTAGCACTGGTTGACTTAGCACTGGTTAAGGTTACACTGGTTGAGTTGACATGGAACCATAATGGTATTACTAAGTAGAGTACAATTCATGCTTTGCATGCCAGCTTTACTGGTTGAATCAGTGTTAATTTGATTGGCACTGGTTGAGTTGGCACTGGTTGAGTTGGTCTACTGGTTGAGTTAGCACTGGTTAAGGTGGCACTGGTTGGGTTGTCCTGTCACTGGACTTACGTTGTATGAAAACAATAATATTAATGGAATTAAATCCAAAGGATATGAATCAGATTCAGCTTCTTTTGTGTAATGTAATAATGGAAATTTAGAGACAAGACCGAGTAAGGGTGTGGCCGTAGTACGAAGAAAGTGTTTATCTAAATTAATAAAACCAATTCATATCAATGGATGCATCGTACGGATAACAATTTTTTTTAAGAATCTCGTTGAATGTTGTTATCTATACGGAGGGTTGACAAAAGTAAATAGACACCACGATGATTGAAGAACAAATGGCAAAGCTCATCAATGGAATGCCAGAACGTGAGTCAGGTTTATGTAAGCAAAGGGGAAAGTAACATGATTCTAAATATATTGATTAAATATACTTATTATTTATTGACTTTTATTATCAAATCAAACCTATAGAAAAACATAGCTGTCTATTTACTTTCGCTAACCCTCTGTATACAGGGGGAAGATCTTCAGGTGATCCTATTATTTATGTATCAGAAACTAAATCTTTAGTATCATCTACTAGTTTTAACTATGCAGTTGCTGCAAAAGATTTTACCACGCTGACATTTGTTAACATTTCTCAGTTAAATCTATAAGGAAAGAAATTATTTAGTAACCGCGAATGATACTATCTCATGGTTGAATCATGTCTTATGGGCTGGCTGCAGAGAATTTGAAGCGAGATGTTTTTAATTCTAATATAGTGTATACGATGCCCGCCTTTGTTATGAGAAATCGACAGAAATTTTCGTGCCCGAGAGAAATTTAAAGAACCAGATTCTCTCCTATCTTTTTTTATGGGTGCGTGCCGGCTCCATGACTCACCGAGCCCGAGACATCTGTACGCACCTCCATGTTGGCGATCCTGTCAGACAGTTCCCATTTCAGTTTGAAGCTGTGTTTGGACTGTATACTCGAATGTTGGTAGCACAAACACAAACTGCACTGAAGGTTTTTTTTATTGAAATAAGTAATGCATAATGACATTATTACAATTATAATGAAATATATTATTAATAAATAATGACGTATCAAACGAACTTTTAGTTTGATGTTCGACAAAAAATTTGAAGGAATGATTCATTTATTTAAAATTTTAACCACCCTTCGCTACGGGTGTGGCATATAAATTACACGTCCAATTTGCGCTCAGATCCGGGTGTGGTAAATAAACCAACTCCTAATCTTTTCTGAAGTCTGTGTTTAGTTTATGAACCAAGGATATATCCCCTCTCTTTCCATCCTCTGGGGTTGAAAATGGGGGATATATGTATTATAATTCGAATTCAATAATTCGAATTCATATAATTTGCTTCAAAGCTATACCCGTAGTGAAAGGGTTAAATTACTTTAAATTAAATCGAGACTTTTCTAAAATATACATTAAAAAATGTACAAGTATTCCAGAGTGGAAGTTGGAAAAGTTTAGAAGGGGGAAACATCGAGATGGTAAATTAATTTCCGAAATGAGGGAATCAGAAAGATTTTTAAAGCTGCACTTAAAAAATGTACGCTGAGAAGCAATAAAATGTTACTGGTAAAAAAAGAAAAAAACCTACTGCTAAAAGTTTGCGACAAACCTTCAACTCTATTAAAAATGAAAAGTTTCAAGTACCATCACTTATAAATAACTAAATAACTGCGCTGATAACAAACATAGAAGGGAGTGTTTTTTTTTTGGTTTATGAGAGTATATTTATTGATTCAAATTGCATCAGTAACGATGAATTCATTCGATAATGTAAATACATTTGAAGCGTTAAATTTTATGTACAGATAATTATTTATTTTCTTAAGTTACATAGTTTTCACTTCGGGTATACGCACCATGATTGCCTCGCAATTCCTTGACTAAATCGTTCTGTGTGCGTATATTAAGCCACTCTCAAACGTTTATAACTGTCATATAGGAGGTCTGACATCGCTCATAACAAAAAATTAATTCATTCCCAGGATCATCAATGATTTTAAAAATTAGTGAACACTCTGTTTTGTATAAAATTGGTAAAGAGGTGAAGCTGAGTAACTCAACATGAATTTCGAAATTATTCACTCACCAGAATAAATACAGTTTTGGAAACTTTTCTCCATCACACCCATAATAATTGCAAAGTATACTGTATATGTATGTCTAAATCATCGATCTGATGAAATCACTGGAAAAGCAAAGAAAAAGACTGGATGTAATTCCAATTTGTATTATTAGATTAGAAAATATTCAATTTTTCTTCAATTCTTCAGCTCCCAGGTAGGCTAGTCAGCCTGTCAGTAGAGCCAGCCTCCTTCGCCACTCCGCTCTCTCCAGCAGCACTCCCGTATCTCCGTATCTTCGAGCTCTTGCATGCTGGGCAAGTCGTATCTTCGCAAGCTCTCCTCCACTTCGTCCCTCCATCTCCTTCTCGGTCTCCCTCGCGGTCTTCTGCCATTCGCTGGTCTCCACTCCCAGCACCTCCTCGCAGTTCTCCACTCCTCCATTCTCTCCAAGTGGCCCAACCATCTCAATTTGGCAACGTCGATTTTTCTCAAAATCGGCGTTACTCCCACATTGGCTCTTATTTCTTCATTCCTTATCCTATCTCTTCGCGTCTTTCTCAGAATAGTCCTCAGCGGTCTCATTTCTGCCGCCTGATTTCTGCTTCGATCTGCCATGCGCATTTTCCAGTGTTCCGACCCATAAATCAGTATTGGTGTTAAAACTGTTTCGAAGATTATTTTCTTAGTCCCAAGGGGCATATGTTCATCTCTCAGTAGCGGGTATAACATTCCGACATTTTTACTAAACTTTGCAATTCTTTCAGTTATTTCTTGTATATTACCGCTTTCTTTAGTAAACATACTCCCTAGATATTTAAATTTTTCAACATTTCTTATTTCCTTATCTCCTATTTGAACTCCGAATTCTCCTTCTTCTCTTCGACATACACTTAATATTTCTGTCTTTTCTACATTCATTTCCATTCACCCCTCCTTCAAGCATTCATTCCAACCAATTAAAGCTTGTTCTATATCTTCTCTCTCTGTAGCCCAGAATGCTATGTCATCTTCATATGCCATTGTTCCATTATTATTATTCATTTCATGACGTCGCTTGAAACTTGCAATTACTGTGTCATGTAGGTTATAAACAGGAGTGGTGATATAATACTGCCCTGCTTCACCCCTGTTCTTACTTCAAACCACTCATCATTTTTGTGTCCAGTCCTTACTTTGCTTTTGCATTCGCTAACTTGATACAAACTTTTCAAAGCCCTAAGAAGTGTCCCCCTTACCCGATAAATCTTCTCCAAACATCACATTCTTCCTCTGGGCACTGTATCGAATTAAATAATTAAATAATGATACAGCAACCATTCACTTCGGATAAGGAAGTACATAATTAGGTGAGACAGGGATCTATTCTTTCCATTTTTTATTGGATTTGCGTATTTGTAAGCTAATTTCTAAAGTTCATCAACAAATATTCGCTGTAAATATGGGTTATTTATGTTTAATGTAGGTGGGTATATTCAGATGATTTAGTTTTGCTCTGTCCATCTGTCTGCGGTTTTCGTCGATACCATTAATGCTGAAAGTAATTTAAAACTTTTAATTCAGCTAAAACTCGTAAGATTTATGATTTTCTCCCCTCAAAAACCTTTCCGAATCGTGACTGAACTTCTTACTGACACTAAAATAGTAAAATCATAAAATACAAAGCGTGACCTTTGCTTCATCTCGGATAGTTCATAATGAAATAAAATGGATATAATTGGTTGTAAGACTGTTTTCTTTGATAACTTTAATTGTTTATTAGGCATTTTAGTCGTTACACGCTCCAGATGTATTTTTGCACTTATTTAAAACGTGGTGACGTTAATTGATGGTTTAAGATGAGTAAAGCAGTTTACAGTAGCTTTTCCATGAATAACTAATTCTCGATATATTTCAAATGTGTATCAATATTTAATTTTTAAAATTAGGATTCTATTTGGTAATAACGATTGTGAGACGACAAAGTTAGGAGTAAATTTCGTTTTAAAATCATGAAAATTTATCTTTCTAGTCCTCTCAATTTTAACTTTCAAAACTTTGTATAAATTTCTGTTTTGTTGTTATTGATGGTTTGTTTATAAAGCTGAAAATGTATAATATATAATACAAATTCATTAATTTATATTATCTGTACATACTGTATATGAATAATGAACTGAAACTTCCGAAAGCTTGTTTATGTACAGTTGCGCTCATTATTCATAAGACACTCTTGAGAACAAATAGCGACACCTGGCATATTATTTGTTGCGTGTACTATAAACGGTCGTAACATGTAATGAATGAATCTCGGGTTTAGCGCTGATTGGTTGACTCATTGCCAAATGTCTTTAGAACATAATTATTTCCATTTATCATATTTCCTTCATATTACGAAGGAAACATAAATGAATATTTAAATATAAATTCAAGAAGGAGATATATATTAGCAATGAAGTGAATAAAAATGGTCTTGTAAAAACTAAAAAAAACCTTCGGGCGTGATGACAGTGTTCATGGTATTGGCAAGCCTGTCATTCTGAACGAACGGAGCCGTTGGTAGGCATTATTGCACCCTGAGCAAATTCCAAATTTATTTATTTATTTATTTACATTTAATATTGAACATAGATTCAGATATTATTTTGTGTTATAACAAAGACAGAGCAAAAACCTGATATATATTTATGCTAATATTTGTGATGGTCGAACTGCCTGCTACAACTTTCTTTCTTTCTTTGTTTCTTATGGCCGGCCAAACTACTGGCCAGATTTGGATGAGACTTGGAGGATAGGGGTAACAGAGGCCAAGGAAGAACATAGGCGATGTGGCGGCGTCAGCCTTTGAGGTCATCTGAGGCCGCTGGAGGCCTCTGTGTTCCGAATTGGTTGAAAAATAGCGACATCATAGACGTCATAAAAGAGAGTTACATAAAATGGGCGGAGATCTAGTGTATATATTATTATATATATATATATATTATATATATATATATATATATATAAACACCTCACGAGGAGAGGATGCCTCACGGGTGGGCTGCTAGTCTGTCGTTAAATAGTAAAGGTTTTTTACTGTTTCCGCGGAAAATTTAGATATCATTATCTTCATGAACTCACAGTGATCGCGCGTATATACTTAGCATGTTATAGTGGGCAATAGTGTCGTGATAATTAATGTGAAAGGATGGTTGTGCATGGAACTGGTGGTATCTGGAACGTGATTTAAAGGGACGAAAAGTGGCCACTCCTACTAGCATTCCCTTCCCTTCCTCCCGCCCCACCCTCACCACCTACACTGCGAATCTTCCGTTTAATAGTAACAGTTTTTGACGGTGACCGCGGGAAATGTATGTTTCATTACATTATAATGATACAGTGACTCCGCGTATATACTTTTATGTGTCATAGTAATGGTTACATAATTAATGTGAAAAGTGGTATCTGGAGCCATTATTTAAAGGGACGAGAAGTGGGACTCCTATCGACGTTCCCTCCACCTCCACCCCAACCACCCCACCATCTACGCTCCCTCGCAAGCCTGCCCCTCCATCGATACAGATACAATGGGATCGTCTGCTGAAAATCGTGATCTTTTAGAAAATCCTTTGTTATGTTTTATATTTGACAAAGTAGATCATATTAAGTCAGACCTTCTCGTATCTGTTTGTCATGATTTCTATGATTCGGAAAAAATAGAATATGCGAGGGTACAGTTAAACACCCTGCTTGTGCTACCCTTCCAACTCGTAGAGGTAATTCTAGAAACTAGAATATTCTAAAAGACATTATAAATAAAGTGCCGACCTCCGGGATAATGAGAACAATATTACCTTCTACGTTACTAACTTTCATAGAATACCGGTAATCTCTTTGGGTGATGTAGACGTTTCGGTGCTCCTCAAACAGTACAATGAGGTACAAAAGTCGTTAATTGAACTGAAACACCAACACGTGGTGTCAAATCAGAAAAATGCGATTTCGCTAGAACAATAACTTCGATCACAGTTAGATGCTTTGAAAGAGATGCTCCTCCGAAAGCCCAGTTACTCGGACGTCGTTCAGCAAGTCAGAACCCTAAGAAGCGCGTCAGACAGCGAGGGAAACGAAATCCCCTCATCCAACTCTCCCTCCCTGAATGTGGGGTGGAAACGCAGCATGCAGGGGAAGCGGTCAACCTCCCTCCTGTTCAGGAAAGTTCCCTGCTCCCGATTTCGCAATAAGGAACAGGGGCTGTCCAATGCCAAGAAACGAAGCATCACTGCCCTCTTCCTTACCTTCGACTGCAGGGGAGAGGCGTTCGAATACTCAAACGCCTCGCTCGGCGTGTAGTTCACCCCCCTCCCACCGAAGAAGTAGGGGCACGCGCGTCCGTCAGGATATAAACACCGCTAACAGACCTTCACCAAGCCACAGAATAGGAGAGGGTCCTCCTATCCCCACCAAGGTCGTGCCACCCATCCCCCAGTCAGGCGAACCTTGTCTCATGGAGATTGAGGGAAGAGTACGGGTGAGTCACAGTTAACAGACGCTCTTCACGGAGGGTTCCTCAACCTGTCTTCGCGCCAAGGCCACTGGTGAGGAATCTCACCCTCTTTGTGTCGCGAATTCAGCTCTCGAACGAGGAAAGCGATATTCGGCATATGGTGGAAGAGGTCTCTGGTGAACACAGTATATTTTTAGTTAATAAACTAAACACAAAATCTCCGTATTAACTCATTTGAAGTAATAAGTAAAGGTGTAAATTCGCAATTCAACCCGTACAATATGAGTCAGTGGCGAAACGGTGTTACTGTTAAGGAGGTTATTCACTTTTCCAGGAGATTTGATAACAGGTAAAATAATAATGATAATAATAATAATAATAATAATAATAATGATAATAATAAATAATAATAATAATAATAGGCGCCCTAACAGTAATGCCTGGAATTTGTACTGTGTATAATAATAATCATAATAATAATAATAATAATAATAATAATAATAATAATAATAATAATAATAGGCGCCCTAACAGTAATGCCTGGAATTTGTACTGTGTATAATAATAATCATAATAATAAATTTTCTGTCAGTCATGGCGGATAATTTGTTATTTACGGTAGGTCCTCACTGTACAGTAGGTCAATGAGGAATTCAATTGTAGATGTTCATAAAACATGTGACAGTGCAGATTTGATACTCCTGCAAGAGCACTGGCTACCTAAGCAAGAGCAAAAATTCCTCTCTACCATCCATGATGACTTTATGTACCATGCGTCATCAGCAGTACACTTGTCAAATGAATTAATGTACGGTAGGCCTTTTGGTGGTGTTGTTTTCTCAATAAGGAAAAATTTGTCAAAACATATAAAATTTTTAACAAGCGATAATGTAAAGTTGTTAGGCATTGAATTACAAGTGAACAATGATTGCATATTAATTGTAACCTGCTATTTACCATACAACAACGGCAGTAATCTAGATGAATACATTGATTTGCTGTACAAAATTAAGTCATTATCAGATAACCCCAAATATTCTCACTGTATAATAATGGGGGACTTTAACGCGCATGTGAACTCGGAATTCTTTGTAGAATTGGGTAACATATGCGAGTCGGCCAAATTAAGTATGAGTGATGTAGATGTATTAGGGGTAACCAGTGGTAATTTTACATACGTTAGTGATATGACTGGTACCACCAGGTGGATTGATCGTTGTCTCACTAGTAATAATCTTAAGGATCGAATTGTTAAGAGTTCATATTCTGCATGATTTCCTTCTTTCTGATGATAGATCATTAGAACTATTAATTAATTTTACCAATTTATGCGCAACACGACATAACAAGAACTCAATAGGTAAGAATAATCGCGTCGATTGGTCTAATGTAATGATTTTATTGCCCCCCTGAAGAGGGAATCGAAAGACGCCAACATTTTGTGGTGCTTTCATGGTAGACCCAGATTAGGACCAGTATACATATGTCTAGAAGTAGGAGTCAGTATAAGGCGGCCATACGGCGATGTAAACAGGAAGAAGAGTCTGTTCGAGCATCAAAAGTCTGTGAAGCTCACATAAATAACGATAATAACAAATTTTGGAAATTTAAGAATCAAACGGGTGTTAAAAGTGTCCTCCCTCCGACAATCGATGGGGTGTCGGGGGAGGATGATATTGCAAAGCTGTGGAAAAACCACTACTCTAACATTCTCAATAGTGTGAGGAGGGATAATCTTAAGATAGATTGCAGCGAAACGCCTGTGGAAGGGACAAGGAAAAATACTTTGATATCAGTTCCTGAAGTAAAGAGGTTAATAAAGAGTTAAAGACTGGTTTTGCGTCAGGAGTAGATGACCTATCAAATGAGCACTTAAAATATGCCAATGACGTGGTATGTCTGCATATATCATTGCTCTTATCAGCCATGCTTGCTCATAGCTATATCCTTGCAGAGTTCATGAGGGTATATATCTTGCCCCTGGTCAAAAATAAGTATGGAGACATTCTGTCCAGCAATAATTACAGGCCTGTTGCTGTCGCTTCCTGCTTCTCGAAACTACTAGAAAAACTCTTGTTAAATGATTACCTATGGACATCTAATCAGTTTGATTTTAAAAGGTCCCACTCAACTGACCTGTGTATCTATGTACTTAAATAAATAATATCTAAATACACTGACAGTAATTCAGCTATTTATAGCTGTTTCCTAGATATAAATAAGGCATATGATAGAGTGAACCACAATATTTTATTTAATAAACCCATGTACATATTAAATTTATTGAAATTTTGGTATTCCCACCAATCTTTTACCGTTAGGTGGGGCAATGTACTATCCGAATGTTTTGGCTCCTCTTCCGGGGTGAGACAAGGCTCCTTCCTCTCTTCTATGCTGTTTAATGTGTATATTGACGAACTAATTGCTTCACTTAATGCGGCAACAGTGGGATGTTGTATAGATAATACAAGGATAAATAAGTTAGTTTATGCCGATGATATGCTGTTAATAAGTCCCTCTGTTAAAGGTCTGGATCGGCTACTAAAAGTCTGCGAAGTGTATTCGCAGAAACATGATATTCTTTTTAATGTTACAAAAACAGTGGGATGTTGTATAGATAACACAAGGATAAATAACTTAGTTTATGCCGATGATATGGTGTTAATAAGTCCTTCTGTTAAAGGTCTGGATCGGCTACTAAAAGTCTGCGAAGTGTATTCGCAGAAACATGATATTCTTTTTAATGTTACAAAAACTAAGGTCATGCAATTTCATCCTAAAAGCTGCAATCAGCCAGCAGATATTAGGTTTAAAATGAAAGGTAAAGTAATTGAGGAAGTACAAGAGTTTAAGTATTTGGGTCAAACTATCACCAGCTCCTTAAATGATGACTCAGATATAAGGAAATAATCTTGAAGCCTTTGTGCTAAAGCGAATATGACTATAAGGAACTTTCGGTTCTGTACAAGTGAAGCTAAAGACACTCTTTCGTACTTTCTGCAGTAATATATACGGAGAGCAACTCTGTTTTGACTTACAAAAAAGGTTCTGGCAGAACCCTAAATTTGCTGTATAACAGGTTTTTTAGACTCTTACATAAATTACCCGCGAGATGCTCAGCTTCGCAAATGTTTGCTACCCGCAATGTCCCGAGCTTCCCGGAAGTAACAAGACTTGCTCAATACAGTCTAATGCAAAGAATTAAAAAAATCTACCAACCTGATTATCCATGCTTTCCGCAAGTCCTGCCGTTGATCCTCTAAAGTCTAAGCTATGGAATTCTTGGTTCGAAACGTCTGTCTGCAGCTCCACTTAAATTCGACATTACTGTATTATTTCTAATCAACTGTATATATTTCTATTCTTAGAATGTGAACTGTGATTGTATTAATAAACTACTTGTCATATGGACTATAAGTCTGCCAATAAACATTTTCATATATAAAAACTTAGGCTGTGGCGTCGGCCTCGGAGGTTATATATATATATATATATATATATATATATATATATATATATATATATATATATATATATATATATATATATATATATATATATATATATATCGAAACCTATGGTAAAATTATTGACTGCCAGGTTAGGTCAACTGTACGCCCTTGACGATTGGTTAAGTCGTGATATTTTCGTTAAAACTAACGAAAATATCACGACTTAACCTAACCAGTCGTCAAGGGCGTACAATTAACCTAACCGGGCATTCAATTAACCTAACCGGGCATATATATATATATGTACTATGTAGCGTTCAACTTCCACCCGGGCAACGCCGGGTCGCTCCACTAGTAAATACATATACAGTATAGGCGGTAGGGATGGGCGTAATCGATTACTTCGATTACTTTAAAAGTTCCTCAATTATCGATTATTTTCATCACTAATCGATTAGTTAACCGATTACTCCAAGATGATGGAACAAAAATAGCAGTCGCTGAGCAGTGCAACAGTGTTGCCTCTCTTAAAAATGGAAAATGAGTTAAATTCCAAATATTTATAAAAAGCATACTCGAAGTAATCGAAGTAATCGAAGTAATCGATTACGCTCATCCCTAGCAGTCAGCAGTGGTGGGCAAAAAGTAATCGATTACAAATAAAAATTCTTGATGTCTGAAACGTAACTAAAAGTATAAAGTAGAAATTACTTTCCTGGATTAATTATATTATAAGAGTAATTAATCCAAAAGTAATTTCTACTTTATAATTTTAGTTACTTTTCAGAAAACCAGTAATTTTTAATTGTAATCGATTACCTTTTGCCCACCACTACATTAGGCGGTTTATGAATGAAAAAAAAAATGTTTTGATCCTTATTAAATTTTAATAACATTACATTGCCAGATTGATGGGTATCTATAGGTTTCATACGTCACTGCTTAGAATATCTTTCAATTGGCAAATGGACGACAGCTGAATGGATACTACTGTTATGGCATTGTTATATCCGGAGCAAATACTATTTTTAGATCAGCAACACTGATATAGTAATAAAGAGTCACTGAGAGAGAAATATTATTTAGAAACGAAGAATGTTTTGTATTGAGCATCATCATAAATGCATACAATTGTTTTGTATTAATAAGTTCCATGTTACAACTTAAGTGTTGAACCACTGCAGCTGTGACTCTTGGCGGTTTCTCACCTCAAAGGAGAGAATTACAGAAAATAAAACTTTACAGTGATTCATATCAATAAACATAGAGCCATTTAAACGATGATATTTGACAATTTTGCAAAGGTGTTACACATTCATAACACTGGTATGCATATGAAATGTTTTTGTCTGCTGTGAGGGTTTTTTCAACTCATATTATATAATTCGACCATGCTGAATTCGAAAATGACATTGGTTTTCCTCAATCAGGTCAGGTTTTTTCTCTATTGGCCATTTATTATAAGTCCAATTTTATCTCCAAATTTATTGATTTTTTTAGCTTAAACACTGTAGATACGAGTAATATTATAAGAACACTCGTGAAAAATGAAAACATTGTGTGAATAAATACTTTTATTCATACAATGAATATGGAAAAAAGTTTATTGAGGAAGGAATGAAGTTTTTTCGGCTTTCCGTCTGTGTTTTTCTTCGGGCACGTCTCGCTTCAAACACCAGCAATAGTCCGCCAGCATATTGATATCCGTTTCCCTGGTACCTCTCTTCCATTATTTTGATATCTTGGTGAAATCGTTCACCCTGTTCCTCACTATAATCCCCGCAATTTTCAGGAAAATAGTCCAAGTGGGACCACAAAAAGTGCATTTTTATGGACATGCGCGACCCATGAGCTTTGAAAGCTTCCATCAAGTTTTCGACAACGGACTCGTATTCTGGACTTCTACGCTTGCCAAGAAAATCAGTGACAACTGATTTGAATGCCTGCCAGGCATTCTTCTCAGTTGGAGTCATTGCGTTTTCGAACTGAGTATCTTTGATCAAAGTTCGAATTTGAGGACCATCAAAAACCCCAGCATTTAGTTTAGCATCAGATATATGAAGAAATTTACTCTCGAGATATCGGAATGCTGAACCCTCCTTATTCATTGATTTGATGAAATTTTTCATCAAGCCCAGCTTAATATGAAGTGGTGGGAGCAAAATTTTTGTTGGTGGTACAAGGGGCACTGAAACGACATTATGCGACCCAGGTTCAAAATTCTCTCTGGATGCCCATTCACGCTGTGCATAGTGCTTCTCATCCGCTCGGCTATCCCATTTGCAGAGGAAACATGGGTATTTCGTGTATCCCCCTTGCATTCCCAATACAAATGCCACAATCTGAAAAAAAAAGAAAATATTTAAAGAATTGAATTTAGAGAATTTGTTCTATCAGATAAAAAAATCTATGCATTGGACTGTATCACTTCTGTGGGGAAGTTAAGTGTTCTTATACGCTCTCAAATAACCTTTGGAAAAACAACATAGTCAATAGCAATAGTTTACTTATGATATTAGTATTACCTTCAAATCTCCACAGATCCTCCAGTTATGTTGGTCGTATACGAGAGCATCCAGTAAAATTTTCATGTTATCGTAGCTCTCAGTAAGTTGTACGGAATGTGCTACAGGGACTGATGCAACCCTATTCCCAATGTTGAGAAGTACTGCTTTCAAACTTCGTTTAGACGAGTCTATAAATAGCCTCCATTCTGATGCGTTATATGGCAGGCCCAAGGATTCGATTAGCCCTCAACATTGCAGCAGTACACTAAGGAAGAGGTATTTTCGTGCACTGCAAAAAACTTGCAGAATTCTTCCTCTCGTTTCCTATACCAGGAGAATGTTGTTCCCGGAGCCAGCAAGTTGTCCTCTCGAAGTCGTGAGCCCAAGATCTCGGCAGCTAATTTGGAAAGTCCTAAATCCCTGGTAAGATCATTAAGTTTGGCCTGGTTGAGAGGCCTCGGCTCATTTGAAGCGGTATTTTGAGGTGTATATACGACTGGGACTGGTCATTGGCATTGGTCATTGATTCATCATCAGAATCATCGAAGTCCAGGGCTTGAGGTGGGTCGGGTATTGGAATTCCAGGACCATGGGGTACAGGTCTCATAGCAGAAGGAATGTCAGGGTATACAACAATGTGTTTATTCTTCTTGTTAACTCCTGAAAATAAAAACACAGAAACATGGATATAAAACTTGCATATGAAATAGAAGAAGCATTCAGACAGTGGCGGCTCGTGAGGGAAGGCTGCGGTCTGTAAGATATGAAATAGGTCGATGGAGTCTGTATATTTTCTTTCTTTTTCATTCATATTGTCCCTTCGGGGACAATATGAATGAAAAAGAAAGAAAATATACAATCATTGTATATGTAAATGTAACTTGTATAACAATATGTATGTGTAAATGTATTTTCTATAACAATATGTATATGTAAATGTATGATTACCATTATGGTGAATATTATGCTATATATGGTGAATATTACATTATGGTGAATATTATGTCAAGTTTCATACGAGGATTTCAAAATATTTAAGAAAAATAAATTTATAAGCCCACCTTGGAGGTTTGTCATGCAGAAATAGCAATCTGTCACGTGATCCTTTCCTTCTCTCCAAATCATGGGAATTCCAAAAGGCAAAGATTTCGCTCTGCCTTTGCTCTATCTTCTCAAATTTTCAATGCACGTCTTGCAGCACATATGAGGGGCGAAATTTTTGTCCTGGTCCCCTAGCTTAATTTCAAAGTATGCTCTATACATTGTCTTCACAAATTTAGTGATTTGGGACTGGTTATTTGGCATGGTAACCGTCCCACATATGTAGCAGAATCTATTGGATCATTTTTACACGCTCTATTCATTATGAAATATTTTATCTATATGCCTGAAAAGTAAAAAAAGATATTATACAAGTGAAACAAGTGATGATAGATGTTACTGTTCCAATTCCGCTTTGACAAAATCACGAAAAATTCTATTTTATTTATGAGGCCATAGTCGGATAACCTGAGCTGATTGAGAAACACGGATTGCAGATTCGAAATCAGCAGGAAAAACTCTATAAGAATCACTTACAAAACCCTTGACAGCAAAATTGATGCATACCAGTGTAATTACCATTGTATTTGAGAGATATTTTATATATGAACACAACAAATTTAATATCTTGTCCAGCCACCGTAGTTGTCTATGACTTCCTGCAGTCGATGTGGTACAGAAACATGATTATATACCAGCTGTTGATTCTTCCTCAGCACCTCCCACTCCTCCGTTCCTCCGCTGGTTCCCACACATTTACAATACTGGCCCATATATTCTCGATGAAATTCATATCACAACCCTTACTTGGCCAATCCAGAAGGTCGATATTTCTTTGCTCAGAGAACCAGCGCGTGACGATCCGTGCTGTGTGAATTGAGGATCTGTCTTGCATAAACATGATTCGCTCAAGAAATGGCAGAGTATATGCACGCATAGAAGGAAGCATAACCTCTTCGAAAATTTCTGTACGCTGGTCTGCAGTAACCCTCCATTCTATTTTCGTGAGCGCTCTGACACCATACAGATGGGTTCATCCCCACATGTTACAGGTGACATGACCGCTACCTGCTTCCTCATAGATGTGCTCTTCAGTATATCGAGTATTATTCCTTCTCGAACAATGAAGACGGCCATGGGATATGGAGGAAAAGGTCTTTTTGTCGATAAATATCACTCGGCTCCAAAAGTCAAGGCCTTTGTCAACATGTTGTTGAGCAAATCGAAATCTATTTTCTCGATGTTGCTGATTTAACTTCTCCTTGATAGCCGAGGTCCGATGGTATAACCCAGCTTCATGTAGCCGCCGCCTTACTGTCATTGCCGAAACATCAAGCTGAAATTGTTTCCTTATGATACAGCATTGGTAAAAGGATCGGCTTCGGCAACATCGCAGATCCTCCGATCATCCGCAACAATTGTCAGTCGAGGTTTCGCCGTTCTGCGGTGATCTCGTAGATTCCCTTCATCTTGCCACCTCTTCAACCATATATAAACAGTGTTCCTAGAAATTCTAAGTTCTCTTGCAATTTGAGTTGAAGACAGCCGTACTTTCACTACTTCAATTATTATTGCGCGTTCACTGCCGCATTTCCTCTTAGCCTACCTGAATTAGTGTTTCTTGTAATTATTATATTCACTTAACGCTTTTACTATATAAACCCATTTCTCATTGCAAAGAATCAGTTATTTTAATACTGCACTATTGCCGTATACAGAATTGTTGATCACTGTGAACAAATAATTCATTTGTTTTTCTAATGAAACACGAAACAACAAAGTAATTTCTCTCTCCCCGAACTGGTAACCCTCATTATTCATTTGAATTTAATTCATAAATTATAGTAAGCCTACTTTCTAAGCCACTATAAATTGGTGACCCCGGAGTGACCGAACGTTATTTTTTCACAGTGATCTTTGTGCTAAGCTTCTAGTGACATTTAAATTTTTTTTGCAGTGCTATTAAATAACTTTTCATTTAAATACGGTACTCGTAAATCCAAAGTGAAAAAAACAGGCCGACTTGCAATGACATTGACTTTCGTTGTTTCGTGCGGTACGTTATTAATTAATGCCTTACCACTACAACTTTCGAATTCAAGAGCGCATCCCCATGAGTTTCACTGCCCTCCAGACGGCAGGGGCGCGGCGATCACCCCGGCAAAGCCACCACTAGCATTGGGTCTTGCCTCGCTTTCACACGGATCGTGGAGGGACTCACGGAGGTCATCACCGAACACTCAGGACATCACGCACCGTCACCCCACCCCGGCGCTGCAGTAAGTTCAACTCGCTTTACACGGTGCATTGTTTCGTCAACACCTTGCCCAAATATATTCAACGGTCCCTTTACGGCCGCTGTATAGAAAATCATTTGGCAGGAACCCTGACGACGTGCTCTGTTGCACCAGCGAACTCTTCCTCAAGCACTACGTGTGTTTATCCCCCACTCCTATGGGAAGGCTTAAAAAGCATCATTCAAGAAAATAAGCACGCACGTACTCACACACGCATCCACGCAACGGGCGCACTGCAAGCACAGCATCAAACTTGGCACAGAGTAGCGGTCCCCTGCCTTTTTCAGCTGTCTGTTTGCATCATTCCGTGGAATGCCTACTCCTCCGTACTCCTGCGTGTTTCCATGAACGACGCCTTTTCTTTCCCTTCGGCAGGAGCGCATTCATCGAGGAGAACTTCATGCGACGAGTTTTGGGCACCGCGTGAGAACTCAGTACAGTTCCCCTTGCCTATTCCCGTTTCCTCCTTTTCTCCCCCACTCCCTCCGCGTTCCTACCGTACCCCAACCCCATCCTCCTGTGGACCCCCACACCCCACTACAGCAGCGCCTCCTCTACCCATTTCCCCAGTCCGAGATAACCCTTCAACCCCCTCCCTCCTGCGACAAGAATCCCACAGAATACCAGGCCAAGTGTCAGAACTCGGAGTGACCTTGTCAGTTTCGCTCCGAAATGGTAATTCTTAGTATCGCTCCTGTGCAGTCTTTGAGATGGAACTACTTGCAGAGACCGACCGGAAATTCCTTTCCTCGCGGTTCTCAAACATCATGGAATCAAAACAAAGGATATAAAACTCAAACACGTGGGCATGAAACAGGCCCACAGAGGAAACAGATTTTTTGGTATTTCCCGAAATGCCCACCAGAGGACGTTACCCAAGCCTATAAAATGCGAATTCTTTCTCAAATCACACTCACTTGCCATTCGCTCGTTTTTTCGTCACATCTCGCCCTCGGCTCCTTTGTCAGTAACACCACTCGTCACGCCACCAGCCCTCCAGCTTTCGTCGGAGAAAGGCCCGCCGTTCCTTCAAGACTCCGGGCGAGCATACACGAAGTCTATCATCAAGTAGGGCCCTCTACAATTTCATCCCGCAAGAAGCAACATCAGGATTTCCGCTGGCCCCCTTTTCAACAAGTCTCAACCGATCCTCAACACTCATCCTCTCGCCGGTAAGGCCAATCCGCCTTCAGATTCATCTACATCGAAGCCCAGGTCCGTAAACCTTTTCGGAGGCCACAAGCCTACATTTGTCTTCGTGTTAAGCAACTCATGCGTAGCTTATATAGTGTAACCTCAGCCTAGTGAATAGGCTATCTTCAAAGTGTTCACAAATAACCGGCTAACTAACTCTCCTATTACGACTGCGGTAGGCCTGTTCAATTATTTTACCATATTCACTTATCTTGCAGTATTTGTATCCGTTTGTTTATTTGCTCATTTATGCATTTATTTTACTTGCCTAAACCGTTTACTGTACCAATACCGTACTTTCATTACCTCGGTCATTATTGGGCTTAATTACTTATTGTGCGTTCACTGCCGCAGATCTTCTAAGCCTACCTGAATTAGTGTTTCTTGTTATTATTATATTCACTTAATGCTTATAGTGTATAAACCATTTCTTATTGCTAAGAATCAGTCATTGTAATTACAACCAGTCATTATAATTACCGTATACAGAACTGTTGATCACTGTGAATAGATAATTCATTTATTTTTCTAATTAAACACAAAATAGCAAAGTAATTTCTCTCTCCTTATTAAATATTATTTGTTTGAGCTGTGCCCCGAACGGGTGACCCTCATTATTTATCCCAATTTAATCCATAAATTATACTAAGCCTACTTTCTAGGCAACATCAAATTGGTGATGTGTAGGCCACTATACGAGGTGTTTCATAACATGAGGAACGCACTTTCAGGATGGATTTAGGACCTGAAAACAATGTAAAACGTTTATATAAACATATGCCCGAAATCGCTTTGTTTCCGAGTTACAGCCCGTTTTGTGTTCCAACAATCCTTTCCGCAAACTGTTTACAAACACTGCTTGCCGACAATGTTTGTGAGTGTGTATGAGACTTATTTCATGTATGGCCTTGCCAATTGTAATGACAATGTGACATGTTTCAATATCGTTGAGTGTAGAGCCATCAGTCAGTCAGAGGTGCATCGCGGTGTTTCACTGTTTGTATTCTTAACTTCTTACCGTGAATAAGTGCAGTATTGTGAAAAAAAACCTTAAAAGTTTTTGTGCTATTCAGTGATATTGTGCATTTGAAGTGAGAATGGAGGCTTATTGAAAAGAAAAATGGCAGACATGCATCTCATGTATAGATTTCGAGTGTAATGCTGCCGCAGCAAGACGTCTGTATGCGGAAAGGTTTCCAAATCGCTGTCTGCCAGATAAGAAGACCTTTCAGAGAACAGACGAGCGATTTGGTGATACAGGATCATTCAACAAGCGAGTTTCAAATGGTGGTAGACCAATCAGCGCCAAAACTGTTGAGTTGGAGGAGCGGGACCTGAATCGCCTGGAGGAACGTCCTGGTGTCAGCACCCGAAGGATAGCAGCAGCAGAGGGTGTAAGATACACAACTGTGTGGAGAATTTTACGGGAACAGCTTTACTCATATCACATTTAGAGAGTACAAGGTCTTACTGAAGCTGATTTCCCAGCACGAAAGGCTTTTTGTAAGGGGTTCCAAAATACCTTAGCCCCCCCATTTGCAGCTTACATGTTTACTTATATCGAAATAGTTTTTAGTGATTATAAAAATATATACAATTCTTTATTTATTGCAGGTATTAAAATTACTCTAGCTGATAAAGTGATAATATAATGGCTTCTCAATTAATTGGTGATTCGGAGAGGCAACGTGTGATAGATCGCATACGAGCAATAACATTTCGGGAAGCTCGTGATGCTGGAGCCACCTTTATAACACGTTCATGGGTTGCCAAAAAGTTGCGAAGAAGTGAGGACTTCGTCAAAAGAAATTGGAATAAAACTTTGGATGAATGTGAAATGGATACAACCAAATCAGGGCGCCCAAATTTGCCACTCTCTCAGGAGACAAAGGACATCATTGAAAGCGGTACTCGTAAGCGGAAAAACAGCTGTGCTAAACTTTCTAGAGAGATCGAAGTGTTGAGAGGAAAGATCGTTAGTGGTGAGATCATTCGACTGTACCGTCATAGGCAAGGTTTAAAGCCTTGGCATGAACTTCCAAAGCCAAGAAAAACTCAACTTAACATCGATGACAGAATGTGGTTTGCCCATTATCTTGAAGATTGGGATGTGGATGATTTCATGCATTTAGCTGTCTCCGATGAATTTTTTGTTTACGTAACACGTCGGCCTAACTACCAAAATGATCGAGTGTGGGCCACAACACCAGATGAAATCGATGACAATGAACATTATCGCGAATTATTAAAAAGTCCAGACTGTGTTCGTGTGTTTGTTTTGTTCACTGCAAAGAAGCTCATGTGGGTGGGTGCTGAAGCCAAATGGTCAGAGTTGGGATGGACAGTATTTTCGTGATATTATTCTATCCCAGCATGTCATTCCTTTTCTAAGAAACCCAAACAATGTTATGGATGTCGATCAGGTCATACTTCTGCACGATAAGGCCCCTGCTTTAAGGCATTAGCCACTCAACAGTTGTTGCGGAACCATGAGATCGATTTCTTTGGAAATGAAGAATGGCCAGGAAATTCTCCTGACCTGAACGTCTGTGAACACATTGGATCAGTTATAAAGGACAAGGTTGAATGTCTCTTGTTTCAAGAACCTGCAGCAAATCGATTTTCGAAGGATACAATGACGCAACACATTGAAACTGTTTTAGCAAATTTGCGTAACGATCAAGATCTATTCACGTCACTTTTGGCAAGCTACCCAAAGCGAATTCAGGCTGTCTTGGAAGCCAATGGCAGGAACACCAAGTTTTAATTGTTTCTCATTAAATGCAGGATTAAATTCTCTTTTGTAAGGTATGTTTAGTTTTACTGTACCTCTAATGGTTTAGGCCATGGATGGGGGGCTAAGGTTTATTGGAGCCCCGTACTTGGTTCCTTCAACAGTGTGCTCGCGATCCTCTTTTTCTATCCTCCGTGTTGTTTTCTGATGAGGCTACCTACTCAAGAAATGGTGGGTGTGATCAATTTTCACAACACTCATCACAGTCACTGGGCCGAAGAGAATCCGCATGCCATCATCCAGTCAAGGCACCAACAACAATTTAGTATCAATGTATGGGCAGGACTTATTGCCGACAACTTAATCGGTCCTTTTGTTTTGCCTGGAAGATTAACAGGAGAATTTTATTCTAATTTTTTAAGAATGGTTTAAGCGATTTACTAGATGAAGTTCCTCTTGGTGTCCAACGTCGTATGTGGTTTATGCATGACGGCGCTCCGCCTCATTTTAGTCGAGCAGTCAGAGACTATTTGGATGACCATTTCCCTGATAAATGGATTGGCTGTGGACGACCCATTGCGTTGCCTGCTCGCTCCCCGGACCCGAATCCACTCGATTTTTACCTGTGATGTTATCTGAAATCCATCGTTTACGTGACACCCATTGACAACGATGAAATGCCTCGCCAACGTGTAGAACAAGGATGCCAGAAAATCCGATCAATACCAGGAATGTTTGAACGCGTCAGGCAGTCTATGACGAGGCGTGTTCAGGCGTGTATTCAATCGCAAGGCGGTCATTTTGAGCACTTCCTATAAAAGGTAAGGCGGATACTTGCTGGAACACATAACGGACTGTAACTCGGAAACAAAGCGATTTCGGGCATATATTTATATGAACATTTTCATTGTTTTCAGGTCCTGAATCCATCCTGAAAGTGCGTCCCACGTGTTACGAAACACCCTGTATATGTAAATCAGAGTGATGAATGGAAATAATTATGTTCTAAATACATTTGGCAATGATTCAACTAACCAATCAGCGCTCACTCACCCAGATTCATTCATAAAATGTTACAACCGTTTGTAGTACACACAACAAATATATGCCAGGTGTCGCTATCTGTACTCAAGAGTGTCCTTAGAATAATGAGCGTAACTGTACATATACATAACCATATAAAAACGCCATCGAACTTTCCTTCGTCCGCCTGTATACATTTTATCTTAATGAGATACCTTCATTTAAAGGTAAAATTTTATATAGCCTATGGGATAGACGCTTATAATTTATCGTCGGTGAAGTTTTCAATATAGAATTTACTAATAGGTTAACAATCATTGGGGGTCGAAGATAAAGGCTTGAATTCTTCATAACAACATAATTTTTTTTGCCATTTAGCTGGTCCTATAGCTTAACTAACATAAGGTACGGCTTGGCCGAGCATCACTACTCTATAATCACATTTTATACAATTACATTCTTACCTTTCATATCGCCTATGTAGCAAAGAAGAGTCTCACCCCATTCTATACCATTTCCATTCCCATCCTTGTCCGGAAATACAATTCCCACTCGATGCCATTCCCACTTCGTCATTTTCATTCCCATACACGGACTTTTCCACTTTGGTTAGGTTACGATTGGTTAGGATACGATAAGTTAGGTTATGACTGGTTAGGCTAATGTTAGGTTAGGTTATGGTTGTTTAGGCTAATGTTAGGTTATGATTGATTAGGCTAATGTTAGGTTAGGCTATGATTGGTTAGGCTAATGTTAGGTTAGGTTATGATTGGTTAAATTTAGTTAGATTAGGAAATATTAGCCCTTCCCATTTGGCGCCGTTTCAGCGATGAAAACATTGTCCTAAACCAAGACACGCTTTTGTCAAATATGGATTTTTCCCTTTTGGTCATTTTCATTTGAGGACCAAGAATGAGAATGAGAATGGCATAGAATGGGAAGCAATCCACAGAAGTAGTTCCTGAAACAACATGTCCACGTCGTCTCGAAGGAACTCGATATCAGAGAAACTTTCCGGAACGGAAAACAACCATTATTGCGGAAGGTGAATTATCAATTCAATTGACACTTATTTCAAAGTAAATTTAGAATTTAAAGATTTTCCATTTCAGACGAAAAATTTCCCATGTAAAGCTACATAAGTGGATAGGTTGTTTAATTTTTTGTTTTTACTAATATATTATTACTGAAATTATTTATTTTTATTGAGGGGGTGAGGGGAGATTGTCCTGCTATGCCCCATTAAAAACCGATAATCATGCATTAATTCTCGGAATTGTGGAAGGGGTATGCTTTAAATCCCTTCAAGTGATAGTATCATTTCCTCACTTCCTCCAAAAAAGAACTGTGTTCTAGTATAGAGTTCATCAAGATTGTGATCATGATCTTGGGTACAGAAAGGCTTTGGGACACAATAAAACAGATGGCACACCGCTAACAATTGTATTGGTTGTGATGTTCCAAAGAATATCATAATCAATGAGCTTGACACAGAAATGTCATACTGGCTTGTTAGAACATTGCTGAGACATTTCTTACAATGTACGAATATTGCTGCTCTTCTGTTCCCATCTGTATATTAAGTCCCTATGTTCCTATCTATGTAGCTTTCTAATGTATTCCTATAATTTACAGTCTTACATTTCAGTATATTTTAAATTTTCTATTCCGAGAAATTTTAGTCTCCTGTAATTTATATTCCCATGCTTTATTTCTGTATACACATTATTTCACACTGTGCAATTCTACAGTGTGGCCAAACTTCCTCAAATCTCCGTGCAGCGGGCTGTCTACGGTTGGCCAGACTAGCAGTCGACGGCCTGTTGCGTGGCACGGTCAGAGTGCCGATCGGCTCCCGGGGCCGGACCTATTCTCAGCGTGCTATTTTTTCAATTACAGGGAACATTTGCGTGCTTCCCGAACTACTCTTACTCTCTGGCGACATTAAGACTAATCCAGGCCCCACTACAACTTACACATGTCACCATACACAAAGACATAGACACAATAGCACCATGAGACACATACAGAAGTATAATATTAACATATTACAGTACAACGTAGATGGCCTCACAAACAAAATCATGCAGCTTAGGGAATTCATACACAAACAAAACATTCACATAGCACTTATACAAGAAACAAAACTAAAACGCACACACAAAACACCCACCATCCCTGACTTCACGGCGATCCGTCAAGATCGTACTGGGGGTAACGGGGGTGGACTCATCACTTACATACGTAAAAGCATTAGCTACACTGATGCTACCCAAAACATTACAAACACAATCCAAGCAGATAACACGATAGAAATACAGGCAGTTAACATTAAAACACGCGCAAAACACAACACCACACTAATCAACATTTACATCCCACCAGATAGTTCACCTCAGGTGCCAGCCAATTACAATCCACAGTTACACAATCTTGCCTCTCTCACTAATGTCATCTTAGGAGGAGACTTCAACGCCAAAGACACTAGTTGGTACCTGCACAACCAAAACAACACCAGAGGCGCCAACATAGCCACACAACTAAACAGCCTCTTCATTCTTAACAATACAGAAGAACATACACACATACCACATCAAGCAGGATACTCAAACTCCTCCCCAGACATAACGTTCTGTTCCCCCTCACTAGCAACACATACACAATGGAGAACAGAAAAACAACTGTCATCAGACCACCTGCCCATCATCATTACAACACATTCTACACTGCCCCAACAGCCTTAGGCACACTTACAGAAATTACAAGAAAGCTGATTGGGAACAGTTCAAAATACAGACTGAGGAACAATTCACCACATTAAACAGCACACCCATCATAAACATCGATACAACACTCAAGACATTTAATCAGATTATCAATAATGCAAACAAATACATACCCAAGGGCAACATTAGGAAATACAACCCAAATTACACTAGAGAAATAGCCCACCTCATAAGGCAACGTAACAACCTCAAACATAACACACAAACACCACACACAGAAGCCATAAAGCAGCAGATACAACAGCTCAACACAGAAATAAACAACAAACTCAAAGAAAAACAAACAGAAACATTCAGGGAATTCATAACAACACTAAACCACTCCACAGATACATACAGGCTATACAAGACTATAAACAGCATTACCCACTCTAACAGCGGCATTCACACCTCACACGCGGCTATCTGTCGCAGCCAAAATAATATCCCAACATACACACACAAGCTAACATTCTAGTTAATCACTACGCAAAGATAAGTCACTTAAACAGAGACAACAACCAGAAACACGCAGACAAACAAACAGCCAGACACAAGAAAACCTACAGACTCGACACGACCATTACACCCTTCAATACAGACCAAACCACCAAGATCATCAAAAACATTAAAAATTCGAAGGCTACTGGACCAGACAACATATCTAACATACACCTTAAACACTTGGGCCCACAAGGAATACTAGCTCTCACAAATATCAGCACATATTCATACCAACACTGTATTATTCCTGACATATGGAAACAAGGTAAAATTATTACACTACTCAAACCAAACAAAAATCCAACAGAACCAGCTTCCTATAGACCCATTACTTTACTATGCACACCTTCCAAAGTAACAGAAAGACTAATCTTACAAATCACCAACCCACACATACCACTATCGCCTACTCAACATGGATTCAGACCTCACCACTCAACCACGACATTACTCACTAACCTGACGCAGCACATCATGGATGGCATCAACTCTAGAAGACCAGCTCAACGTACACTATTAGCAACAATAGACATTAGTAAAGCATTTGATGCTATCCCACGCTTCCCTCTCATAAACAAAATACTCAACACAAACATGCACAATAACACCAAAAGGTGGCTGAGCAACTATCTCTCAGGAAGATACTCACATGTCACATTTAATGGCAAGTCATCCAAAAACAAGCTTTTTCCGAACGGGGTCCTCAAGGCTCTGTTCTCTCACCAACACTCTTCAACTTATACATGCATGACATTCCAACACCCATAGATAACAAGCTTACCTTATCATCATATGCAGATGATATCACTCTAACATCCACCCACAACAACATCGACACCGCTACAAATAACCTACAAACATACATAAACAGTATACAAGACTGGCTCACACACAATAGATTCAAAGTAGCGCCCAAAAATCAACCATCACCTTGCTTACAAGCAACACAAAAGAACACCAGGTAATTCCACAACTTACACTAAACAACATCAACATTCCACACACTCACAGAACCAAAATACTAGGTGTCACATACAACACATCATTATCTTTTGCAAACCACATTCAGGATATTAAAAACAAATGTACGTCAAGACTTAACACGCTTAGGGTACTAACAGGCACAAACTTTGGACACCAGCAGGAAACAACATCACTCATCTACAAACAATATATTCGCTCAGTTATGGACTATGCTAGCCCATGCTGGGCACCCATTATCTCAAACACACACATAAACACCTTACAAACAATACAAAACAACGCACTTCGTATCATTACAGGATGCACTCAAACAACACCAATAGAACACCTGCACACAGAAACAAAAATACTAAAAGTTAGGGAACATTTAGACATGAGGGGAACACAATTCATGGCAGCAGCGACAACTAACCCACAACACCCTTGCCACTACATGTACAATCATGCACCAACACCTCGCACCATTAAGGTAACACCAGAGAGACATTATAACCAAATACTCCATTCCATACCACGCCCCACAGACATCACACAGTACAGAAAACACATACACACACACCTAACCCAAATCCAAAGCACTGACAACGACTCGGTCCGAATGCGGTCCTAGTGCGAAGCCGCCGCCCATTAACAGGTCAGAGATCAGCCTGACAGATCGGATTCGAGTTAACTTAGCACGATTCCGATGTGGACATCACCAACTTATGGACATATAAACACAGACTAGACAACTCCATAGACGACACCTGCCACCTGTGCCAAGACACACCACAAACAATTGAACCATTATGGACGGACTGTACCGCTCTAGCACAACAACGAACACAACACAACATCACGAGTGCGCTGAACCTCTGGTCCACTCCGGAGAGGGCGATCGGTTACCTGCGTGCCGCCGGCTTGCTCGATCAGGGTGGGCTGATCGGCTAAACAACAACAACAACAGTAAATATTCTTTTATATTCTAAATTCACAAATTCTTTTTATTTTAAATTTATTTTCTTATACATTATATATATGTAAATGTGTCTTTTCCTATATATGTGGTGTCGTTGTTGGTAGTGTGGCCATTAAACAATAGTTGTATCCTTTTACATCGCTGATTCTTCTTTATTCTTTATGTTTAAAAATAACTTATTAGTCTCTGCAGTATTATCGCGGTTCGACCTCAAAGCTTCAAAGATATCTTGCTCTCAGACCAAAATGAAAAGTAGGCGAACACGCATCGTTGAGCCCGGGCACTTTTCCTCTCGTCCTTTGGGCTTTCCTTCGCCGCTTTTCCGTTTGAGTTGGGTTTCTTTTTCTTTCCGTGTATTTTATTCTTTTTTACCAACGTGGTGATTCTCTATCAGGAAATAAAATGGCTAAATGGATCTTCTCCATTCCGACCCAGCGAAGAAGTAACTTTATAAAAGGAATCCTTTTAATTTCTTTGGAAAAGAATCGGTTTCTTGTTCCTTCAGCAAAGTTTTTATAGTGTCGTATTTTTCCACAATAAAAAAGCCAACACGATTTGCGCAAAGTAAAAAGACAAATAATAATAGAAAAAAAAATGCATTTGGTAACATTCAAAAACAGCTTCAACTCCATTTCCTTAAATTCCGAAGAAGTGATTAACATAAATTCGTTTGGTTATGAACACAACCTTCTTTTTTATTTTTTTATTTTTACTGAAGGTTTTCAACCCTTTTAAGGCAAGAGATGCCATTTGGAATCGTAATTTTAACTTTTTCCTCTTCGTAAAAAGTCAATTTGAGCTACACAGAAAGCATTACTAACTACAATGAAGATAATAAAGTAAAACTATAGTGAAGAAGTGCTTCCTGTTAAGTTATTAATGCATTATCAGGACATGATATGTGTTAAATATCATCTATTTTCTGAATAAGCACTTTTATTCTGAATATACATCTTTTTTTTTAAATATTCTGATCTCTTTTGAATGAGGATACGCATACGTTATATATACAGTATATATATATATAATATATATATATATAATTCGTAAATATATTTATATATATATATATATATATAAAACGCGCACCCTAATTTTGAAGAGAAAATTATTTTGAAGAGAAAATTTAGGAAAATAAAAATTTAGGAAACAATATACCTCCTACCTCACTTCACATGTATAATTTTAACGTAGGGTGATTTTTGGAGTATTTTGGGGGAAGAAAAAGTGCGCGTTATACGGCGGGAAATACGGTATATATGTGTGTGTGTGGTGTGTGTGTGTGTTCACTCAAAATTTGATGTCCCTTGAATTAATTGTTCAGGATCCACAGCGAGGGCAAACAATCGCTTCCTAATTTGAACATTTCTGGCACCATTCCGCTACTTTGTATATATATATATATATATATATATATATATATATATATATATATATATATATATACAGGGTGTCCCCAAAAAAACTATATACTCTTTATAGCATCATATATTTATAATTTAAAAAAACCAAACAATATACATATTGTTATAGCAATTGCCAATGAAAGGTAAATTAGTAATCTAAGTGATCAAAATGTTATAGCGAGTTGTTTGCATATAAAATTTAATTAACTACGCCAAGTGCTCAGAATGTTCTCCGGCGGCATTTTGAACATTTTGAGCACTTGGCGTAGTTAATTAAATTTTATATGCAAACAACTCGCTATAACATTTTGATCACTTAGATTACTAATTTACCTTTCATTGGCAATTGCTATAACAACATATTGTTTGGTTTTTTTTTTAATTATAAAATATATGATGCTATAAAGAGTATATAGTTTTTTGGGGACACCCTGTATATATATATATATATATATATATATATATATATATATACACACAAAGTACACAGAACTCACCACGTGGAGGTAGCTGCACATCGAGTTCCAGCCTAGCCCATCCCAACCACCCAACCTTATTATGGACTTCTGTATAAGTCCTTTTCCTGCTTATCGAATTATGTTGTGATTTAGTATTGAAAAATGGCATTATGTTTCTTGATTCCAATCTCACTCGAATGAATCCATCCCTTCGTTCTTTTCCACAAACTGTAGCTGCTGCTTCTGTTACTAGCTAAATACGTCTTTCTACGGCCTGTGTGACATGGCATCCCAAGTATGTGTCCAAAATCTGACTGTTTGGAAGCGAGCTCTCTAAATTCCTTCTCCGTTAATTGCTGCAAAAGCGGAGGACTTAATCGCCCTTCTTCTTTCCAGTTAATAAGATCAACGTATTCTTTTGCTCCAAAGTTCAGCCTTGGTATTGTAAACTTTCGGATTTCCTTTTGTGTTTTGTTTCTTGCAAGCATAATTCTTCGAATTGCCAGCTCTCTGATGTGCTCCTGATCATCAGTGATCATGGAGAGCAATAGGTTCTCTGGGTGAGCAAAATAAGCGTTGCGTTGTATTGAAGAATCCACAACGTTTCTCAGCTCAAGTGGAAGGTACAGTATCTTGATCTTGAAATGGTTTCCCAGACATGTCTTCCTCCTTCTGTGCATGAAGATTTTGACTCAATGGTAAACCACATTGGAGCATAAACTTTCATTACAAATGTTGCTAACGCACGAAGGTTCTCTGATGGTTTATCTTTAGCAATGTATAAGCGTAGAATTTGATTTGCTGTAGTTATCCACCTTGCATGAGATAAAGTTCCTGGATTTTTTGCAGACAAATAGTGAGAGCATTTACCTGAGCACACAGCTTTACAGAGTTCAAGCAAATACTTCTGGTCCTTACTTAAGTCTTCATTTGCTGTGTATGGTATATCAGCTTCAATTTTATCAAACCCTGCAACTGGAAGTTATTCACAATTTTTCAGTACTTTGCCAATTGTTCCAGAGAAGGTATCAGGTCCTGTTGTGCTCCCATCAATGTGATATAACAAGTGGCGAAGTGGAAGTTCGCTAGCGTGCAATTGACATATTAACCACTGCAAAGGTCTACCTAATGCCAATTCTAAGAGGCTAATAATTCCACTATGCCTTCTGTGTTTACAGGAGTTCCATCACATCCAATAGCCACCAGTTCATCAATGTTTTGAACATTTTCTGATAAAAACTGAATTAACGAATCTTTAATACCACGAGCAGTACCAGAGACAGGTGCAATATGACCAACATAGGAAGACTCTGGTTCTCTTACTAAGGTTACGTGTTCTTCAATGACTGACTTGTAATAATATTTTGTGCCTTGCTTGACATGACATTTAGTTTTATCTTTTCTTCCATCAAAATATAGAGCTTTTAAGTGTTCCTCATTATCTTCTTTTTGCATTTTACGCCGTATTTTCGTCCTTTCTCTTCTAATTTTACTCCTGTCAATTACGAGGGAGGTATCCTCATTTCCTATTAGACCAACATCTTGCAGGGCAGCAGATGCCAAAGATGCACCTGCCCGGTCAGATACGCTGTATCTATCACAAACTTGTGCAACATTTCCTAAATTAACTCTCATTTGTTGATGCGAGTTAGACGGTCTAGCATCATCAACAGCTCTTGTTTGGGTCGGGTTTGATTCTTTCCATGAGCAAGCTGAAATGTCACCCTCCGAATAAGAAGAATCAAGGCCTAGGCCTACAGCATCATCATTAGTTGAAATGCTTTTGCTAATTCGAGAAAGTTCCACTTCTTTTCGTTCCATATTCTTCTTAAGTTTTTCAGTTGTTATTTTATCTATGTTCCCAATTGCCATTTTTCTATCTCCTCTTTGATCAATGAGAAATTTTTGCTCAATACGAGGAACCTTTTAAGTTTTATCACAGTGACATGAATCAAACTCACATTTGCAGCTAGCAATATCAAATAAATTTTTAGCTTTTTCTCTGAACAACTGTAATTTGTTTTGATAATTTGGGTTTCCTTTTCTTCCTTTGTATGGCTTTGTCAACACTATATATTTATTATGATAGGAGCGAATAAGCTGCAAAACTCTTTTGTGAAAAACTGTTGGAATTGAGGCCTTTACCCAAATATTGTCGATATCTAAAGCGGCTCTTTCTGATACGTCAGAAACTGCAGGATCTTTGTTATTATTAGTGAACTTTGGGTCAGCTCTTACCCATAAACAATGTCTAAACATTTCTTCATAGTTTGGAAGCCTATTGCTATTTAGATCTTTAGCAGCGCCAAAAACTGGGCATATACTACACTGCCTTGTCTTTACTTTTTTATCTATTTTAATATTTCTGAAAAAATATAAAGTTGTAACATATATTCTGGTCGATTTTTTAGTTCATTCAAAACAAAAATTAAATGACATAATGACAAATTAATCATCACTATAATTCCCTTCTTTTTCTATAACCTCCTCCCACCTGTAAAAAAGTTTTTTTTATGCCACGTTCGAAGAAATCCCTTGGTTTCGAGTTAAAAAAAGCGATCACTTCGTTTTCGATAGCTTCCCTGGATTGCACCTTTTGTCCATCTCGGTGGTGTTGCAGACTTCTGAATAAATGGTAGTCTGAAGGTGCCATGTCCGGAGAATAAGGTGAATGAGGCAGTTTTTCCTAACCAAATGCCTCCAATTGGGCAGTGATGATTCGAGCAGTGTGAGGGCGCGCGTTATCCTGGTGGAATAGAACACCTCTGCGATTAATTAATGCAGGACGTTTTTCTTGTAATGCCATCTTCAATCGTTGGAGTTGTTGGCAGTAGACTTCAGCTGTGATTGTTTGGTTATCTGGCAGAAGCTCAAAATGAATAATTCCTTGCATATCCCACCAAACGCATAGCAAAATTTTCTTTGGATGGGGTCCATTCCTTGGTTGAGGTTCAGGCTTTGTTTCACGGCTAAGCCACTGATGTCGACGCTTAATATTATTATAGAGGACCCATTTTTCATCCCCAGTGACGATGGAACTCATACAACATCATATGTCGAATATGCTCTTTCGTGGGCCCCATGTTTTTTCAATTACTGTAATATCGTGGGGGTGGCGTTGTAACTATGATAAACACAAGAGAAAATATTCATTAACCTAATCCTACACTAGCCTAATTCATTCTGTATCGTGATAAAACATGCTAATTCTAAAGCTAAACTGTAACAGCTAAACTGTAACACATCTCGTCACTGCACGCACTTTAGGAAGACTGAATGACTGAGGCTCAAAATGTGATGTTTTTTCAAGGTCATTGGGGAGCCTCTTACTGAAACAGCAGCTAGTTCAAATTTGATGGACATTTAAATTAGCGTCATTTACAACTTTTTCTAGGTATTCCAAATTGATATTCTAAAATTCATATTTTCGCTCCACCCTAATATATATATATACTGCAAACCCACAAGGAAAAAGAAAACGATTCCAAGGCCTTTCGTGTATTCAGAGCTACACCTCGTCCCTGACGAGGTGTAGCTCTGAGTACAAGAAAGGCCTTGGAATTGTTTTTCTTTTTCCTTATGGGTTTGCATCATTCATTCATTTCACGTGTTTAATTGTGAAATTCATCCCATATATATATATATATATATATATATATGAAAATTATTTCACGAAAGTGACACGCGAAAAATATTTATGATGAATAAAACCACGAAGGGAAAAAGAAACACAAAGTGGTGCTCAAGCGCTTTCGTCTAATGACATCCTCAGGAACACTGAGTGTTCCTCAGTGTTCCTGAGGATGTCATCAAACGAAAGCGCTTGAGCACCACTTTGTGTTTCTTTTTCCCTTCGTGGTTTTATTCATCATATATATATATATATATATATATATATATAATGCGTGTACACGTTCGTAGAACTGCGAAATAAAATTTTAAATTATGACCAGGAGTTAGTAATTAGTAAATGCAAAAAACTTCACTTTTCTACGTGAAGGTCAAATTATGATAATAAAAACTCACTCTAATAGACAGAGATTATTTCCACAATAGTTTCGATGCCCACTGGCATCCTCTTCGGCTGGATACAGAAGAGGATGCCAGTGGGCATCGAAACTGTTGTGGAAATAAACTTTGTCTATTAGAGTGGGTCTTTATTATCATAGTAATTAGTAATTTGGAAAGCTTTCTTGAAATGTTAATTTTTTCGGCGAACCTTTTTCCGCAATTGTACCTGTACCTCCTGTTATACGATATAATAGTTGTTATTCTAACGAGTCATAGTCTACCTTTGAAAATATCAACCAAATAAGGAATATTATTTCGTAAAAACATTCGCATTTTTTTAAAGTAAGAAGTTAAAAGGACACTGAATATATTCCACACTATAACAAACTCCATTTTATTACGCTCTTTTATTTCATGTACATGGAGAAAGAGCATTTTGTAGAATAATATTATTTTCCATGATTAAAAGCGAACAACAGAGACTAACTGATATGAATTTAATAAAAATAACTCTAATTTTATTATATATTGATATATTAAAAGTATATAATATTTATGCATGGGTCTTTTATAAGAGTGAATAAAATTGGTTGGCGTTAACCAGAATAACTTGTATTGTACTGTAAAGCGTACGCTGGATGATAAATAAAGGGTTACTGTGTTTTAGGTATAATTGAATATATTTCTTTTGAAAGCAGTAAGTACGTAAAATAAGGAGTTTATTAACCTTAATTAAACATGTTCAGTGTGATCGTTATTTTCTTTCCAAAACAATATTCGACCTCGCACAAACGTTTGACATAATTTTTGGAAATAGCTCAGCTGGGATGTTGTTGATTACCTCATAGACTTTGGTATTTAAGTCTTCAAGTGTCTTAGGCTTGATAGAATAGATCTTGTCTTTAATGCAACCGCAGAAAGAAAAGTCAGGGGATGTGACGTCCGGTGAGTATTGGGCCATTCCACTGGCTCATGAAGGGAGATTAGTCGCCCGGAAAAATGCTTCCTCCAAAAGCTGCGAGTTTCACAAGCAGTGTTTGGATGTGCTCCATCCTGCTCAAACGACTATAAATCTGCGGTAATGCAACTATTTCTAAAAGGGAAAAACTAATTAGATGTTGAAGTAGAAATCTTGTAGCATCTGACGATATAAATTTTGTGTTACTTTTACTGCTTTTCCAGTTTCGTTCTCATAGTAGGGACCTACTACACTATACCACCCAAAAGGGACCCAAAGGTTGAGATTAGCAACACTACGTGGAAGCTCTATTGGAGCGCCAGCATGACTTCCCCAGTAACGAAAGTTTTGCTTATTAATGTCCCTTGACAGATCTACATGGTGTATGATGATAAGTAACTCCCTATTTTACAATTTGTATAACTTCTCTATTTTTAATTAAATTTTTATGAAATAAACTAGGGAGTTAAAATAGGGAGTTCCTTATTATACACCCTGTCCATATCACTCGTCAGTGAAGTGGATGTGTTTAAAAAACTCAGGGTCTTTTTGCAGCTTTGCTGACATCTATGTTGCGAATTCCATTCACTTTGGTTTTTGAACATTAGTCAATGAAGCTTATGAATGAATTTTGTAGGAAAAAGGTTTAATTCGGCACAAAGTATACGACGCACAGATGTTCGTAAAATACCTACTTCTTCTGACAAACGTCGAATTGACTTCTGCAGATTGCAAGCAATAATTTCATGAACTATATTTACGTGTTGCACAGTTCTTGTGGATCGTCTCCTACCACTACTACCCTGATGTTGATTGCTTACATTTCCTTTTGTTTGAAATTTTCTCACAATTCCTGATTTTGTCTTTCAGTCGGATACATCTCTGCATCCATTTTCCCTGCAAAAGTTCCTTTACACGCACGTCACAGACCCTAAATGGTACTAGACATTTGGTTATATATATGAAAAATGTCTACTCGGCATCTCACAATGAACTAAGCTTTCTGAAATGAATTATAACTATTCTAAAATGCTTATTAGATATTTCAAGTATCTGAAAATGGTGCTTAAATGTTTCAAATATATAAAGGCGTAGAAATTTAAAAAAAAAAAAATTTGTATAAGAAGTGTTTTCTATTCTTTGCGGCTAGACGCATGCGCATTGTAATTAAAAGTTCTACATTTTATTTAGTGTTCGTATTTATATGCTATCTCAAAAATAGGAAAAAACAGTTATTATATTTGTGTATTTATTCATGTATTCCATGTAGGCATCGGTCTTCTAAGTGTCTTTCGTGCATTTTGAAATTTTATTTATTTGGCTATGCTTTGGCTATTAAAGTCTTTCACGATTAACAGTTAGCCTGTAACCCTCAACCTAGACTTTGACCTAGGTCTCTTCATATACAGTAGGACTACACTAGGTTCAATCTCTATTTTAGACAGCCTATACTTGAGAAAAGACTGATAATTATTAGAAAGGATTTAGGCTAAAGCAAAAAAATGAATTCACAACTGAGAAGTAAAATATATGAGGAGAAATTAGCTGAGTAGTATGGCGGAAAAATGGTAGAGTGCAATTGCAATTGCAATGTTGATCAATATTGCAAGACCCCCTCCCCTTATTGCAAGACCCCTCCCCTTCCACAACCTAACCTAAGGGAGCTAGGAGAGAGAGAGAGAGAGAGAGAGAGAGAGAGACCATACTTCGCCTGGCTCCGCCAGACGCATAATAAAAATCTTGGTCTTTTCACTTGGCTTAATCCGCCAGTTGGCGTAAATGGCTTGTTCAGGTGCACATTATTTTTGAGTTGCCAGATTGCGCTATTTATTTAATTAAAGCAGATATTCTTGCCAGTTAGTTTAGAAGTCTTAGGCAGCCAGTCGGGTTAGAAGGCGTAGACAGCCATTTGTTATATATATATATATATATATATATATATATTTAATTAAATATCGTTTATATATACAACCATAAGAATTAAATAAAACACCATTACATCATTCTGTCTATTTAGATGAATTATTGGAAATAATTTCATGAAATATATAGAAAATAAGTGTACAATCAAATTAGTTCACTATACACAGTTTAAACGAATATATATATATATATATATATATATATATATATATATATATATATATATATACAATAAAAATAATAATACTATAAGAAATACACAAGTTGATCGAGGAATATATATACACAACAAAAAATAATAATAGTATAAAAAATACACAAGTTGAACGAAGAATAAATATATACAATCAAAAAATAATAATAATATAAGAAAACATAAGTTGAACGAAGAATATATATATATATATATATATATATATATATATATATACAGGGCGTCCCAAAAAAATGTATACACACTTTAAATACTTATAAAGGCAGTGTTTATTAAAATACATTTCATTTTCAAAATGTAATAGAATCTACAGACATTATTTAATTGTTTTGTCAACGCCTGTTTTCAAACTGACGTCCGTTCTGGTCCAGGCACTGCTGATAACGCGAAGCAATGGAATCGCAAACATCACGAAACATTTCGTTTGGTATTTGTGTGCATTCTCGTTCAATGGCTGCTCTCAATTCAGCGACTGTTGCAGGTTTTATAGCGTAAACTTTGTCTTTTAAGTATCCCCATAAAAAAGTCTAGTGGTGTGAGGTCTGGTGAACGCGGAGGGTATTCTACGAAACCCCTTCGTCCAATCCACATCCACATCGTGCCAAGTACCACTCGCAATACTCCACTCTTCGGTCCGGATCATCTTCATTAATAGCATGGACTAATCTTGGAATGTAACTTTTCCATTGACAGCGCTTCAAAATGCGTTGGACAGACGATTCTGAAATTCCTACCTCACGACTCGCTTGCCGCACAGATTTTCTTGGACTTTGGTGATACGTTTCCAGTACTCTTTCTTGCTTTGTGGGGCTTGTCGATGTCCGTGGTCTTCCGGAACGCTTCTTGTGGACATTCTGAACAGTTCCATCGGCTTCAAACTTATCTCTAATTCGAGTGATGGTAAGTCGCGTTGGTGGATCTGTTTGAAACTCCCTCCTAAACTGTCTTTGCACTTGAACTGCGTTTTCACACTTCCAGTAGCATTTTAGAATGAAAGAAACATCAATTGAGCTATCAGCTGTTAAAGTGTGTATAAATGTTTTTGGGACGCCCTGTGTATATATATATATATATATACAGGGTGTTTGAAAACTTTCTGTACAAATTGTAATGGGGATAGGCAACACCAAGACAAACCCTTTTCGTCTATAAGTGTATGTCCGCTGACGTCACCATTCGGCGCGAGAGGGCGCCGCTGCAATTGGCTAAAAGGTGAAGTGGGCTAGACTCGCGCTTGCCGCGGGCATTCTTAAATCGGACGTAGTACGCGTAACATGGAGCGCTTCACGACTGCTGAGATGGTTGATATGCATATGGTGTATGGGGCTGCGAATGGAAACGGAAGAGCTGCTGTGAGGTTGTACCGACAGCGCTTCCCAAATAGACGTGTGCCAAACCACCAAACGTTTGCGCATTTGCATCGGCGACTGCGAGAAACTGGAACATTCCATGCAAACATGCATGACACTGGTCGGGAGAGAAACGTGCACACTCCTGACATGGAAGAAATCCTACGGCGATTTGAGGACAATCCAAGCGCAAGCACGCGAGGTGTTGCACGTATCCTCGGTGTGAACCACGACCTGGTCTGGAGAGTGTTGCACGAGCAGCAGTTACATCCGTTTCATCATCGTCAGAGAGTCCATGCATTACAACCTCGGGATTACCCTCTTCGTGTGGAATTCGCACGCTGGTTTCTGCAGCAGACAGCGGTGCAGCCTAATTTTCCGGCTTATGTGCTGTTCTCAGATGAGGCCTGTTTCACACGTGAGGGTGTGTTTAACATGCACAATTCTCACGTGTGGGCGCACGCAAATCCACATGCTACACGGGTGCATGCTCATCAAGAACGGTTCGCCGTCAATGTTTGAGCGGGTATCGTCCATGGCAAGTTGACTAGGCCGTACCTGCTGCTCGCCCGACTAGACGTCAGGAGTGCGCACGTTTCTCTCCCGACCAGTGTCATGCATGTTTGCATGGAATGTTCCAGTTTCTCGCAGTCGCCGATGCAAATGCGCAAACGTTTGGTGGTTTGGCACACGTCTGTTTGGGAAGCGCTGTCGGTACAACCTCACAGCAGCTCTTCCGTTTCCATTGGCAGCCACATACACCATATGCATATCAGCCATCTCAGCAGTCGTGAAGCGCTCCATGTTACGCGTACTACGTCCGATTTAAGAATGCCCGCGGCAAGCGCGAGTCTAGCCCACTTCACCTTTTAGCCAATTGCAGCGGCGCCCTCTCGCGCCGAATGGTGACGTCAGCGGACATACACTTATAGACGAAAAGGGTTTGTCTTGGTGTTGCCTATCCCCCATTACAATTTGTACAGAAAGTTTTCAAACACCCTGTATAATCGAAAAATAATGTATAAGCATCAAAATACATACACGTTATGTTATACTGCGCTTAAGTAAAATACTAAACACGCCCGTGATCGAGTCTACAGTTACATCGTTGTTGCTTTGCACTATGCAATAAATACGATTTAATATTATTTCACCGCTCAAGTTATAAGGATGCCTATACTCGATGTAAAGGGCCTTCAATTCGTTCAATACTATTTTTGTCTCCACTTTACATTCGGTTGCAAGTTATCTTTAAACATGGACAGAATACGATCAAAAGCACGCACAAAGAGGGCATCGTTAGGCACAACATCATCATTAAATTCAAGTTTATAAACACTCCTTTCCAATCGAGGGTTTTTTCTTACCGATCCGAGCTTTTCAATCGTGAACTCTTCACAATGCATAGTGGCAGTTGAAATAATCTAAGTCGTAACGACAGCTGCTCATTATATAAAGAAACGATTCTTCAGGGTGAATGGTGTAGGTGAGCTCAGCCCTGTACCGCTCAAGTCCTTTGTACCAAAGTTCATGATATTTCGAAGAGTCTAAACCTTTTAAATAAGCATCCGGTTCCAGACCATTCTCGCCTTGTTCAGTCCTACACTCGGTATACCCGTCGAGCAGAGCGGTGTATGCGTATTCAAGAACCGTATCAATAAAGCATATCCACAACACGCGCGTCTAATATAGGCTTCAGCTTGCGGAAACCGACGATTCCAAACATTCTGTCGGGGCTAAAACGGTTTCACGTAGGGACAAGAACGTTATTATCAGACGCATTCTTCCACATCAGCCGTATACCAATGCATGGCCATTCGCTATTATACACAACATACATACAATGGCATGTGAGGGAGGTATCACTAATCTGTTCTCTTCTTGTACCTACACCTGCAGGTATTTTATAAAGATCTTCGCTCCACTTCTCAACTACCACGAAATCTCTATTCATCTCCTGAACACTTAAATAAACAACATTCCGTTTACCAGAGTTTGTTTGTCTACAAGCCGTCTCAAGTACATAGTTAATGGCACCGGTTTTACGTCTGAACACAGTAATGACTTCGTTACGGAACATCGTATACGGCTTTGAGAATGCTGCTCAAAGGAAGTTCCATCGTATTCTATTGTGAGGAGTGCACGTCCAGTCGGTTCAAGCTCTGAGACGAGTATGAGCCGCAGGTGGGCGGGTCTGCTTGAAGGGAGGTATGGAGGAGTGAGTCAAACCATAAGCTGATGAATCGTGTATGGTGTTGTTTCAACGTGAAAGAATCATGTGAATACCTGTTCCCATTATACTGGGTAGATGTTTTGAGAATTTTTCCGAAACATGGAGTAATGCCGGTTTTAATGTTTTATCACTCCCCAGAATGCGCACCAGACATTTTCGTTCATTTCCACGAAATAAACACATTTTATTCACTTTCCGGCGCACTATTTGAGAGAAACATGTGTCCTTATTTTTCCTTTTTGCCTAGCAGGCGATACTCGTCTCTAAATTCTATTAAAAACTCACGCGAGCCTTTAGCCACACACAACCTCATTACAAACCTCGTCATAATATATATTAATGTAGTGGTAAAAATACTTCAGATTCTCCATTATGACAAGATTTACATTCTCAGCCGCAGGTTACGAGTACTCGGTATGATGCAGCATGACGTAATACCGCTTGTCACACCACTCATCAACAAGAGTCACTAATCATAACCGTTGCTTCTCTTCTGCACGTGTTGTTTCTTCCACTTCACGGTATATGTAAGCTTTTATAAACTTTAGTCCTACAACATAGTCCATTACATCATTTCTAGCATGAAATCCTGCAATGCTCTCGCCAGAATAGCCGTAGAGAATTTGACCTTCTTGCTCCTCAAGCTTCGCGCTGTTCAATGTAGTCTTAAAAGTATCAAAGAAGGGAGGGATAGGGAGTCTTTGAGTATCCACCACATCTTCACACTTTACCGAATACCACTTCATAAACGTCGAGCACGCAATATTAAAGGTAGCCATCACTATTTTTCGTCTAAGTGAGATTTCGTCAAATACACGTCTGAGATCCACGGCTTGCAGCGGTCAACTGAGCACGCAGGGGTAGAGATATGCCCATGTAGTAGCAGGAGTCATGTGAAAATTGATCAATCATACAGGGGACGGAGCTTAGGACTTTTCCTGTACATACACACACACACACACACACACACACATCCAAATGAGAAAATTTAACGCTAATTGAAACATGATTTATTTAATAAACATATCATCGAATTATTCAAGGTATATATATAAATTCATGTAATAAACAAAATAAACATATCGTTAACAAGTAAATAGACTCCGAGTAGCAGGAGTCACATGACTATTGGTCGATCATACTTGGGACGGAGCTTAGGACTTTTCCTATACACACACACACCCACACAAAGGAGAAAATGAAACGCTAATTGAAACATGATTTATTTAATAAACATATCAAATTATTCAAGGTGTATATATATATATATATATATATATGTAATAAACAAAATAAACATATAGTTAACAAGTAAATATACAGTGTATATATAACAATCAAGGATTATGGTATCCAAAGGGTATGGTATCATAGGTACCAGACACCTGGTAACTTTTCCTATAGGTGTTACGGCATATCTTCGTACCCCTAAGTTCCTTCACGCCTCCCAGCTTCTGCGCCCGAAAATTGTGGGTCCCTATAGTCAGTTTCGGCGACTGATCGTCCTCATATTCCAAGCACACTAGATCCTTCAGCGAGTCAAAGTTAACGACCCGTCGGTTCGCCTGGTCAAGCGTGATACCCTTAGCTTCACGATATATTTCATATCCTCCCCCACCCTCACTCGTACCCCAAAGTTTTTGGACCTGGTGAGACAAAAGAGTCGATGTATGCGATGTCTCCATACTCATCCTTAATCTCATCAGTCAACTCTCCGAGGAACTCACCAATAGGCGGCATGTATTCACTCTCCCTCTCTGTGAATATCACACTATCTCTGTCGGCGTACAGAACCCTCCACCCAAGAGAATGCAATAGACCCCAAATGTTGATGCGTGCGTATGCCGTTGTGAAGCTGGCTACAGGTATGTTTGTAACACGTGATATGTCTGTGGCCAATTCGGTAATGTTGTACTTTATTATGTACTGTACGTATTACCTACATTCACGATCTCCATGACCTCTTTATCGGGAGCGTTGGCATAATCCCACACCTCGTTATAACATTGGGCTAGGTGAACGTTCCCCTTGCCAGTATTCTGTGCAAATTTTCCCCAAAGATTATTTAGACACAACTTTGCGCTAAAGCGCCTGCCTGAGTTCTTTACAATTTGGGAACGGTCAAGTTCTATCCCTTCACGGTCACGGTAACGCTGAATATAAGCCGATTTTTCAGCTTCGGTATCAACGCCTCGCGGATACCCTGATGCTTCTACCTTATCCTTCTAAACAGTTTATATCTGGCATGAAAAGGTTGGGGAGCTTCTGAAACCTCCACACCTCATATTCTTCAATATTCTGTAGCCATGGCGAACGGCTAAGGACGGCTCAGGGCTTGTATATACACCTCTGATCTTACGCTGGTTGGTTGTATGATTACAATCCCCATTGTTCTCCTCTGCGCACTTCACGCAGAGGGGAAACATGAGCTTGTGGTCTATAGCGACGGGTAAGATCGGCATCCATAAATCGCGAGGGTGAAGCACGTCTACGAAAGAAAGAGCGAAATAGTTCTTGTTCAAATTTGCTGAGAACTCCTCGAAGGTGGGCAGGGCTGGTCCTACCAGTTTTTCAGGTGCACCTACTGGGTTCGAATTGTTCTTCATCACGTAGGGGTATAAAGAACAGAAGTCGTAGTGATGGAGTTTCACGCCCTCCGTAGGCGGAAAGTATAGCTTGAAGGGATTTGTACGCCCTCCGAACAAGCTATCACCGCATTTGAGAGGATCCAGCACCATTGAACGCTTGATCGTGTTTATTTCTTCACGGTACTGTCCATCTGTTTCCATCCGTGCATCATACTCATGCTCCCACAAAACCTTGTGGATGAACTGGGTGCCTATAAGCTGATCTCGGGTGCGGGTCCATGCAAGACTGTCGGCAGGAGATCTACCGTAGATATCTCCTACGATTCCACACTCAGGACGTGCGCATCCTTGCCACCAACAGCCGTTAAAGGACTACACAGTCTTCTCACCAGTGGCACGGTTTTCATTTAGACCATCGACCCAAAAAACACGACCATTAACCTTAATGGGTACTTCCCACGTGTTGCGAGTGTGGTTTATGCATACACCTGTCTGCTGCTGTATTTGTATGAACCAGTAAATAGCCTTGTGCCCATAACTGCGAGTGTTGTTTCTGTGAAAGATGGCTAAGGTGTCTTTAGGCATGAAATTGTTCTTGAACAGCGTAAAGCCCAATGAGGCGATCGTGGTTGCGACTTCCAACGGATCGCATTTGAAACGGTCTATGTACATCATTCTAAAGGCCTGGAAACATACTCTAAGCACGCGCACATCATTCACGCAATAATGCTCACATTCATCAGCTATATTATAAGGATTAGATTAATCAAAACTGTTGTAGTAGCGATCAAAATCTTCACGTTCACCTGTACTCGTACATTCATGGTTAAAGTAATGTTTGGGTGGAGGTAGTCCTATGTAATTTAAAGTTTCGCTAGTGAGGAATGCGTAAGGAAAATACCCTTTTAAAACTTTGGCGGCTATGCCCATTACCTTGTGTAGCTTGGCTAATTTACGAAGTGTGAATAATAAAGTGTCTTTAAACTGTACATTACCTTTTATTTGCATCTGTATAAGTTTGTTTCCTCTTTTCAAGGGATCACCTGTAAATATCTCTGATGACCCGTGATCAAGCAGCTCCTTATAAAGGAACTGTGTGTCAAATTTTGCCCAGTTGTGGGCAAGAATATACGGTCATTTTTTTTAACTTGTCCGCTAACTTGACAATATAGGACACAAAGAGTTTCACGGGACTGTCGTGTGCAATCGTATTAAAAACGTTTCTCCGTTTACCACATTTGTGACACTCATCACACTCAACCTCCATGGACTCATCGCAGATAGTCTGGCTTACAAGTAAATGTGGGATAACCTCTTTGGTTTCAGCAACCGTATATATTTCTCTATCGTAGTACACAGTTATACAAGGTACATGCTTTACTCCAACCGCCTTATATTTCTCATGTCATGAAGAACAGTGAATTTCATCACATTTATGCATGAATTTCCCCCAATTATTCATCATATGAAACATACCACATTCACAGATTCTCATTTTCCCGCACGTACCAATTGATTTATGGAACTCAAAGCAAATATTATTGAAAAATGTACGTCTACACACATTACAATCCGTCTTCCCATAATAAACATCAATACAACACTCAAGACATTCAATCAGATCATCATAATGCAAACAAATACATACCCAAGGGCAACATTAGGAAATACAACCCACATTACACTAGAGAAATAGCCCACCTCATAAGGCAACGTAACAACCTCAAACGTAACACACAAACACCACACACAGAAGCTATAAAACACCAGATACAACAGCTCAACACAGAAATAAACAAACTTAAAGAAAAACAAACAGAAACATTTAGCGAAATCATAATAGCACGAAACTATTCCACAGATATATTCAGGCTATACAAGACTATAAACAGCATTACCCACTCTAACAGCAGCATTCACACCTCACACGCGGCTATCTGTCGCAGCCAAAATAATATCCCAACATATACAAAAGAAGCTAACATTCTAGTTAATCACTACGCAAAGATAAATCGCTTAAACAGAGACAACAACCAGAAACACGCAGACAGACAAACAGCAAGACACATGAAAACCTACAGACTCGACACGACCATTACACCCTTCAATACAGACCAGACCACAGAGATCATCAAAACATTAATAATTCGAAGGCTACTGGACTAGACAACATATCTAACATACACCTTAAACACCAGAGCTGGGCACTTGCGGCATATTTTGCGGTACTGCGGTACTGCGGTACTACCAAACTACCAAACCGGTACCAAACCGGTACGCGGAAATTTGAATGCGGTAGCGGTACTGCGGTACTTTCAGCGATCCTTTGCGGTACTGCGTTATGCGGTCCCGGTTTGGTAGTTTGGTAGTACCGCAGTACCGCAAAATATGCCGCAAGTGCCCAGCTCTGTTAAACACTTAGGCCCACAGGGGATACCAGCTCTCACAAATATCAGTACATATTCATACCAACACTGTATTATTCCTAACATATGGAAACAAGGTAAAATTATTACACTACTCAAACCAAACAAAAATCCAACAGAACCAACTTCCTATAGACATTACTTTACTATGCACACCTTCCAAAGTAACAGAAAGACTAATCTTACAAATCACCAACCCACACCTATCACTCTCGTCTACTCAACATGGATTCAGACCTCACCACTCAACCAAGACATTACTCACTAACCTCACGCAGCACATCATGGATGACATCAATTCCAGACGACCAGCTCAACGTACACTATTAGCAACAATAGATATTAGTAAAGCATTTGGTGCTCTCCCACGTTTCACTCTCATAAACAAAATACTCAACACAAACATGCACAATAACACCAAAAGGTGGCTGACCAACTATCTTTCAGGAAGATACTCACATGTCACATTTAATGGCAAGTCATCCAAAAACAAGCTTTTTCCGAACGGGGTCCCTCAAGGCTCTGTTCTCTCAGTAACACTGTTCAGCTTATACATGCATGGCATTCCAACACTCATAGATAACAAGCTTACCTTATCAGCATATGCAGATGACATTATTCTAACATCCACCCACAACAACATCGACACCGCTACGAATAACCTACAAACATACATAACCAGTATACAAGATTGGCTCACACATAATAGACTCAAAGAAAGTAGCGCCCACAAAATCAACCATCACCTTGCTAACAAGAAACACAAAAGAACACCAGATAACCCCACAGCTTACACTAAACAACACCAACATTCCACACACTCACAGGACCAAAATACTTGGGGTCACTACAACACATCATTATCTTTTGCAAACAACATTCAGGACATTAAAAACAAATGTACGTCAAGACTTAACACGCTTATGGTACTAAAGGCACAAACTTTGGACACCAGCAGAAAACAACATCATTCATATACAAATAATATATTCGCTCAGTTATGGACTATACTAGTCCATGCTGGCCACCCATTATCTTAAACACACATATACACCTTACAGACAATACAAAACAACGCACTTCGTATCATTACAGGATGTATTCAAACAACACCAATAGAACACCTGCACACAGAAACAAAAATACTGAAAGTTAGGGAACTTTTAGACATGAGGGGAACACAATTCATGGCAGCAGCGACAACTAACCCACAACACCCTTGACACTACATGTACAATCATGCACCAACATTTCTCACCATTAATGTAATACAAGAGAGACATTATAACCAAATACTCCATTCCATACCACGCCCCACAGACATCACACAGTACAGAAAACACATACACACACACCTAACCCACAAAGCACTGACACGACTCGGTCCAAATTCGGTCCTAGGTGCGAAGCTGCTACCAATTGACAGGCCAGAGACCAGCCTGAGCAGATCGGATCGAGTTGACTTAGTACGATTCCGACGTGGACATTACCCCAACTTACAGACATATAAACACAGACTAGACAACTCCACAGACGACACCTGCCACTTGTGCCAGGACACATCACAAACAAGTGAACACATTATGACAGATTGTACCGCTCTAGCACAACATAGAACACAACACATCACTAGTGCGCTGAACCTCCGGAGAAGGCGATCGGTTACCTGCGTGCTGCCGGCTTGCTCAATCAGGGTGGGCTCATCGGCTAACCAACAACATCTTCTCAGCTTCAACTACACGGCTTTCACATTTGGAGTTTTTACACTGCTCACATACCATGTGACAATCCTTACAATGTTTCACTGTATCATCCGCAAACTCGAGACTAGTGTTGAAAAATAATCGGAACTTTACAAACCGGTTTTTAATCGATCTGGTTTTTTTTTGAAAACCGGTTTTAACCGGTTATGACCGAAAAGTTTAGAATTTTTAAAAGCCACAATTGAAAGGTACTGACTTTAACTCTTAACAAACATAGCTTATCGCCTATTTTTTGGTCAAAAGAATGCAAAAATGCAGCATCATATGTATGCATATGAATAAGAAAATGACAACTTTGACATATTTTATTTTAGCCAAAATAATACATTATTCAAACAATTTAGATTTGAAATAATTTTTTAAAATAAAACATATATACTTAGAAAGAAATAAACTTTTTGTAAAAAAATTATAAAGAATAAAAATAAAATTTATCTCTATTTTGGAAAAAACATTGAAATAAAAATTTTAATAAAAAACTTTACCTAGAAAACAGAAAATTGGCTCTTCGTGTAAGAAAAAATATATAAATTAATTTAGATTTTATCCCTATTTTGGAAATGACATCTTAAGAAACAAAGGGCATTAAGGGTCTTATACTGCGAATAGGGCTTTAGTCGACTGACTCTACACTACAGCCTACATGATGAGACAAACTGAAGATCGAGTTGCCAGATAGGCAAAAATTATACTGAAGAGCAGTTGCCAGTTTGTCACAATTTAACTTAATAGGTAATGTATTCGAAGTTATTTTTTGTGCGCTGTAGCGCGTAGCTGCACGTTCGCGCAAGTTTGAGCCAAATAAAAATCAATCGATAAAACCGTTTTTTTCTTTCGGTTTTCGATTTTTAGGGGAATTTTACAAACCGGGTGAAAACCGGTTTTTACAAACCGGTTTTCAACACTACTCGAGACATTACACAAATCATGATGCCTTCCATATTTTCGATTTTATCATAATTCGTAAAGGTCCCTTATATTGCGGATGGGGAGATACGTTGTCCCTGACAGCCCTAAAATAAGTAGGGGTCTTGTACAATCTCTCACACTGCTTTTAAAGATATACACGGCTCTACGACGATCATCCATGCCAAATACAACTATACGAACATTCATTTTCTGCTCTACCCTTCTCAGCTCTTCAGGACCCATATTACAATCAAACTCAAGCTTGCAATCTGAAGCCAGTTTACGGGCACGCTGCACAACCGTAGGCAACCAAATTTTTTGCGTCCGTGTATTTAGTACAGTAAACATACGGGCCAAGACTAATGCTATAAAGCCGCAACCACGATCGGCGTTTATATGCCGCCTGTAAATAGCCTGAGAATTGAAGTTAAGAGTATAAGGTGTGGCACTATGACCCGCAACACGGAACACACGGTCAATATCTACCGTGAAGTTGTCCATATTGAAGGCTGTACTACTTTGAGAGGCCTGCATTATACGGCCTAATATATACTCTATATCTACAGCTGCCAAGCGTCTGAATGGTATTACTACCAAAAATCATCTACATCCCCGTCATCTGACCGAACCCGAAGGACAGCCTCGTCCTGACTTCACGTTCGTCGCGGTTCTGAAGGGCAAACTCCACAATACGTTCAACTACGCGCCGTAGTCCGTGTTCAACACCATTCCTATACATGGATCCAAGGTCAACCCTGACTACGTACCGATTTCTAGTCAGGGCTGGGGTGGGGTTGGCGGTGCGCACCAACTCGAATGTTATACCTTCCTCTACAGAACGAGAAGCTGCTGCTGTTGTGGATGATGTACCCGGAATTGAACAGGAATAAGGGACTACAACTTTATTTGAGGTAGGAACTATTGTGGGGGTTGTGTCGTAAGACACAGAGGGTTGGGCTCTATTACTGGGTTTCTAACAACCGGTCCACTCGTGGCACGCTTTATACCTGACGTGGAAGGCTCTTCATCATGCCTCCACTTTGAATTATCGCGTGGTGGTGCTACAGATGTCGCTGGTGTGACCTCGTTAGCGGGGGTGGAGTCTGTGACAACAACAACACTGTCATCGGGGGTCGTAAGTAATATCGATGATGGGGACATGATTCTGTACCTCATCATCATTCACGGTTCTGTGGAAGAAGAGGAAAAACAAGACTGTAGAATATAATAACCACTTAATTTTTTATTATATTTTGTAAATGAACTACTTAGGAGTGTGACGTGTTAGAGATGGAATCTGTAGAAAAATTCAGGTTCACAAGCCCATCCACATGTATTATATCTGGCCCTACAGGATGTGGTAAAACTGTGTTTATGCTTAAAATCGTTAAAGAAAAGGGAGAGATGTTCTCAAAATTTGTGCATAAAGTTATATGGTGCTATTCGACGTATCAGTCAGTGTTCAACGAGTACCAAGATGATATTTTGTTCCACAAAGGTGTATATGACGTTAATTCGTTAAAGGGAAATGAACATACAGTCATTGTAATTGACGATCTCATGTTGGAAATGGATAAAACGTTTGCCGAGACATTTACAGTGTTCTCCCACCATCTTAACATAAGCGTGTTCTTCATCAATCAGAATCTATTTTTCAAAAATAGATACATGCGCGATGTGTCGTTAAATACACAATATCTAGTCTTATTCGCGCAACGTAGAGATGTATCACAAATTGGGGTATTAGCCAATCAAATGTTCCCGAATCAGCGTAAGGAGTTTTTGGAAGTTTATAAAGAAGCTACAAGTCAACGTTACGGATATTTGCTTTGTGACCTTCATCCGCGAAACACGTTTAGGGTGCTTCTAAGAACGAATATATTTCCAAACGAGCCTGAAACGGTGTATATTCCAGAATGACAAAGAGGCTAAAGAAATACCATGAATTAATAAAAATCTATCATCGCCTGCCCCGGGAAATGCAACAGATGTTTGCTAAAAATATCGACTCCGACTTCTTAAAATGCATCTGTGAACTGTCTTAATGTTATAAATGTCAATGTATCAATGAAACCCCCTCAGAAGGCTCGCCTACGCCATTACAAGAACATAATACGTACACTCACTCGTAAAAGTCTGAATGTGGGGAAGAAAAAACGAATTATTGTAAAAGAGGGGGGTTCATTCCTCCCCATCTTATTTTCAATTTTGGGGCCTTTACTGACTAGATTAAAATAATGAAGAAAGTGGTAGTGATTCCACACGAGGTGAATGCTTCACTGCAAAGTTCAAAGAGTCCAGGCACCGTTCTAGAATCCCGTAAAAGCAGGCTTAAAAGAATGGAAAGCGAATTGTTAGCCCAATTGAACAGTGAAAAAACACTGATGAGAAAAGAACCTTATACCAAGAAGCTCTGCAGAAATTTCTTCAAGAGTACGAAAATTATAAAAATCCGACGGAGATCCCCGTGATTATTAGACATAGCACGGACAACGATGAGCATGGTGACAGAGGACCTGTGTCCAACGTTAAAGCTGACCAACCAAAGAATAACGGGTCGGCCCCACAATATATCGAGCATGTATTAAAATGCAACCTCGCAAATACATCGAGGAATAAAGGTTTAAGTCTATAATCTATTGAGTGAGGATCCCAACATACAGTGGACTGATACAGGTGAGATCATTGTGGAAGGACAAAGGTACAGGGATCGAATATCGTAGACATCGTCCATGATCTGGTGAGAAAGTGGGATAGGCCCTCACCATCAGGATGGAAGCATATTAAAGCAAGACTACAAAAAAATGTCCCCAAAACATGATAGGAAATCTGAACAGGTTAAAAGACTTGGAACATGCTCGCATGTGCCACAACTGAGAACGCCATCACCCCCGGGTAGCACCTCTGAAGAGGAGAAAGAGGCAAACAACACAACGGTCAACCCTCCACGTGCCTCTAAAATACGCAAATGGCTAACATATTAAGAAGACGTATTATGACATTTCTAGCCCAGCCTCCTACGGAGGCGTAGATAGACTGTACAGAAGTGTTTACAATGATGGAGTAGGGAAAAAAGATGTTGAGAGGTTTTTGCGGGAGCAGGACGCTTATACACTTCATAAGCCTGTGAGAAAAAGGTTTAAAACAGCCAAGACAACAGCGGCATCGATTGACTCTATTTGGCAAGCAGATTTAACAGACATGCAAAGATATTCAGTGTATAACGATGGTTACCGCTACATCCTATTCATAATAGATGTATTCTCTAGATATCTGTGGCTAATTCCTCTGAAAAATAAATCGCCTGAAACAGTTGCTAAAGCCACCAAAACGTTGATGTTGAAAGAAAACAGGGTTCCTGGCTATTTTTGTACGGATATGGGGAAAGAATTTATAGGCCGAGCTTTTCAGAACATTGACAGAGTTTAATATCAGCTACTACACTACCAATTCTATACATAAGGCCTCTTTAGCTGAAAGAGTTCAACGTACCATAAAGGAACGCATGCACCGCTATTTTACACATAAAAACACATACAGATATATAGACATTCTGGAATCATTGGCCTCATCATACAACCGCTCACACCATCGCACGATTGGGACAACACCTAACGAGATTTTAGAAAGAGGTACGCGCACAGAGCCTGATGTGAGAAGAGATATTCGTAGAACACCGCCACACTCTGCGCGTTTCAAAATCAATGATTATGTAAGGCTGTCGCGTTCGGGAAATAAATTCGCGAAGGGATTTGAGCAAGGTTGGACACGTGAGATTTTTAAAGTTAGGGCTATGAGACCTAAAGGCGAGATAATGCTGTATTACGTTGAAGATTTGATTGGGGAAGAAATCGCAGGAGGCTTTTACCGCGAGGAGTTGCAGAAAGTGACATTTAATTTAGGAAAAAATGTGTTTAAAATTGAAAAAATTTAGGAAGCAAAGGCTCAGGAAAGAGAAAAATGTACCTGGTGAAATGGCTAGGGTACCCAGAAAGCTTCAACACCTATATAAAAGCTGATGTAATAATGAAGCTTAAATAGTATGCAACATGGCGCCTAACCATTTCTACGTCACACTACCGTCCTCTTCTCTGTCTGTACTTCCTCACAACACCCTGGCCAACTTTGTAACAGAACTCCATGGGCCCATTGAAATGAGTCTTGATTCGTATGAGGTGTGGATATGCGAAATTCAGCTGGACACCCTCTTTTTAAATATTGATTATAAAGAACCTGTTTTTATGGTTCTTAGAGACCTTGATGAGTGTGAAAAAGCCGAGGTAACTCGGGATGAAACCATACGTATCGCGTGGATTGGGGATGCACGATATTACAGTACAGTAGTAACACTAGGTCCGGGTCGTTATGGTGCGGCTGAGGATGTTGTGTGAGACTTAAATGTTAGTTTAAAAAACTCAAATCTTACGGCTGATTTAGTATACGAAATCGTAAAAAAAGAAAACCCTGCACATACTCTAATCCTAAAATTACAGGCTAACAGAAATAGTAAAGACAAAGGGCTGTTCAAAATTATAACCGAGGGGCGATATCGATCAGCCTTCCAAAGAGATACCTTTCACGAGGTACAACATGACTTGTCCATCCTAATGTATCAGATGAAATTGGAGAAATTGGGTGCTGGCTATACAACCCCAGACACGTACTATATTTACAGCAATATAGTGGAGCACCAGTTTGTTGGGGATACCCAGCCACGCCTGCTGCGCATCGTGCACATCCCCAACCATAGAGGGAAGCGCTTGATTATTACATATGACAGGCCCTATTACGTGAATGTCGCAGCTAATCTAATAACCAATATTTCAATATATATAAGAACGATTGAGGGAAAAAATTTCCCATTCCGTGATGGGAGCTTAACAGTGAAGCTCCACTTTCGACGCACTGAGTTATAATGGACAGAAAGCCTTTCACAGTCTATCGAGGGTGAGATACCAGTGGGTAGTGGCTTGGATCCATTTTTTCAACCATACTACGTACGGCTGTCCCTTGCTGAAGAGGGTGCCAGATACCTCGGGAGGAAGCGTACAATCAGGTCTTAACACGGCAGAAGACATAATGGCGGGGCTAAACCTAAAGAAGCTCTAAAAAAACATGTAAAGCGGTACACGGGACGAAAACATCAAAGATGCAAAGAGAAAAATGCGTGGAGGTGGGAAGAAGAATAAGGCTGTCCGGAAGAAGGTGTTACCAGCACGTGGCGTTAAACTTAAAAGGACATAAAAAAAGAAGAAGAGTTCTAAGCGAATGAAACCTATGGTTGACCATTTTTTTGACTGATATATGCTAAGGACATTGCTCTCATGAATCATAGGCCGTTTACTTCTTGTCGAGAGAGGTGGTACTATTTCTGACTCGTCATGGCACGCTTCATCCATCCGTGTAGTTCACAATGTTGCAAATCGGAGCTGTCCCTCTTTGACATGCACCCAACTCAAGTTTCTATGGAGTACAGTGACTTTATTACAATTAATCCGTTAAGCACAATTAATTCCACGAGTGCTCCAATAGAATTCGTGATACCCAGCTCAGGCCCTTACTTTTTTGTTCCAAGCTGTGTGCAAATGTATGCTAAACTACGTATAGCCCATTCTGATGGAACGGACTGCGATGACAAATATGGTGTATACCCTGAAACAACCTTTCTGCACTCCATATTCAACCAGTGTGATGTATATTTAAATCAGCTCAACATCTCGGCAGGAACGGGGTACTATCACCTAAGAGCCTATCTGGAAAATGTGCTGAACTTTTTCAAAGAATCGAAGGATACCTTTTTAACTGGCGAGGGCTATTATTAGACTAAAGACGAAAGTAGTATAAGGACAAATTTAAAAATTCTAAAAAGAAGATATACGAGTGTTTTCGACGCCTGCATACAGACTTTACATTCCAGGAAAAGTTGCCTTTGAATGGGGTGGATATGAAAATAAAGCTCACCCGCACGAATCCTGAGATTTGTTTAAATCTGGGGGCTGATGAAGAAGTGGGTGCAAAGCCCGTTGTGATTCATATTATGGAAATATACCTTCGCGTACGCCGTGTGAAATTAAGTTCATCTAAACAAATAGAAATTGAGAAAAAATTTACTACATGCCACAGTAAAATACCCAATTAACAGAGTACAGATCAAACTATACACAGTGCCAGCAGGTTTGACCTCGAAACAGGTAGAAAACTTGGCCCTGGGAGTTCTACCTAAAAGGATATTAATTGGAATGCAGGAACACGCTTCGGTAAATGGAAAATATAAAAAGAACGCCTTTAAATTCGAGAATTTCGGCCTTAAAAATATAACTCTATACTTCAATGGCGTTGCGTTGGGCAGGGCTATGGATACGGATTATTCATCAGACGCTGTGTTCCGCTCTGCGCGAGAGCATATAGTAATTTGGCCCATACTGCAGGTGCTTGTGATGAGCTCGGGATTGGGGTAACGCAGAAATAATTCATCGATCAATTTAACCTTTATCCGTTTGACATCACACCTGACTTATTTGCTAGTGCAAATACACACTTAAGTCCACAACAAAGTGGAAACATCTCAGTCAGATTGGAATTCGCCAAGCCGATAGACGCGCCTATTATTGTACTAGTATACCTCGAGTCACAAACCCTAATAGAAGTTGACAGACTTAGGGGCGTTGTCACTGACTTTTAAAATGGACGCGATTACACTTCAGAGAGTAATGAATAGTGAACGAATCACGCGCTCCAAATTTATCGGTGTGTTTGCGAAGAATGAAACATTGAAATTGCCAAATACGACAGAATGCGGATGTATTATTGTGAATACAGATGTTATTGGTGGTGAAGGGATTCACTGGATAGCTATCTACTTTAAAAATATGGACCGCCAGTACTATTTTAATTCACTCGAAACTCATCCATGGAATGACGTTATTATTGTAAAATTTGCCGAACACATTCCCGAAATTGTCTGGAATCCCTATCGATTCCAGGGCTACTTTAGTAACGTATGTGGTATGTATTGCCTTTCATTTCTCATGCACACGTCACGTGGTAAGAAATTTATAAATTTTTAAAAATTATTCGACCCGTATCCAGCGGAATGATCAAATGGTATGCAGACAGATAAAAAAAAAGTTCTCGTTTGTGTGCACTCGATGTGTTGTATGATGTTTTGCTCGTATATATAAAATGAATAATTGCATCAATGTTTTCTCCAATAATGTTAGTTTGTGTATTCTGTAGCTTATTTAAAATGTAACGGCAACTAATTCTGTAGCTAATTTAAGATGAATATAAAAAATTGTATTATTTTATAAAACATGATTTCTGTCATTTAATAAATTGAGGAAAATACAGGGTGTCCATAAATGTTTACCCTGAAAACAGTATGCTCTCATGTTTTAATGACGAATCTTACATCCGTTTTCTTTTTACAGGTGATCTCGTACACGCATAGAGTTTCTGTGCTGGTGTGTTTCGTCTACCGCATTCGCAGCTAGGAGCGCTGTAGTAGCTGTTCAGTTAAGATGGCGTCTGTGACAGAGAAGGCACAATGTGTTGTGTGGCTTGCAGAAACAAAATCTGTCAGTGTTCAGCGAAGGTTCAGAACAAAGTATGGAAAGAATCTACCTGATGTGAAATTAATTAAGTGGTGGATGAAAAAATTCTTGGAGACTGGAAACGTGGAAAAGGGAAAGAGCAGTGGTAGACCATCAGTTTCCGATGGGACCAGATAATTGGTCCTTTCTTCTTCGCTGAGAACACTGTTTCAGCAAATGTGTACCTGGATATGCTCACCAATTACGCCATCCCCCAGCTGCAGGACAGGCAGCCAACTGTCATCTTCCAACAAGATGAGGTACCCCCTCATTGGGCGCATGTTGTTCGTGAAACTCTCGACGCAACATTTCCAAATCGATGGATTGGCAGGGACGGGCCAATCCCATGGCCCCCAAGATCACCAGACATTACCCCGCTGGATTTCTTTCTCTGGGATCATGTTAAAGATTTGGTTTATGCAACAGTTGTTCCAGATATCAGGACATTGCGAGAACGCATTACGAATGCAATTGCAACAGTTAACCCACAAATGTTAGAAAATGTGTGGCGTGAGTGTGAATACCGTTTAGACATTTTACGTGCCACTAGGGGTGCACATGTGGAATCTTATTAAGTTCATTAACTATGTATCAAAACTTTGTATGTTTATCTACTTATGATTAAAACTGTGTTTCAATACGAGTGTTTATTTAAAAGTTATAGCATGCTTTAATCAGGGTAATCATTTATGGACACCCTGTACATTGATTCTTCTTACACGAAACACATTAAAAAGAAAAAGGTTTTTACCCGAAACATAAGAAAAAGAAAAAAACATACATTATTTCGTTGGTGATGTGGCAATCGCTGGGTTGAATGCGCAGTAGTACTTCCACCTCAGAATTCAGGTCCACGACATGCGTTTCTTTATTGCTATCACGAAAAGATTGTATTACACGAGTCAGCTCCTCATCGGACCTTTAGAGAGAAAGTATAATTTTAAATTAATGTGATTAGTTCATACATTTTTCTGACTTTTTTAATAAAAACCCACTTGCTTTTCATAAAAAATACATGTAGAGTGTGTATATATGAAGAGAGTTACGATGTGAAGTATGAAATATCTTCGAACCGCTCAAAGAAGTTTGTGACCCCTTTAAGAGAAAATGCCAAATATCTTCACATTTCAAATGAATTTATGTAATTTTATAAAATTATTTAAAACTTGCAAAGGATTCTTGATTGTTATAAGTTAAAAAAAAATCAACGATTTTTGATGAATAGAAATATCCAAACAGGACTTTACCATAATATTAATTATTAATTACTAATGTAAACTAATCTATAATTAAAAATTGAAGATACCTGCTATTTTCATCTCATTACATTTTACAATAACATGTAATGAGATGAAAATAAATTACTACAGCCCTTCCATATATATTTATATATGATGAAATAATCATGAAGGAAATACAGAACGGTGCTCAAGAGCATTCGCTTAATGACATCTTCAGGAACACTAAAATAAAGAAGTTCGCGACTAAATAAGGCCACAAAAATAAAATAAAATAGAAATACAGGTACATTTGTATACTCACATTTCAACTGCAATCCCTTGCGCCGGATCGTGAGGAGCGTCATTGCAAATATCATCAACTGTTTGCATTGGAAATAATCCGTCCCGATCGGTTGCATTAAAAAGACTAATTGTAGCTACCGCGGCAGTGTCTCTATCTTCATATAAAGCCGGTAAGCTGTAAAATTGTTGTGACTGACTCATGATGCGTGTTTATTCACTGGTAAAATAACTGCTGTGAGTTCCAGCTGAAATTACTTCTTTTTATATGCATGATTCCCAATTGTAAGCAACACCCACAGAAGACTGATAGGCGGTTCGTAAGTTTGCTGATTGTTTGGCAATGTAACTGGGCGAGCTATGTTAAATATGTGTGCCAATCAGCTGTTGTAATACCGATATAACGGATCCACGCTTTGGACAATGAAGTCCTGATTGGTCACCTTCACGAATAATGGAGGTGTGTATTTATCGAATTTGGCTTATTCTCTCCGCAGACTTATTTTCAATGCTCACACCTCAAGGTGAATGAGTGAATTGCCCACTCGCACCTTCTGTCACGGTGCCCTCAAGTATTTTGCATTATTATATAAGATTTTTATTTTCCATTATTATATAATATTTTTATTTTCCATTATTATATAAGATTTGAAATATTTCCACAACGCTAATATTTTTACAACCCTGGCACAATTTTTTTTGTTCAGAAGATGAGTGTGAATACTTTATTTGTGCTTATTTGATTACATTTGTACTATTATAATACTCTCTACATTTCTAATTTATGTAATTTGTTTGTATTAATAAATAAAAACAAACGTCGGTCTCTTTGCACTCATCCGCCTCACGGCTTCATCCTCAGATTTCCCATTTTGAACATGGTTAGGTTAGGTTAAGTGAGGGCAAAGTGAGGGTTAAGTGAGGGTTAAGTGAGAGCAAATTTGTGTGCCGAAATCTCTTACGAAAAGAGGAGCAGAAATTTTAGTTTTAATATTTTGCTGTTTAAATCTCTAAAGCAAGATAGTTTAGATTATGGTTGTTGAAGAATATCAATAGGTTTCTTGTTACAGGGTTAACAAATAAAAATGTTTCAGATTGTTTAACGTTCGTTCGATTTTCATTTTTGTATTCTTACGGTAAGATATAACCCAGGACAGTCTCACGGTAAGATATAACCCAGGACAGTCTCGCGGTAAAGATATATGGCAGGGTCTTGAAAGGCACCTCTCGGCCCGTAAGAAGGGAAAACAAACTGACCTGTTTCATGTGAGAGGGTTTGTTTTCTCTTCGCGTCGTGGTGTAGTAATTAATCTTTATAAATCTTTCTTATCTTGCTTTTGGTACTATTCTCTCTTTCTTTATTCCAATTTCTCTTCTATCATTAATCGTTCTCTTTACACTCGTTTCACTCGCTTTCGGTGTACTTTATAAATACGGTAGACGTGACCGAGTGGAAAACCGTTATCATTCAAACAATGCAAGGGAGACCGGGGGGGGGGGTAATTATAAACTTATTAATAATTTACTAACTTTTATTTATGCCGAAACGCTTTAGATAAACGGGGTAATGCGAGGGGGAAATTAACGTTAACATTTTTAACCGGAGAGAGATATGAAATACTATTCTAAATTCACAACATCTTAACACCAAAAAAACACCTTACTAAGCCGAGGCCATCCGATGACTGCCGGGCATTCCTACCCAGCCTTTAGCATGTGTTCAGGCGTTGCCAACTCGTATTTCTATATTTTTTTATAAACAAATCATTATTTATCGTAATTACATTTATTAAATATTATTCTTTTTTATTAATTTCTTTAACCAAAACATTCTAATTTTTAATTAGACATTACTACAGTGGTTAAACTTTTGTGAGACAGACTTCAAATCCACTTGTTGAATTGGACCATGACGTTGGTCATAAATTTGAGAAACCTTCGAAGAAAGAACTTTATTTTAAGTTGATTTTTACGGAAAAGGAGGAGCTTTGTTTTTGGAAGGGAATGTTAATATCCAATCAAAGGACAATGATTCTTGTAACATCCAGTGAGGAAAAAGAACTTCTTTTCTTATGTATGGATGAAAGCTTTCCCAGGGACGACCTTATGTAATGAAAATGTTTTTGATAGGTCATTCAGAATATTGTAAGGCGGAGTCCTTGAAATTTTAAGGTGTAACTTAGATTTCTAAGTTAGTTGTAGCTCCGTCCCCGAAAATTAAAAGTGGCTTGTAAGAATAACTCCTTAAAATCTGTGACATGTTTGAAAATTTCTAAGTTCAGTTAAAACTGTCTCACGTTGTACTTAAAATTTGAATTGCCTTTGTTTTGTGCGAACTTAGTTGGAAGAGCTTAATTAATGTTAGCCGACAGACAAAGAATTTTGTGAAATTTCGTTTAATTTAATTTTGTTAAAATTAAATGTTAAACTTTAAGTTTGCGACATATTAGGGTTCCTCAGGGAAGAGTCAATATCTTGTGTTGAAGTTGGTTCCGGTGGAAACGCGGGAAGTTAGTGCATGACCATTCAGTTATTGTGAGAAGTAATCTAATTTATTTGACGGACTTTTTTCCTGGAAAAATCTGCGGAACTCGCGCAGAACTGTTGAGAGTAAATTTCCCAAATTTTTGTAAGTAAACTATTTTGTAAACTACTTAGATTACAAAATTTTAATTTAGTGCTGTTTCTAAATTTACACACAAATAAAAAAACCTTTGTATAAATGTTTTTTTGAGACTTAAATACTTGCAAACATTTTCTTTAAATTAAGAATTTGATTTTTTAAACAAAATTTGTAATCGCACATCCGTATATTTCTTTCAAGTTATGTTTTAATTGGAGTGAAATTAAATAAACTTTATAAGAGGGAGTGTGTCGTTTCTATGCTACCTTGCAATAGGCCTCTCTTGTAAGCTGAGAGTAAATTAACATTGAAAGTTTGAAATTCAAGGTGGGCTTCAAGTAAGCCGAGGGAAACTACGCACATAAAATTGAAAGGCCATCCGAGTGGATAGGCAGAGTCAACCTGAAATAAACGAACCACGCGCGTACGAAATAAGTGCAATCGGAAAAGGGTGTGCACCACATAAATGAAGCGGTTTCGCACAATTCGTGAATTAAAATAAATAAAGAGGTTTATATTGTCGGTCTCTTTGCACACATGCTTCTCACAGCTTGATCTTCAACTTTCCCATTTTGGAAATTGGTTAGGTTAGGTTAAGTTACATTGGTTATGGAATCAGAACCATGGGTCGCTATATCATCATCAAGATGAGATAGGTTAGGTTCCACTTACAAGGAGAATCTATGGTCTGAAACATAGGTTAGGTTAGGTTCCAGTTACAAGGAGAATCTATGGTCTGAACCGCGCGGGGTTCTAGAACAGTGTCTGGACTCTTTGAGCTTTGCAGTGCAGCATATAGATTAGGTTAGGTTAGGTTAGTCTCTATATATAAATCTTTATAAACCATTAGTTAGACCCCATTTGGAATATATATATATATATATATATATATATATATATATATATATATATATATATTCCAAATAGGGTCTAACTAATGGTTTATAAAGATTTATATATAGAGACTGTCTCTAGGAACCTAACCATATATATATATATATAATATATATATATATATACCCTTTGCAACATTGACCAACACTGCACGTGCAACATTGAAATTGCACTCTACCCACTCGTATTTATTTATTTTTTCCTCAGATGGTATGGATTTACACGACGAATTTTAATAAATAAATTATTAAAATAAATAGTGGTATCTGGCGACCCCTCCATATATAAATAAATAAATAAAACATCTGGCAACCCCTCCATATATATATATATAAATAATTAAAATAAATAGTGCTCTCTGGCAACCCCTCCATATATATATAAATAAACAAATTCAATAGTGGTATCTGTCAATCCCCCCATATGTAAATAATTAAAATAAATAGTGCTCTCTGGCAACCCCCCGACCTTCTATATAACAGATGTTGGTACCCTGAGCTCTCATTATGGGTCTGGCGGAGCCAGGCGAAACATCTCTTCTCTCTCTCTCTCCTCTCTCTCTCTCTCTCTCTCTCTCTCTCTCTCTGTCTTAGGTTAGGTATACCCCTTTGCGGCGGGAGGTCGTCCCAGCTTCTCCCCCAAAGACTCTCCTCCTCCTTTCTCTCTTAAGTTAGGTATACCCCTTTGGGGTGAAACCGTCCCAGCTTCTCCCCCAAAGCTCCCCCCTTCGTGCAACTTGGGTGGTTACCACCACCCCCTTGTTGCATAACCCCTACCTATTGTTGCAACCCCTCCCCTTTGCAACATTACCCCCTCTCTGCAACATTGCAATTGCACTCCCATTTTGTGGTCATACTACTTAGCTGAACCAGATATGTGCTTACTTGAAAAGCATTGACTTATAGGAGAACTATTTCGAATATTTAAAACTGATAAATGTCTTTGATAATGTAAATTACAGAAGTTATTTGGGATCACCTGAAGATCAGGGCCCCCAGCTTTCTTTAGGTAGCTTTATAAGGCTAACTAACGAAAATATCACGACCTAACCTAACCACTCGTCAAGAGCGTACAGTTGACCTAACGATTGGTTAGGTTAGGTTGTGATATTTTCGTTCGTTAGCCTTATAAGGCTAACTAAAGAAGGCTGGGGGCCCTGATCTTCAGGTGATCCGTTATTTGATAGGGACACAGTCAATTACAAGAAATGGACATAAATTAAAAGTAAAAAAAATTTAAAAGTAATGCTGCGAATAAATTCTTTTCATATAAAATAAAACATACTTAAACTGAAACTTCTTAAACTTTCATGCATTAGACCAGGGGTCACCAACCTTTTTTTTGTTCACCGCCGACTTTTACGATTTTTTTGAAAATTAAAAAAGCTTATCGCCCACCTTAGATCAAAAAGAATAAATCAACATAATCGATAAAATAAATAATGAAATAAATGTTTAATTACCTTTAATGTGAGCCCACTAGTGGGCGCTACCGCCCAGGTTGGTGACCCCTGCATTAGACATTTCATTAGACATTTCAGATTAGTCTTTTCAATGGTTTAAAAAATTGGGACAATTTAGACATTTCAACTGATTTACTGAAATGTCTAATGAAATGTTTAACTAATGGCAAATGTTTAACGCATTAGACATTTCAAAATTCACAAAATTGGGACAATGAGACGTCTGAAGAAATGTATACTTCTGTTTAGAATGTAAAATTTGTTACATGAAACCACTCAACGATCTTGATTTTCTGTTTCAGCTGCAAACGTGGCATCGCTGTTGAGGATTCAGCAATATTGTTCCGTGTAGACAGGTTCCTTAAGGAGGTTTACTCAAGACTTAGATATATATATATATATATATATATATATATATATATATATATATGACGCAAATTCACAAGGAAAAATAAAAATTATTTCAAGTCCTTTCGTGTATTCAGAAGTACACCTCGTCAGGGAATTTCATATATATAACCAAATTTCATTCCATGACGAGGTGTACTTCTGAATACACGAAAGACCTTGGAATCATTTTTCTTTTTCCTTGTAGGTTTCCATCATTCACTCAGCTCACGTGTTTAATTGTGAAATTCATATACTGTGTGTGTGTATATATATATATATATATATATATGTCTGTTTGTTTGTCTGTGTGTGTGTTGTTTGTGTATTACCCGAAAACGAAATGAATTTCATATATAAAATGTTAAAAAAGAATAAACAGATGAATAACTAGACATCACATAAACTTGCATTCAAAATTTGCCTACACTGACGTTATTTTTTATAGATTTTTTTTCATGATGTTTGATGAGTGAATGCAGAGGAATACAAGAGAGATTTATCCAAAGGATTTTGGATTTTTTTTAATTACACTGGTCTACAAATTTTGAAAAAGTTTGTGCTTCGGAGACAAAATGTGTTTCCTATTATGGATTTTGGGGTGCTGAAAATGAATATGACCATAAAAACAGTCGATTGGCTCCAGTTTCCAAGAAAATTTAAGTTACACATTTTGCGTATATTATACCATATATTAGTAACATACCTGTATAATAAGGTCACTTATATTGATTCAACCCGTCGCTTCTTTGCTTGTCTCTTGTATTCAACTTCTGGAGCATCTCTTGTTATTGTCCAGCAGTAGTCTGCTAACAATGATGGACTCCATTTCCCCTGGTAGCGTTTCTCCATCGCTGAGATATCCTGGTGGAAACGTTCACCATGTTCATTGCTGACTGTTCCGCAGTTGGCCGGAAAAAATTCCAGGTGCGAATGGAAGAAATGTATCTTTAAAGACATATTGCAGCCCATTTTTTGATAGGACAACAGCAGGTTTTCCACCAGCTCCCTGTAATTGTCAGCTTTGGTATTTCCGAGAAAATTGGTTGCTACTAACCGGAAACCATTCCACGCTGTCTTCTCATCACCACCTAGGATACGGTCGAACTCCTCATCTCTAAGAAGCTCGCGGATCTGTGGACCAAGCTTCACTGAGTTTTGGGAATTTACCACCGAGGTACTTAAAAGCTGTCCCCGTTTTACCCATAGCCTTAACAAAATTTTTCATGACGCCCAGTTTGATGTGTAAGGGTGGTAACAAAATCTTGCTCGATTCTACAAGTGGAGGATACTGAACATTTTTTGTTCCAGGTTGCAATGAGTGTCGGAGTGGCCAATCCTTCTTGATGTAATGAGAAGTCCTAGCCCGACTATCCCATTCACACAGAAAACAGCAATACTTAGTGTAGCCCTGCTGCAGTCCAAGCACGATAGCAACAACTTTCAAGTCACCACAAACCTGCCACTGATGTTTGTCATAGTTTATGCAGTTCTTAAGTTGCAAATTCATCTTGTCATATGTTTCCTTCATGTGGACTGCATGACCAACTGGAATTGATGGCAATACGTTGCCAACATGCAACAAAACAGCTTTTAGACTCAACTTCGATGAATCAATGAACAGTCTCCACTCATCAGGATTGTGAATAATGTTGAGAGCTGCCATCAGACCATCGATGTCGTTGCAAGCTACAAGGTCACCTTCCATGATGAAGAATGGGACAAAATCTTTTTGACGGTCACGAAACTTACAAACTCTAACATTTTCAGCGAGGAGATTTCACTGCTGCAATCTGGAGCCCAACAGCTCTGCCTTACTCTTTGGCAGTTCTAAATCTCTGATAAGGTCGTTTTATTCATTTTGAGTTATCATGTGCGGTTTAGAAGATGTCAAGTTATAAACAAATTCAGGGTCTTGTGAAGTTGAAGGCTCACAAGTTTCGCAGGTTCCTTCATTCTCCTCGTCCTCTGACTCAGGGAGAATGAGTGTGGGGGCTCAGGAACGGGTAGTCCTTCGCCGTGAGGTACCGGGCGTATAGCAGAGGGTATATTCGGTTATTCTAAATCCACTTTTTCTTCTTGCAAATACCTTTCTTGACTGGAGGCACCATGCAGAAGTAACAATTGCTGACATGATCTGTTGGTTCCCTCCACACCATTGGCACTGCAAAAGGCATAGATTTCCTTTTCCGATTCAACCACTGGCGAAGGTTTGTTGCACAAGTATTGCAGCATATGTGTGGGGCCCAGCTCTTGTCCTGATCTCCAATCTTACAGCCAAAATAAAGGTGATAGGCTTTCCTAATCACGGTGGTTATAGCACGCTTTTGTGATGCGAAAGTCAATTCTCCACAAACATAACATAAGTTATCTACACTGTTCACGCAATGACGAGGCATCTTTGTTCAAATTAGGCTGATAAAAATTCAGTTTCAAAAGCAAACACTAAAAAGAGTTTGACAAGGGTGCACTGTATGACTTCCGCGAATGAACTGATGCTGTGGCGTAATATGTAGACGCCTGTGACACATCGACGCCTTAACTCTACTGCGCATGCGCGTAGTTATATTTTTTTATTTTAATAAATTAATGTAATTACATTGCATTTTAATAATTTTAAATTAGGTAAGGTTAAGTTAGGTTAGTATTCCATTTATATTAATATCAAAAACATTATGGGAAACAATATGTTAAAATGATCCAATCTATTTTTTAATAAATAATTTACAAATACATAATGTAATATATAAATTTAAAATTACATTTTTTTGTATATATATGTATATATTTACATTAATTTATTAAAATAAAAAATATATAACCGCGCATGCGCAGTAGAGTCAATGCGTCGATGTGTCACAGGCGTCTACATATTACGCGACAGATGCAGCCCAGTTAGTAGGGTGCAGGGTTGCCTGATATCTTTATAAATAGAGCCAATTGGCAATTTTAGGCATCATTTTCGTATTCAGTGACCCAAAATTAGTACGTAGATTGACTACTTTTATTTCCGAAGCATTTTGGCTGTAGACCAGTGATTATTCTTTATTTTTTTTTTCATTAATTATTGTCATAGAGTTAGAATTACACGAATTTCTTCCTCCAGATCATTTTCCTCTCTATATACACATATTTATGTATTTTCCACATGCATAGCTCCCTATGTATCTGTCTTTCTATTATTTATGCAAGTCTCCAATTTTAATAGTTTTACATAATCCCTCTAATTATATCTCTTGTTTCTGCTTATTCTTAAGGTAGAAGGGTAAACGCGCTACGTCGTAACTTGTAACCGATGTAACACCACTTCCCGTCCATCTGTGAAGTTAAGCAACTTTGGGTAATTGGATGTGTCATACTTGGATGGGGGACCGTCCTCCGCTTCCTCATTATGTAGCGACCCGTGGTTGGGATCCCACGTAAAGCTGTAGGTCACATCCATCATATGACCTTAGAATTTGCAAACGGGGTTAAACGACTTCACAAAAAAGTAGGAGAAAATTTATTATTTAGTTCTATTCCCATAGTAAAACAATATATAAAAAATAAAACTATGGATGACTCCCAAAATTTGAAGTAATTCGCCTGAAATACATGTGATGACATTTTTATTTATTTTATTTTTTAAAACTGACTTTCTTTACCTTAATAGTGAACTACCTCAGTGAGGTATTTCAGTTTACTTTTATGACATTAACTCTTCCAAGTAAGGAAAGGAAGGAATCTTTCTCTTCTGATAAGCGAGATGTAAGGTTCAGTCTTATTGTTTCAATTCGAATCTTATTTCACATAATTGACAATGAGTTTCCCAGAATTGTATTAAATACTTCAAGAATACTCCATAAGATTAGCTTAAAATAGTACTGAAATAAATTTTCTTTCTGGAACACCAATAAAGTAAGTGTGAGAAACAATTTTTTGTTACTACAGCGTGGCCCATAAGTCCCAATCAGTTATAATTAAAGCGAAAATTCATCAAACGGAGATCACACTGACGTAATCGATTACTAAGTAAAGAATATGGTACTTTCCTGTTAACGGGAATACCCTAAAATAAGTTTTGTTTGTTTGTTATGTATTTTTGCTCTCGTCATTTTCGTTTAAACTAACGAAAATATCACAACTTAACCTAACCAATCATCAAGGGCGTACAGTTGACCTACCGGGCATAGAGCAAAAATACAAACTTTTTTTTAGGGTATTCCCGTTAACAGGAAAGCACCAAGAATATTTGTTGTGATGGTTATATTTTGAACACTGAATATCGTAAATTGCGGCCTATAAGCAGATTTTTTAAGCTTAATTTTTTGCTTCAAAAATTAAGGGTCGGCTAATGTGGCGGGTATAAAATGGCAAACACAAAAATAGGGCTGCTCCACTTTCGTCAGACTTGAAGCTTAGGCCTATATCACACGTTACTGGGTTGCAACTCGGATTTTTAACACTCATAAATACTACTATAGTACCTGCCTGTAGTATTGTTACTGCTATTAATCATTTACCATTTTTTTGAAAAATATATAAGGTTCTGTTATAAATAATAGGCGAAATAGCAGATAGGCACTGTCAGTCTCACGGTCTCACCCACGGCCACGACATATGTAAACAACTGATCAGCAGATGTTTCATGCGGAGCTTCAAAGTTACTGTAAAATTTTAAAACCTTAACTCTAAAATAAATATTTCTTGAAGGTTAATATTTTATTGACAATTAAAAGAGAGGACAAACTGGGACAACTGAGGACAAACTGACAGTCGTGTGTTAAGCTGTGGAGTGGCTTGTTAGATAGTTTGTGAGCAAACATCAAGGCTGTTTTGTGTAACGGACCTATAATTTCGCTGCTGGCCGCGTGGTGGTGGTGGCGCCACTGGCGCACCAATCGGTTTGTTTACATTAGTTGGTGCAATTGACGAATGAGGTGGTTATTCCACACAACTTTGCAGCACCAAATGAAAGGCCCGGTGTACCATAGTGTCATATATACTACCGTAGTATTATACTGATATGCTGTGTAGACCATTATTATTATTCTAATGGAGTTCCTGATTTTAGCCTGTAGAAGGTGTTTACTGGTAGTGTATTCTACTGCAATATAATGCCTTAGTATTTTATTTTTAACACGTTTCTTGCGATACGACCAACCGGTGGATCGTATCGCAAGAAACGTGTTAATGTTTTGAAAAGTGTTACGATAAGTGAAGGTTCATTTTTTGTTTAAGTACTGCTATTTTCGGTAAAGTTTGATGAAAATGGTGTAGCCTTAATGTTGGCTTGTTCAGTGTTTGGGGGTGGGGGTGGGGCTTATGCGATAGAAAGAGGCCTAAATCAGAATTTTTATCTAGAAAAATTAAGGTCGGCTAATACGCCGGTTCGGCTTATAGGCCGCAATTTACGGTAATAAATATTTCTAAACGTATTATATACGTTTTGCTTCGTTTGATTTTTTGTATTTCCGCTTTAATTATAAACGAATGGGACTTATGGACCACCCTGTAATCACATTAAAAAAAAAATTATTAACGAATTTACGTCGCTAATTAATTTCTTATAACCTTTGGGGTTTAATTATTAATTAATAAGTTAATCAAAGAAATAATTATTACATTAAATATTTTCATTAATTAATTCACTAATACAATTGTTTGTTTTGCTAGCGCATAAAATTAAAAGCATCTTTCGCTATAGTTCTGGAAATAATTAATAAGCAATAATATATTATAATCAACACTGAAAATTCCTATGATGCGCGACTTTTGCGCCACCCTGTATATATATATATTATATATATATATATATATATATATACAGGGTGTCCCATAAGTCCGGCATTATAGGAGAAATTCATATTTTTCTATTTTTACAAACCATAATTCATATTTTTCTCTTTCTACAGGCCATAATGTCTATGCTCGGGATGCCAATTTCGCGTCCACCATTCTGTTCAGTGACGAGGCTGTTTTTTATGGAAATGGTGAGGTAAATCGACAGAACACCCGCTACTGGTCTCAAAACAACCCTCAAAGGAACAAGGTGCATCTCGGGTGATGGTATGGTGTGGCATTTGGAAGGATCGCATCATAGGCCCCCTCTTTTTCGATGAACATGTCACTGGAGGCACCTACCTACGTATGCTCAAGGAAGAAGCATTTCCCAGCGTCTTGAACGAAAAAGGAAATTTCCCAACATGGTTCCAGCAAGACGGCGCTCCTGCACATTACAGCACCCAAGTAAGGGAATACCTGTACCAACAATTCCCTGGTCATTGGATAGGACGTCGAGTGCCTGTGGAATGGCCAGCTAGAAGCCCGGATCTCACGCCACTAGATTTTTATCTCTGGGGTCACTTGAAAGCGCTGGTATACGCAGAGAAAATTAGGAGTGTTGAACATTTGCGGCAGCGCATTATTGGGGCATGTAACACCATTACTCCTGACATCATTCACCGTGTGCTTGCTGACTGGGTATCACGTCTGAATTTGTGTATTGAAAACAATGGTGGACATATTGAGCACGTTCTGTAAATAAAAGCTTTTGTTTTGCCTTTTTTTATTATTTTTCCTATGATGCCAGACTTATGGAACACCCTCTGTGTATATATATATATATATATATATATATATATATACACACACACACACACACACACACACACAGGGTCTCCATAAATGTTTACCCTGAAAACAGTATGCTCTCATGTTTTAATGACGAATCTTACATCCGTTTTCTTTTTACATGCGCCCAATGAGGGGGTGCCCCATCTTGTTGGAAGATGACACTTGGCTGCCTGTCCTGCAGCTGGGGGATGGCGTAATTGGTGAGCATATCCAGGTACACAGTTGCGGAAACAGTGTTCTCAGCGAAGAAGAAAGGAACAATTATCTGGTCATGCATTAGTCCACACCAGACATTGATCTTCGGACTGCCCCGAATATGCTTCCTTACGGCACGTGGGTTTTCCGATCCCCAAATACGCACATTATGTCTGTTGACTCTACCACTAAGATGAAACGTAGCCTCGTCTGAAAAGCAGACACGTAACAAGAAGTCATTATCCTCGTCAATGCTGTTAAAAATGTCAATAGCAATTTGTTCAAGTTTTGGACGGTCATCAGGCTTCAGTTCTTTAACAATTTGTACCTTGTAGGCGTGTAACTTCAAACGTTTGTGTAACACCTAGTGCACCGTAGACTTCGGTATCTTTAGATGGCATGAAGCTTGTCTCACCGATTTCCTTGGTGACCGTGTGAAAGCAGTTTGAATGTTTTCCACCATCCCATCGGAAACTGATGGTCTACCACTGCTCTTTCCCTTTTCCACGTTTCCAACAATTTTTTCATTCACGACTTAATTAACTTCACATCAGGTGGATTCTTTCCGTACTTTGTTCTAAACCTTCGCTGAACACTGACAGGAGATTTTGTTTCTGCAAGCCACACAACACATTGTGCCTTCTCTGTCACAGACGCCATCTTAACTGAACAGCTACTACAGCGCTCCTAGCGGCGAATGCGGTAGACGAAACACACCAGCACAGAAACTCTATGCATGTACGAGATCACCTGTAAAAAGAAAACGGAAGTAAGATTCATCATTAAAACATGAGAGCATACTGTTTTCAGGGTAAACATTTATGGACACCCTGTATGTATATATATATATATATATATATATATATATATATATATATATATATATATATATAGGGTGGCGCAAAAGTCGCGCATCATAGGAATTTTCAGTGTTGATTATAATATATTTTTTTCTTGTAGGTAGGGGATGGCTGCGAAATTAACAATAGACGAGAGGGTGAGATTGGTTTTAATGCATGGAATACCAGGTACTACAAATCGATGAATCGGTACAGAATTTAAATTCTTATGATGCGCGACTTTTGCGCCACCCTGTATATATATATATATATATATAAAGAATTATACCGAAAATATGGTATTAATAAACCTCTCGCTTAAGGGTTCGTAAAAATATGTAAATTCTTTTCACAGAACCATGATATTAATTTTAGTGTTACAAAATCTAAGGTTACGCATTTCCATTCCAAAATCTCCAAAATGACAGAATAGAAGAAGTACGACAACTTACGTAAATATTTGATTTACATAATCAAATTGCGAGCTAACCAACCATAAGAAAATAGTATTGAAGTTTTTGTGCTAAAGTAAACATAATAAGGAACTTCAGATTCTGTACAAGGGAAGTTAAATATACTTTATTTTGTACTTTTATTTTATAACAAATTCTTTAGAAAGTTTCATAAGTTGCCTTCCAAATGCTTATCTCCGAAAATGTTTGCCATAGACAATATCTCAAGCTCCCAGGAAGTAATTGGGCGTACTCAAAAAACTTCAAAACTTAGATAATCCAGTCATCCAAGTTACTTATTACTCTGACCGTACAGTATTGGGAGGCCTTTAGGCAGTACTGTGATTTCCCATGAAATAATTACTGCTTCCGTTGCCGGGGCCCTCCTGGGTGTGCTGAGCGCAACATCACAGTGGCGATTCTCTCGGGCATGGAGGCGTACATTCCATATTCTATTCCTACTACTAATGTTAAAAAACCTTGGTTTAACTTTACTTGTTCTAATGCTATCCGCAACAGAGTGGAGGCTTTCAGACGGTACCGTCGCCATCCAACTCCTGACTCTCACTCAGCTTATATTTCTGTCGGGAATCGTGCAAATCTGTTCTTCGACTCGCCAAAAATTCCTTCATCCGACAAAAATGTGAAAATCTATCCAATCCTAATTCTTCTCGCTCTTTCTGACATCTAGCTAAGAAACTTTTCAACAACTTTACTTCCTCTTCTTTCCCTCCTCTTTTCCATTCCGATGGCACAATTGCCGTCCCTTCTCCTGAAAAAACTGAACTCTTCTCTCAAACTTTCGCTTACAATTCAACCCTAGACGATTTCGGTGCTGTTCCTCCATCTCCTCCCCCCCCCCCTCTGACTTTATGTCTGAAATTAGAATCTCCTCTAAAGATGTTCTTTCTGCACTATCTGGGCTCAACTCTAGGGAGGCGTATGGTACTGATGGTGTTCCTCCTGTTCTTCTTAAGAACTGTGCTTCTGTCCTGACACCCTTTCTAGGCAAACTCTTTCGTCTTTGTCTCTCATCTGGTACTTTTTCTTCCTGCTGGAAGTTCGCCTTTATTCAGCTTGTCCCCAAAGAAGTGTGACCGCTCTCAACCCTCCAACTATCGTCCAACTGCTTTGATTTCTTACCTTTCCAAAGTTTTTGAATTTATCCTTAATAGGAAGATTCTTAAACATCTTTCTTTTCACAATTTTCTTTCAGATCGTCAGTATGGAGTCCACAAAGCACGCTCTACTAGCGATCTTCTTGCATATCTCTCTGACTCTTAATTCGTCAGTCAGACTCTGTACCGAACGGACGCATTTCCTGAGCTCTCTGATATTGCTCCTACTTTTGCATATTGCTAATAATTTTACTTTTGGAAAGTTTCGAATTTTATATATTTGTGTTTATATTCACATTGTTATAGTTAAGTAATTGAATATTAGTGGTTTTAAGCGATTTAGAAGTTTTCATAGCGTGCCGGCTTAATTTAACTTAAACTTGTGACTGTTATAACTAATTTTAACTGCGCGATGCCGTCGCAGAAAACGTCGTGTGTTAGGTGTGGGGTAAACCGGTGGTATTCGGATTTTAAAGATTATAACGGCGGTCCTATGGCGATTACCGAGAGATCAGTTTGTTTCTTTTGCGATTTAAGGGAGGAAATAGTTGACATAGAACGCAGTGTACGTGCGGTAACGGAAAGACTTGCAACGCTTGATGAGGGCAGGGGTAGGGCTACGGTTGACGAAAGCCGAACCAATACTAACGTTGAAGACGTTAGTAATTTGAAGGGTGAGGTGCGTAACCTAGTTTCTAGTTTAGGTAGCTTATCGGGAAGGTTGGATAGAATTGAGGAAGGGGTTAAGGTTGGTCCGACATTAGTAGATGGGGAGGGATTTAGAGAAGTTAACCCTTTACCGTCCGAATTTTTTGTAGGGTTAAGTTATGAGAGCGTGTATTTGACAGGTTACAAATTCGTCCGTTTGGGCAGTAAAGGGTTAAGGGTGGAGCTAGGCCGCGTACGTTACGTGATAGGACTCCCTCCCTATCGAGGTTTCGAACCCTTTCGCCTCTTTGGAAAGGGATGTGAATGAGGGGGAAACTATTTTATTTGGGGGCTTTTTAGTGCGCCATATGGACACAACGTTCGTTGAACAGCATCCAACCAACAGCAGGACGGTCTGTCTCCTAGGGGCCAGGGTTGACAGAGTTAGTGACGAAGTGGATTCACGTTGCCTCCCGTCACTCGATGTTGGTGACGATGGTAGGGGGCAACGACTCGTATAGGCCCGATACGAGAGTGCCTGACCTTTTGGAGAGATATAGGGGGTTAATTAGGTCCCTAAAGGCGAGTTCAGATAGGTCTTTAGTTCTAGGTATTACCCCTAGACAAGGTTTGGGTCTTAGGATTACGTCTAAAACGAGATTTTTGAATACTAAATTAGAAGAGATTTGTGCTAAGGAAAATGTACCCTTCGCAAAGTTGTGGTCAGAATTCAGTGATCCTAGCCTTTTTATAAAAGATGGGGGTGCATTTTAATGAAATAGGTAATGCTAGGCTAGGTAGGGTAATTGACGAAAACGTACGAAAGCTGTATAGGTCGAAGTCTTCTTTAAACGTTGTGGGTCCTGGCAACGCGGGGCCGACGTGAAAAATAGTTTAAAACGCCGACCCGTGGTAAAAAATAACTTAAACGTCTTTTATTGTAACGCGCGTAGTATTAGAAATAAATAAAACGAATTTAAGGTGATAATTTATTCCGGCAACTACGATATAGTTGCTATCACTGAAACGTGGTCAAATACAGTGACTCGGGACTTGTTGGGGGAATTTGATGTGCCGGGTTTTAAACTCTTTACTAATGATAGGTTACATAGGATTGGTGGCGGCGCTTTGCTGTACATTCGTAATTCCCTTAGGGCTATCGAGGTTAAGATAGATTTTCCGGCAGCAATTAATGCGATATGCGTTGAAGTTAGGGCGCGTTGTATTAGTTTTAATTTTGTTGTTGTTTACAGACCTCCCGTTCAACCCCTCGATACCGATACTAGATTTTACTCACTTCTTGGTAAATTTATTGACAATTGGAATAGTATAATTGTCCGAGACTTTAACTGCCCTAATGTTAGTTACGAGACTTTTACTGGTAATGAGGAGGGTTTGAGATTGATTGAGTTCATGGAAGATAATTTTTTACGACAGATGGTTACCGAACCAACGCGCGGTGACAATATTTTAGATTTGGTGATGACGAACGGCGAAAATATAGTCGAAGGTTTAGAAGTAGGCGAGAGTTTAGGATGTACTGATCATCAAATTCTTAGGTTTAAGTTATTGATAGAAAACACTAAGGATAGTAACGTAACAGAAGTCCCTGATTTTCGTTGGGCCAATTTTGATAGTTTTGCGGATAGGATGAGAGTAGTGGATTGGGATAACTTATTTATGGTAAATGACACAAATTTGCATTGGGAGGCGTTTAAAGAAAGTTTCATAAATATTGAAAGGGAGTTTATTCCTCGTAGACCCAAGCGCGCTAGAAATCATGGTAGGCCCAAGTGGTGGACTAGGGAAATAGGCGAGTTCATAAACGAGCGTAACAGAGCGTATAGACTTAATGAGCGCAATGGCACGGCAGCTAACTTTAATAGATATATCGAGCTTAGACGTCAGATTAAAAGATCAGTTAGGAATGCTAAACGTAATTTAGAGATACTTATAGCTGCGGATAGTAAACATATTCCAAAGTTCTTTGAATACATCAATAATCGTAAGCCGATTAAAGATAACATGGGCCCTGTTGTGGATGTTCACGGCGCTTTGGCTACTGACGCTCAGGCGATGGCGGGTATTTTCGATAACTTTTTGGCGACAGTTTTTACCGTAGATGACGTAAATAATGTCCCAGACGTAGACAATATCGTTCCATTTAGTAGCGAGACTATTTTGGATGAAATAACTGTTTACGAGGGTGAGATTCCGCATTATATCGATAGGCTAAAAGTTAGCAAGGCTTCAGGCCCTGACGCTTTTTATCCCAGACATTTGAAAGATTTGAAAGACGTTATTGTCGGCCCCTTAACGAAGATTTTTAATCAGTCACTCGAAAAGGGAATTATTCCTGAAAACTTCAAATTAGCTAACGTCACGCCCATTTTTAAAAAAGGCGACCGCACAGTAGCTAGCAATTATAGGTCCATTAGCTTAACGTCAATTGTCGGTAAACTATTGGAATCCGTAGTTTGGGATCGTATCATCGATCACTTAGGAAGTCGAGATTTAATTAATAGTAGTCAGCATGGGTTTCGACGCCATAGATCTTGTTTAACTATGATAATTTGTTAAAATTTTATAACGAAATAGTGTGCGAATACGATAGGCATAGAGCGGCTGACGTTAATTATTTAGATTTTAAAAAGGCGTTCGATACAGTTCTGCATAGAAGATTAATTGCGAAGGTTAAAGCGCACGGTATACGCGGTCAGGTAGCTAACTGGTTAGAGGAATGGCTTCGTGCTAGGAGACAGAGGGTCGTTGTTAATGGTAGTGAATCGGGGTGGTTGGATGTAGGTAGCGGTTTCCCACAGGGTTCAGTGTTAGGCCCATTGCTATTCGTAATTTACATTAACGACATAGATGTAGGATTGACTAGTAACGTGTCAAAATTCGCGGACGATACTAAAATAGGCGGTAAGGTTGTTAACGAGGACGATAGAAATAGGCTCCAAGACGATGAAAATAGGATTATGGAGTGGACGGATAAGTGGCCGATGCAATTTAACGTAGACAAATGTAAAGTTTTGCATATAGGTTCTCGTAACAATAATTACACGTACACGATGGATGGTAGAGAGTTAGCGAGCGTTGACGAGGAAGTAGATTTAGGCGTACGCGTATCTAAGGATTTAAAAGTTAGGAACCAGTGCCTGGAGTCTTGCGCAAAAGTTAATAAGATGTTAGGCTTCATAGCGCGTAATTTCTAATTTAAATCGAAAAATATTATATTACCCCTTTACAAGTCCCTAGTCAGGTCTCATTTAGAATATGCCGTTCAGTTTTGGTGCCCGTATTTGCGTGAAGATATTGATAGGTTAGAAAGGGTTGAGCGTCGTGCCACGAAACTAATTCCATCATTGCGCAACAAGCCTTATGAAGATAGGATTAAAGAGTTAGACTTGCATTCACTCGAAACTAGGAGATTAAGGGGGGGAGCTTATTGAAGTTTTCAAAATCGTTAATAACATCGATAACGTAAATTTTGACAAACTGTTCACTTTCGATAATAGCAATACTCGTAATAACGGATTTAAGTTGCGTGGCAGACGTTTCATTACTAATATCGCTAAAAACTTCTTTACGTTTAAAGTAATTGATAAATGGAATATCTTCCCGCGCACGTCGTGAACTCTACCAGCGTTAATGTGTTTAAGAACCGTCTAGATAGGCATTTTAAAAATATTAACGTTGTTTAAAATAAAAAAAAACAATTGGCAACAGGAGCTCTGGGGATCGTAATCGGGGATGAATCTGTTGACGTCCAATGCCAGCTTGTGACATGCCAGCGTGTGATATGCCAGCAAAAAAAAATATATATATAGACTAACACGAACTTAGTTGTAGCTTGTTGAGTAAATTAACCCACTTTTTGTTCTTTATACTTTTTTTTTCTTCTCTCCTTAATTGCATGTCTGTAGTTTGCATGGTATGATAGTGTTTGAGTTAAGAATGTATTGTAATGCGCTCTTATTTTACTTCTTTTCATCTTTCACGCCTTTCCAGCCTAGTGGGCTGCATCCTCTACCTCCCTATGGAGTAGAGGATCGGTCTGCAACAGCTGGAAGAATGTGTTGTTCTTGAGTTAAGAATGTATTGCATGGTTTGTAAGCGTTCTTATTTTACTTCTTTTCATCTTTTTCCGGCAGAGTGGGCTCTACCTCCCGATAGAGTAGAGGACCGTTCTGCAATCTTTCCTATTCTCTCCGACTATTTTTCTGACTTGTCGGCAGTGGCCGGCGGATGATGATGGTGACTTTTTTTTCTCTTTTTCTGAATGAATATTAACCCACGAGTGATAGGTGTTGCTACTTAACCCCTTATTCTTTTCTCTTAACCCTCTACTCTTTCCTTTCTCTCGGGCTAACCTAAGAGTGGATCTTAGGGTCTTTGTTAGCCTTAGCTTCTGTAGATCGGTAGATCCTCCTTTCTGGATTTCGGTGAAACTTTTGTGTTGCGCTAGACATATCAAAAGCTTTTGATAGAGCCTGGCACAAATCTTTTAATTTCGAAACTGCCCTCCTTCGGTTTCTATCCTTCTATCTGTTCCTTCATCTCTAATTTCCTTTCTGGCCGATCTATAGCTGCAGTTGTATATGGCCACTGTTCTCCTAAAGCTATTGACAGTGGTGTTCCTCAGGGTTCTGTCCTGTCACCCACTCTTTTCCTTTTATTTATTAATGATATTTTAATTCGCACTTCCTGTCCTATTCACTCCTATGCCGACGATTCCACTCTTCACTTCTCCACTCGCTTCCCAAAGTGTCCCTCTCAACAGTCACTCCATGATTCGCGTAGTACGGCTATGGAGCACCAGACCTCTCATATTTCTGTTATATCTGATTGGAACAGAGAAAACCTTGTGGCTTTCAATGCCTCAAAAACTCAGTTCTTCCATCTGTCTACTCGTCATAATCTTCCACACGACTATCTCCTTACCTTCAACAATACAACTCAATCCTTCCTATTTTCTTAACATTGTTGGCGTTTCCTTTTCTCGTGATCTTTCCTGGAAAGATCACATACACTCTCTTTCTAAAACAGCTTCTAAGAGGTAACGTGTGCTATACCGCCTCCGCGGTTTCTTCACCACCACTCAGTTGCTGTGGGTCTTGTTCGCCCCTGTATGGAGTATGCTTCTCAGGTGTATGGTGGTTCAGCTCACACAGCCGTACTTGACCGGGTGGAATCAAAGACTTTTCGTCTCTTACTGATTGTTTTCAATCTCTCTCTCTCTCTCCGCCGCAATATTGCCTCACTCTCTCTTTACTATCGCTATCATAACGGACATTGCTCTTCTGAACTATCTAACTGCATGCCTCCTCCTTTAAGGAGAGCACGCAGTACCAGACTTTCTATACTTTCTCATTCTTTTTCTGTTCAACTATCTAATGCAAGGGTTAATAGGTATTTTCAGTCTTTCATCTAGTCAACCGGTAAACTTTGGAAGAATCTTCCTCAATCCATCTTTCTTCCTGTCTATGACCTTCCATCTTTCAAACGCAGTGTCTAGGGATCTCGAAGACCCCGGACCTTGATTTTGGCTCTCTTCTATTTTTATTTTCGTTTAAGTTTTTAGTTTTACTTTATGGATGTTACTTTATATATATATATATACACACACACTATTAAGTAACTGACGTTTGCATGTCCTAAAACTCCTTTTACATTTTTCATACTATTTGAGATTTTAGTCTAAAGATGTGCTTTCGACTATGGAAGGCGTTCAACTACGGAGGCGTTCTTGAATGTCTGTCGTCTGTTAGACAAATGTTTCACAAGGAAACCGAATAGACCAGCTTCACTCACAGATTATTCCGCACAAAAATGGATGCCTACACTGTTTTCTGGCTCAGTCTAAACAGCCTCTTCTTTTAAAAGTCTGAACAATGGGAAAATGGGCACTTTATTATGTCCTTTGCATACTTTTCAACAAATTCGGTAGATGGCTCGATTTCCCTTAATATGATAATACAAAGATTAGAGTCTTTGTAAACATAATTATGAATGGAATTATGTGGATGAGCCAAAAGTTTGTGTTAAGAAAGTTCAGACTGAGAATGACTCAAAATGATTAAGTGGTTGCCACTGAAAAGAGGGGAAAAAGGGGAAAAAAGTAAAACCAGGGGAAAAGAGAGGAAAAGGGGAAAAAGCAAAAATTTTATTATCTCAAAAGATAAGGAGTGTAAGGGTGATAAGGGTGATAAGATAAGGGGAGAGCCTAAATATACATGTGAATCCAATCAGATAACATAATTGTGGGCATGGTTTGGCCCACTCAGCATTGCTCGTTATTATTACTATGATTATTATTATTATTATTATTACTTTCCTATTCGGGGTCTATATATGATGACTAATGCCGAGGAGGGTTAGCCCAGCGTGTGTGACGTCATACTATGAAAGTTAGCCGCCACCATATGTGGGCGAAGCCTAACTATACACGCATATAAGATTTAATTATATATATATAATATATATATATAATGAATATATATATATATATATATATATATATATATATATATATATATATATATAGACGATCTAAAAGAAATATCTGAAACATTGAGAGCCTAGTATGAATCGGTTTTCAGTACCCCAAAAAGTGACAAAGCGATACCTGACATAGATGTATTCTTCAAAGAGAAATTGCAAGGAGAATGGATAACAGACTTTAATTTTACCCCAGAAGATGGAGCGAGAGCTATAGGACAAATTAAATCACATTCAGCTGCAGGTCTGGACAAATGGAACGCACTATTAATTAAAAACTATAAAAATGAAATAGCTACACCCTTATACTGGATATGGAGAAGATCCCTAGACACTGGGGAAATACGAGCATTTGGAAAAGAGCAAACATTGTCCCTTATAAAGGCGAGGATAAATCTCAAGCAAAGAACTATAGACCAGTGTATTGACGTTCCACCTCACCAAAATATTTGAAAGAATAGTCAAAGAGAAAATCTATGACTTCTTGGAGACATTGGAAAGATTCAACGAAAATCAGCGCGGATTACGATCAGGAAGCTCATGCCTATCACAACTTATAGAGCATTATAACAATATCCTAGATGCACTAGAAGGCAATGAAAACTATGATGTCATATACACGAATATTGCTAAAGCTTTCGACAAATGCGATCATGGTATAATAGCACATAAAATGAAACATATGGGAATAACAGGCAAAGTGGGAAAATGGATCTCCAACTTCCTCGAAAAACAACTACAGGTGATCAAAATTTATGGTGTATCAGCATCAGAATCAGAAGTATGCAGCTCAGTACCACAAGGTACATTGCTGGCCCCACTCCTGTTCATTATCATGCTAACAGACATAGACAGTGGAGTAAGCAGCAACAGTATAGTAACATCCTTTGCGGACGATACAAAGATCAGCAGAAAAATCAGCGATGCAAATGAAGTGGAGGCCTTGCAGACGGACACGAACAAAATATACACATGGTCAGAAGACAACAATATGACATTTAACACCAAGAAATTTCAGCTCTTGAGATATGATAGAAATGAGGAACTTAAACAGACTGCATATTGTGCTCGAGATAGACAAGAAATTCAGAGAAGCACGAAAGCGGTCGACTTGGGGGTAATAATGACCGATGATGCCAAATTCGAGACACAAAATCAGATAGCAATAAACAAAGCAAAAAGAGTCACGGGACAGGTACTAAGAACGTTCAAAAGGAGGGACAAGACAGTAATGATTCCCCTGCTGAGAACACTGATCATACTAAAACTTGAATACTGCTCAGTTTTGACTTCTCCATATAAAGAGGAAGAAATTAATAAACTAGAAGAAACGCAGAGACATTTCACAGCCAAGATTGATGGCTGCAAAGAACTCACCTACTGGGAAAGACTACGTAAACTAAATCTGTACTCCCTGAAAAGAAGAAGAGAGATGTATACCATAATCTACATATGGAAAATTGTCGAAAAACTGGTATGAAACTTCAAACTAAACAAAATTACTATCCAAGCAACGCTGGAAAATAGGAAAGGCAGAATGTGTAGTGTTTCCAAATTAAAGGCCCGACAAGGGACTTCCTCAACTCTGAAGGAAAATAGCTTGGCTGTCAGGGGGCCAAGAATTTTCAACCAGCTTCCAAAGGACCTCAGAAACGTTACAGGGGTCAAAGTTGAAGTCTTCAAGAAAAGACTAGATGCCTTGCTCAAGACGGTACCAGATGAGCTGGGTGTACCTGGCTATGTATGGTCGAGAGCACAAGAAAGCAACTCGCTTCTCCACCAAGCCAGGACTAGAGGTGGGGCCACCAGCTTGACCTTCGTGTGAAGAAAGACCGACGCACCGAACCCTAACGAGGTTAACGAGGTGTGTGTGTGTGTGTGTGTGCATATATACACACACAGTATATATATTATATATAAAATATATGTATATATATATATATAATATATATATATATATAAATATATATATGCGCCTCGGTGGTGTAGTGGTTAGCGTCGCTAACTACGAATCCATCGGCCCCTGGTTCGAGACCCGGTGACGGCAGCCGGCGCGCAGCAAAACACAGCTGTTCATCCTATCACACAATAAAGAAAGTAGTTGGTAGATAAATGGGTACCCTGGGTACCCTGGGTGGCCTAGTGGTTAAGACGCTGGGCTGCTGGTGGGTGTGGTTCGGATTCCACGTTGAACTGTCGGTGTAAGGTGGAGTGAAAAGCTTGACCTTCGTCAGAATGAACAATTCGAGCGGAAGCTAACCAAAGGTTATATAGGTATATATATATAAACAGGGTGTCCGGGCTTAAATGGCAAGAAAATACATTTATAATGTTTTACTTTATTGTCATTTAAGCCCGGACACCCTGTATATATATATATATATATATATATATATATATGATGAAAATAACCACGAAGAAGGAAAAAAGGAAACACAGAATGGTGTTCAAGCGCTTTCGTCTAATGACATCCTCAGGAACACTGAAATAAATAATAAGTTCGAGACTATATATAGGTCACAAAAACAAAAAAAATTAGTAGAAAAATAAAAATTGTAGGAGGAGCATACAAATTTATAAGGAAAAGCTACCAGAGTTTTAGCACTTTGCCCCTCTTGTCTAAATCTGTTCTGAACGAATTCAAAACAACAGGATCAAACGCAAAAAGGCCCTGGCTAATATTGAAATTATTTGCAAGTTGAATAATGGCAGACTCAAGAATATTTCTATTAATAATGTTGCTTCAGTGAAACAAAATTGAAGCATTATTCCAATCAATACAGTGGGCAGTGGGATAACTCTGACAAATGGACGAAAAGGGCACTGGACGACTGTCCCGTTCGAACGGAATATTGATGCTGTTTTACACGCGTGTGCAAATCCTTTCCCGTCTGTCCAGTGTATAAGGAATCACATTGTTTACAACCAATTTTATAGATAATGCCTGAATTACTGGTAGGGTTATTTTTCACTATGATTGCTGATGTACTTAAACTTTTGAATATTAATGTAGTATTTTCATATGACAATATTGTAAAAAATATCATAGTAGTATCATGTTTATATATAATATGCATATATTTATTTAAGTATACTGCATATATACGTCATAATATATATATATATATATATATATAATATATATATAATATATATATATATATATATATATAATATATATATATATATATACGAGGGCCACTCAATATGTTTTGCCCCACCTTTTTTTTTCTTTCCAAGTTTCCTTGTAAGTTCCAGAAATTTTGTACACAAGGAGTTACATACCGTTTTTACAAGTTTTTATTTTTCCACGTAGTTTCCATCCTTTTCTATGGCTTTCCTCCACCTCGAAACTGAAACTTTCTTCCACGAATAGCATCCTTCATTGGCCCAAACAAATGGAAGTCTGAAGGTGCCAGATCCGGTCTGTATGGAGGGTGGGGTAACACAGTCAAGCGTATTTTTGTGATGGCCTCTCTTGTTTGCAAACTGTTGTGTGGTCTTGCGTTATCGTGCAAAAGAAGGACGTCTTCCAGTTTTCTCTTCAGTCGAACTCGTTTTATACGTCTCTGGAGTCTGTAGAGTAGCAACATATGCCTCTGAGTTGATTGTTTGTCCTTTCTTCATAATGTCCACCAGAATCACCCCTTTCATGTCCCAGAAGATGGTGGCCATAACCTTTCCTGCAGAGAGAGCCATTTTGAACTTTTTCTTGCGTGGGGAGTCTGCGTGATGCCACTCCATGGATTGGCGTTTTGTTTCAGGTTCAAAATTTTGTACCCAAGTCTCATCCCTAGTCACAACCGACGACTCGGAAGCAATTTCTTTTCTTTGGGCTTTGTGATCTTCAGTCAGTTCGCGAGGAACAAACTGTGAACACACTTTTGAGTATCCCAGTTGCTGAATTATCGTATTCACACTTCCTTCACTAATTCCTAGCTCCAGTGATAGCTCCTTGTATGTGACGCGCCGATTTGATCGAATGATGCTGTTAGCACGTTGCACAGTGTGAGATGTCACAGCCGATGCCGGGCGACTGCTGCGTGAATCATCATCGAGGCTGGCTCTCCTCTCTCCGATAATCTCACACGTTTAGACCAGCGTCCAACTGTGCTTCGATCAACAACAGCATCTCTGTAAACGTTTTGTAGACGTTTGTGAGTGTTTCCAACTGTTTCCTTCTCAGCTGTTAATAACTCGATAACAGCTCTCTGTTTACGACGCACATCACTGTCACACGCCATTTTCGAAACTGCGTTAACCATTGATTTTATACAAGGGCGTTTGAAAGCAGTTTTATACAAGGAGGGGAGGTTCAAACTGGAAAGATCTGGTTATGTGAAGCGCAGAAAGTTCAAACTTACAGCCCAAAAGACATTTCAGCCCCATGGCCTATTATTTAGCTAAGAAAAAAGGGTGGGGCAAAATATATTGAGTTCCCCTAGTGTGTGTATATATATATATATATATATATATATATATATATATATATATATACACTCAGTGATCCCCCGACCTGCACGAGCTAAGATTCAAAGATAGATCAGCACAAATGTTTTAAAATGGGGTAATTACTAAAAAATTGCTTATTAACACTTTTTCGCGTACACAGTACGATACGTACGATACTTACGCGTACGATATGATACGATATTTACAGGTATGATACTTCAGCATTTGTAGCTGGCAGTAACATGCCCAGTAGTGCGTTCCTTGTACGATCGGCTAGTTTGTATCGAGTCGTCTTTCTCGCACTCCTCTGGATTATAACATTACAATATTTTTATAGTGATGTTTTCGAAATTTGTGTTTTTACAAATTTTTAATATTTATACTTGTTGTTATATATTACTTTACATGCATTATTATTTATATATATTTATTGTACAATGATTTTAAAGCTTTTATTTAGGTAAAAATTACTTTATATGTGATTTTTGAAACATTTATCCCCCTAACCCCATTTATATTATGGGGAAATAGTTCCGACCTGCACGATTTCGCGCTGCACGAGCTTTTTTAGGAACGGAACCCTCGTGCAGGTCGGGGATTACTTTTATTCACGCGATGCATGCCATTCCTTAAAACACTCAAGTGAGCAAAAGCCTAGCTTTTCGGGACAACCAATACCAATAATGATGGATTTTACTATAACGACAAATGCTACTTGAGAGAAGCAAAGCCAAAAACACATATAACTCATCAACTATGACATTACTCCAATCCATCGAATAAATTTTTCTCTCACATTTTGGATTTTTATAAAAATATAACTGATGTAATGAGGAGCGTTACCGTGTCTTGGGCATGTGTAGAGAATCTATCTAAAAATGAGGCTGAGCTCTTAGGTTGTAGATTAAAAGGTTGGAATCTCTTACGAAAGACTAAAAATATCATCATTTCGTAAGCGCCAGACAGTCCAGACACACTTCACATCTTTTTTCTCTATGGAAAGCGATTTAGTGTATTTTAATGATGTGAACGCTCTCATTGGGGGCACTTGGTCGAGAGCACAATCCTAAGGAATGGAGGCTTTATGTCGATTCATCAAAGTTGAGTTTGAAAGCTGTACTATTCCACAACGGTAATGTCTATCCTTCGGTTCCAATTGCACATAAAGTTCATATGAAGGAATCATATGACAATATGCAGTTACTTTTGAAACATATTGACTATGATAATAGTCCAGGCAATCTAGAGCAAAAATAGCTTCAACCTGGGCAAAATTGCTTCAAAAGCTTTCTAAACTGTTTCCAGCTCAGGAACCATTGCAGAATAACATATCCAAAATCCGACAAAATTGGACCCCGGGAACACCCCCAAAAATGAAATTCAAAATGGCGGACTGGCAGTTTCCTACGAAATACAATAAATTTTAATTTCGCTTTGTAGAGAGAGTTATGACGTTTTTCTTGATCAGTAAAATGTTTTAAAACACATTTTCGTTTCTAAATTAACCTATATGACACTAAAAATTGTACTAGGCGGCTAGTATTAAACTATGACGTCACGTAATGTAAATAAAATATACTGTATGGAGTGTATGTGAGAATGGACATTGCTACATCTTTATAAACTTATATTATATACAACTATTTAATTCCTACTACCCACTATCAAATCTGCGTATTTGTGCTTGTCATTTTCTTTAAAACTGTTATTATGTACTCCTTTTAAATACTGCAACACAGTTTATTAATTTGTGTTTTCTGTTTCAGACTGACTCGGTGTACGGCTGACTCGGTGTGCGTCCGCCTTCAAGAATGCAGACCCCTGAAGAATTGTGCGTGATTTGTAAGGAGAAATTGGACAGCGGACAGGAAGTGGTTCACATCTCGCAAAAAGGAGCAGATGGTATAAATGCATCCAGCCGCAGCCGTGGAAGCGATGTTGTTGCAACAGCTGGAATAAGTGTTCACGTTGTATGTAGGAAAAGGTTTACGGATAAAAAGACCATTGAAATAAAGAAGCGACAGACCGCAGCCGAGGCAATACCAAGGAAAAGTGCTCGTTTTCATGAATACGCATTTTCCAGTGCTACTCACTGTTTGTTTTGTGATACCTTTGTGGACTTTTTTTCCAAACACAAACCAAAATCAGAGCATGTCAAAATAAGAACTACAGAGTTCTCCGAAACCATAAAAAGGTGCTGTGAAAGCCGCTGCGATGAATGGTCGTTTAATGTAAAAGGCCGTCTGGAGTACTATCTTCGTGATCTTCCTGCTGCAGATTGTGTCTACCATCACACCTGCAGCGTAAATTTTCGAAGTGGAAAAAACATTCCTCGCGCATACTCCTCCGACGATCATGATTCGAAGAAAGGGAGACCAACTAATGAAGAGCAACACCAAGCATTCCTTCAGACCTGTGCTTACCTGGAAGAGAATGATGATGAACAACTGTTGATTGGAGACCTAATTTCCAAAATGGAGGAATATCTTCAAGGAAGTCAGAACTCTGTCTACGAACGTAGGCACATGAAGAGAAAGCTTTTAGAACGTTACGGAGACAAGATCATAATATCAGGTGAAAGTGGGAAGGCAGATGTAGTAACACTACGAGAGACAGCTAATGAAATTCTTATAGATTATCACAAAAAGTCGAAAGAATGTGATATAGATATAGAGCTACAGAAGATTTACCTAGTAGAAGCTGCTGCAAAAATAATCAGAAGTGATATCAAGTCTGTCGACTCGCCTAGAAAAGATGTGTATCCATCTCCAAATGACATCACTGCAGAAAGTGCTCTTGATTACATTCCCAACAGTCTGAAATTGCTATTATCAAAAGCATTTGCGGGACAGGATGCTTCAAGAAAAATAGGTGCAATTGGGCAGAGCATTCTGCAAGCAACCCGTCCTAGAGGATTACTATGTCCACTACAGATCGGTTTGTCGGTTCAGCTACACCACAACTTTAGGTCAAGGTACCTTATTGACGTTCTCCATCAGCTGGGTTACTGTTCGTCGTATGCAGAAGTAACAAGATTCGAAAGAAACGCGGCGCTGGCAAGTGGGTCTGGCTCTTTTACTGTTGATGAAAACACTGCAGTCCTTCTAGCAGCAGATAACGTCGATCATGATGTCTGCACTTTGGATGGGAAGAATACCTTTCATGGAATGGGTATGATTGCCGCAATAACTCCGAAGATCAAGATCCACCCTTCTATTCACAGGCGTAATGTTGGTGACAATAACATTAAGAAGATTGCAACCGTTGACATTAGGGAATATAGACACGCGAGAAGCATGTTGAGGGACATCTCATTCCGCGAACTTCCAGTACCCACTGCCACCATAAGTCGACTTAGTCTTCTCTGGCAGATATCTTCAGCAGAAAGATCAGGTCTAAGTTGGTCCGGAACAATGCAGGCAATTCACGGTGGATCAAGTGTCTCACATCCAGGTGTGGCGTCGATCACGTTCCTTCCCATCATAGATATGTCGCCAACTGACATGACCTGCATATTTTCGACATTACTATATTTGAGCAAGATAGCACGCGATCAAAAAGTCCCATGCATTATTACCTTTGATCAGCCTTTGTTCTGGAAAGCTTCCCAAATCATCAATGAACAGAGAGACCTGCAGGACATTGTTTTAATGCTGGGATCATTTCACACTCTGATGAATCTTTTGGGAGCAGTCGGTACTCTTATGAATGGTTCAGGATTGTCTGAAGTACTTCAAGAAATATACGGACCAAATGCCGTGCAACACATGATGTCTGGAAAAGCTGTTTCAAGAGCGATACGTGGTCATATGATAGTAGATGCAGCTCTTAGTACCTTACTTTACTAGTCGCAGACGTTTTCCCTCGTAATGAAGATGGAACTCCTCATGACCTCCATAAGGAAGCTTGTGACCTGCTCGACGATGTTATGACCGCCAAACAATCAGTTGAGGATGTGGAATCTTCGAATGCATTGTCTCAGATTGCTACCACTTTGGATGCGAAGAAAACTGACCTACAATCTACTTCGCAAACAAGTCAACTCTGGTTGGAATATCAGCGAATGATCAACATTGCACGTTCCTTGATAACAGCAGACAGAACCGGCTCGTGGGATTTGCACTTGCAAGCTATGCTGGAGACCATCCCCATAATTGCAGCAGCCGGACATCACAATTACCTGAAATCGATATACCTGTACCTGCAGAAAATGTTAAGTTTGCCTTCTGAAAATCCAGCCGTTAACAAAATGTTCCAGGAAGGTAAGTTTGTGGTAAGAAGAAGCGACAGATTACGGGCCGGACTCGGCACAGACCTGGTGATAGAACAAGTACTAATGCGTTCCCTGAAAAGCAGAGGCGGACTGACACGCGGAAGTGGATTTACAGACATCCAAAGGACAACGTGGCTCTTTTCTATGCCTCTGTGTTCCACTTATAACTTAGCAATGCAGGAATACACCAGAGTTTTGTTGGAAAGTAGTGAACAGCACAAGGAAATGAGGGGAAGTAGACAAATCAGGGACAGTAATGACATGAAGAAAGTACTTGAACGTCTGGAATCCTTATCCCCATTCCATTCTACCTCGGGTCTCTGCAACATTGTAACAGGGCTAACTGCTGATCCTGGAGTTAACGTTCATCAATTGCATTCAATCGGTACGAACATTGTCGTAAAAATGATTGGGAAACAAGCCTTTACATATTCTGCCAAAAGATCTGACAAAGTGAAAACACTAGGATCTGCTTCTGCCGTTGTGATCACTGATGCTTCAGATATAGAAGTAGATCCTGCACTACTGTTTCAGAGAATGATGACTGTTGCCACTGGCGGAGACATAAATCTTGAAGATGTCATGTGTTACGAACTGTGTGCATATCCTCCTGCATTGTTCGAATAACGAAGTATCTTGAGGAAACCCGATAAGTCTCAGCTAGCTCATGCAATAATCAAATACACTGACACTTTACGCATGGAAGAAGTTCAAGAAATTCAGTGCACAGACCAGTACGTATTGGATGGTGGATCTCTACTACATCGTGTTTCCTGGCGTCAAGATGAAACATATGACAGCATCGCCAACTCATATGCCGATTTCACTCTGAAAACATATGGAAAAGCAATCATTGTTTTTGATGGCTACAGCAGCTCTCCTACGATTAAGGACATGACCCACAGAAGACGCAGCACCAAGACAAGCAGAAATGTGAATCTCAGTCCAAGCATGAAGTTTGTTGGCCAGAAGGAACACTTCTTGGCTAATGAAAACAACAAGCAAGCATTTATTTCCCTCGTAGGTGAGATGTTGAAGAAGCACGGGTGTACTGTTCACAACGCAGATGGGGATGCTGATGTGGACATCGTTCGTGCAGCAGTTTCCTCATCAGAAAATGCAACTACAACAGTAATAGGGGAAGACACCGACTTGCTGATTCTCCTTCTGTACCATGCCAAGGACAGTGGTTTCAAGTTGTACTATCGCAGCGATATAAGACGGGGACCATCTCCTAATCCTGTGTATGATATTCTCAGCATTCAATCATTGTTAGGCAATGACATCTGCAAGTATCTCCTGTTTGTGCATGCTTTCACGGGCTGTGATAGCACATCCAGAATTTTTTCGATCGGTAAAGCCAAAGCATTCGACACACTGATGAAGGTGGCTGAACTCCGTTCAGTTGCAAATACATTCTGTTCTGATTGTTGCCAACACTCTGACATTGAAGCCGCTGGAAGAAAGGCAATGCTTCTGTTGTATGGCTGCAAAACACTTGAATCCACTAACGCACTACGTCATCGAATGTTAGTTGAAAAGGTAGCTACAGCTAAATCTTTTGTTACACCCGAACGTTTGCCACCTACCGATGCGTCCACAAAGTACCACAGCTTTCGCACATACTTTCAAATACTAATCTGGAAGTCTACAGAAGAGAAGATCGATGCAGAACAGTGGGGTTGGTATGTAAAGAATAATTCCTACTACCCTACAGCCTGCGACAAACCACCAGCTTCAAATTATCTGCTCAACATGATCCGCTGCTCCTGCAAGACGAAATGTGCTACTTCAAGATGTGGATGCAAGCGTAATGGAATGCCCTGTTCAGCCGCTTGTGGCGAGTGCCAAATCAGTGGTTGCGATAACAACCCAAGTACCGGTAATCTATCCGATGATAGTGATGAAGAGGATTAATTTCTGTATGTTTGTGACCAGGTATCACTTCTTCTGTAATGAACATAACTTGAAACTGGGAAAAAAATAATTGTTGTATTATTGATTATAAAAATCTGTAAAAAGCTATATAACATTATATTTGCGTAATAACTGGTTGTGTTGTATATTGTTGAATTATTTAAAACATTACAACTGAAAGAAAAAGCATCAAATGTATCTCTATAAATAAAAGCGTAAATTATATATATTTTTTTTTCGTAGGAAACATCCAGTCCGCCATTTTGAATTTCATTTTTGGGGGTGTTCCCGGGGTCCAATTTTGTCGGATTTTGGATATGTTATTCGGCAATGGTTCCTGAGCTGGAAACAGTTTAGAAAGCTTCTGAAGCAATTTTGCCCAGGTCTAACTACAAATTGCCTGGACTATAAACACTCCTGGCATATCTTTAGTGATCTGAAAGTGATTGCACTTCTCCTCGGCTTACAGTTAAGATATGCAACTTGTTCGCTTGATTCCTCTGCGAATGGAACAGCCGAGCTAAGGGGATTCATTATACATAGAAAAGTGACCACTTCGACAAAATTTGGTTCCAGGACAGAAAAATGTTGCCCATCAACCCCTAGTAGATCCAGCAAAAGTTTTCTTACCACATCTCCATATCAAGCGAAAATCAAAGAAGGCATTTTTAGGGGCCCACAGATCAGAGAAGTGATGAAAGACACCGCATTTGATGAGTCTTTGAATGAGGTTGGAAGAACAGCATAGGAAGCTTTTAATGCGGTGACTACGAATTTCCTCGGCAGCGTCAAATCAGGAAATTATGTTGCCCTGGTGGAGCAAATGTTAAGTGCTTACCAAGCCATGGGGTGTAACATGTCTGAAAATGTATTTCCTGCACTCCCACCTGGCCTTCTTCCCATCAAACCTGGGCGCTGTTAGGGATGAGCATGGTGAAAGATTTCATCAGGATATATCAACCATGGAAAAGTTGTACCAAGGAAGATATAGCCCCGGTATGTTGGCCGACTACTGTTGGACACTTATAAGAGAGGCCCCTAGTATTAGTTATAAGCGAAAATCAGCTACGAAAACATTTTAGGTAAGGTATTCTTCTTTTTTGTACGATTAAATATACAAAAGAAGTACGAAAATCTGTCAATTTTCATTTGAATTTCCATCGAAATACGGTAGGTGGGTGATAGAAAACTTCTGTTTTCAAATTCGTAATCAGCGTAAAAAGATACATTGCAATCACATAAATTCACTCGAAGGAGGAAACGAGGAAACATAAGCTATATTTTGTTGTTCAGTGTTATTTTAACTATAACTTCGTGACCATTAATTTCCATGCATACCACTTTTGACGCTAATATACAGGGTGGGAGAAAAATTTTGAAGAATTTTATACATACAAATAATTCGTTAATAATAAATAAATTCCAAAGATATCACTGCAGTGTATGCGATACTTTTTAAAGCAACTACAAAAGGCCAGGAATGACCCTTGGCTAGAACAGGAAGGCCCTAGACTCTAGCCCCAGTTACCGTCATGCCAGTAAAGATGGAACATAGCAAAGAAGAAAAGTGTATCTTGTATCGTGGGCTATTTCTTATAATAACTGTTAAGAAAATTTCCAGTTATTTTAAGAAAATATTAACCACCACCAAATGCAACCACTCTTCGACACTGGAAGCTTAAACTTTTGGAAACAGGGAGCCTGGTAAAAGATCATTCAAGAAGTGGAAGGCTAGTAACGACAACAGGAGACAACAACAAAGAAAATGTCCTGGCCAGTTTTCAAGTCGATCCAACAACTTCAACGAGAAAAGTCGCACAGGAATTGGGTATTTCCATATTTTAAGTAGCAAAAATATTCAAATCACAAGGGTACCACGATTACAAACCCATTTACTCTCAGCCCATATACGATGATAATTCTGAGATAGGGCTGCAGTTTGCTGAAACAATGAAACAAAAGTTCAACAGTGATCTAGATTTCATTGGAAAGATCAAATTTTCAGATGAATGTGTCTTTGGTTTAACGAGTAAAGGAAACAAACACAACGTTCACTACTGGGCCAAAAAAAATCCCAAAATACGATTGATTGGGTAAACCCGTTAAAACGACTACACTAACAGTTTGGGCGTGCATTGGTTATTCAGGTCTCGTTTCCTTTGACATATCGAGAGATACGATGGATGGAAAACGCTATTGCCAGGTATTGAGGGACAAAGTTTTGTCACAGTTTACTGATGGCGTTGGCAGGAATTGGCTTTATGAACATGATGGGGCGCCACAACATTACTCTGCAGCTGCTCGTAAAATTTTGGATACGAACGTTGAAGGAAGATGGTGTTGGGCGGCGATGTCCCATCGAGTGGCCAGCGAAATCATCTGATTTAACCCCATGTGATTTCTGGCTTTAGGCTTATTTGCGTGACAAACTCTACATTCCAAGTTTCATCTATCGAAATGTGAATGTCCTTTGCCGCAGAATAGATGAACAACTGAAAAGGATCCCACTCGATATGTTCAGAAGAACAATAAAGAGCTTCACAGAGAGAATCCACAAATGTATCATAGCGGATGGAAAACTCTTTGAAGATTAAATTACAATTTAACAAAATATTTGTATGACTAAAATTCTTGTAGGCTTAACGATATTGGAAATGTTGGAGAGCCAAACGGAGTGATACTAGGTTTCTATTCCAGTAGTAAGGTAAGCACCAACAGCATCATTCGTCAATATCAAACAAGAGTGGACGAGCATAGCGGTATTTCTACTGGAACATCGCAACCTTTAAATAAACCATCCAATCCAGAAATAAGGGAACACTACCATCTTAACACCCACCCACTACTTCCCTCCAACTTCAAAATTATCAACTCGGCAAAACAACTAACCGATCTCCGCATTTTCGAATCCCTATATATAATCTATGAAACCAACCATTAACGACCTTAGTCCCGCCGTTAACTTAAACATAGCCAGATAAATTCTTCTACCTTTTACCGTACCACTGTTAAAGAAATCTGCTATCACTCCTTTTGGCTCTCCAACATTTCTAATATGAGAATTTCGACATCTAATCATTCCCAGCATTCGTTACAATTAGCTCATCACCCCGATAATAACCTGGTAAGACACTGCTTTCAATTCTTGTCACCTTCTTACCTTTGTACATTTTGACTGTTGTTTCACCCTCCTATATTTTATATACTTTTTATTTTTATTTTTAAATACTTAATATATACTGTAAATACATTATTAATATCATATGTTCACATAAATATATTGTATAATTTTTCTGTTTATCATATTTATTCATTTTTTACACTTGGTTTTAAATTTTTAACACTGATGATGGAAATTTAATTTTTCGAAACGTTTGTTAATAAACGTACCATCTCCTCGTCCTCTTATTCCTCACTAAGTTGCGGTTCCCCAAGAACAAACCCTTCAATCGAGTTATATATATGCTGTAAATATATATATATATATATATATATATATATATATATATATATATATGGGATGAATTTCACAATAAAACACGTGAAATGAATGAATGCTGCAAACCCACAGCAGCATATATATATATATATATATATATATATATATATATATATATATATACTCGATTACACATATATTGACGCCAGCTGATGTTAAAACCATAGCGTGTTATTATTTCCTCCGACTTTGGGTGTGTTCTATATATATTTGTTTTCTCGAATTCTAATAATCAGATCGAGTTAATCGAACTCAGCAGTGACAGTGACAAGGTCAACGACCACGAGACTGATCCTTCTAACCCCGGCCTTATCCGTTCACCTTATCTTGATTTAACCGACCGTGAAATGTAAATGTTCTTTTTCTACATTTAAACAATTACGTGTAATCAGTTATTTTAAAACAACATTACATATACGAGTATATTACTCTGCTTGCGTATGATGATCGGAGCTTATGTTAAAACGGTGGCGTATAATTATTTCTACCGACTTTGAGTATGTTTTATAAATGATTTTCATTTGAGAGTTCGCAGGATTCGCCACCGAGAGATCGACGTAATCAACCTATGGCTACCCCAAATTATAAACATTAAGTCTATTATTTTATACTCATGTTTTGGATAACAATTTCTATGCTTACGCGTGCCAAGCAAATTTGATCGCGTGCCCAAATGGGCACGCGTGCCATAGGTTCCCCACCACTGAGTCCTATGCAGTCTGCAGAGTGGTAAGACCAACGCCCACGAGACTGACCATGAAGATTTCGAATTTGGGCCTTGCGGATATCCTGATTTAAACTGTCAGGAGGTGTGTTTTTTCTTTACAATTAAACAAATGTGTCTGTGATTGTCTGTTTAAAAAATAGTAGTGTATGAGACTACGCCTTTTTTTCCTAACAAATTTTTCCTCTGTTTTTGAACGCCGAATGGGCGCGTGCTCCCACTTTAATCATGTAACTAGAAATGGAATTGGGAATTCCCTACTGGACTCCGACCACACAACTGCTCGACACACACAACTACTCGACACACACACCTGCATGAAGAGATGGTGACGAAGCAGAAAGAAGTACTCCTGAAGTCGCGTTAGTAAATATGTTATTATGTTCATTTGTGCGCGAAATTCCATCCGTTTCTTCCTTAGAAAATTAGATTAATAATTATTTCTCTACTAAATCAAAATGTCATTATATATATATATATATATATATATATATATATATATAAAATCCAACTCTATGGATTGAAAGGATTGTAATAGAATATTTAAAGCCTCTGACTTTTTCCGACCACTTTATGCAGTCTGCCTTAAAATATGGTTTCTATTATATTTCCTATTACAAGCTGTTTCCTTCGATGATGATTCAAAAGGTAATTTATGTATTTCTTTATATAAACATGAGTAAAGATTCGTTTTAACTGCCCCCGTTTTTGACATGAAAACATATTTTTCTGGTGTATTTTGGTGTGTTTTGTTCAAATCTGACCTTCATTTCCTTGCGAAAATCCCCATTTTTGAGGAAATGACGATCTGACATATCCTCCAAAAATGACGATTTTTACCGGAAAATGAAGGTCAGATTCGAAGAAAACACAAAAATACACCAGGAAAATATATTTTCGTGTCGACAATTATAGGCCGAAGCCAGTCCCTTAATATATATATATACACACACCACACACACACACACACACACACACACACTCGCATTAAACTGCAGCGTTGGGATGTCGATACATCTGAGCGGCGACCTGAAGAAAATGATGCAGCCGTTGGGTCTTCGGATATTCCCGGTTGAAGAGAGATCTCGCGAGGTATTTTGGGTAGGATTCCGTTTTGTTTCCTGACCGTAGCACCCAGGATAACGGCGCGCCAGGCCATCTCGATATTTTGTGTGTGCACTCCTGAACTTGAGACGAACTCTTGCGAGTGATTAACTTTGTGGTGGATATATCCCTCGTCGCTTAGGCTATTATAGGCGCGCCACTCGTCGGAATAAATAGTAGTGCCGGGACGTATATGCTGTTTTATGATACCTTCCAGGGTGTTACGGTCACGATATTGTACAGGAAACAATAGAAGTTTCTTCGTATCACGTTCGATGGCCCCCAAATACCCACTTTCCTTTGACTTCGCGTCCGCGGAACGTACTTGGACTTGCTAAACTTCGATTCGTCGATCTCCCCAATTTTACCTGGACAACCGATTTGCGCCAGCTGCCCCAACCAAAACTCGCAGACTTCGTAACAGAAGGATTTTCAATTTACGACAGTCTCGCTGGTTAAATTAAGCCAATCCTCGGCGTCGCGTTGACTCTGGTTCTTGGAGAGGAAGAGGCCGATAAAGAGCAAATTGTCGCTTGGCTTGACGTGGGACTTGTCCAACTAGGTTTCTTTGTAGGGGCTTACGGAGAACGAACAGTGCCGTTTCCGAGACCGTTGGTCGCGAGTTATCTTCTTACAACACTAAACTCAGGATGAATTCTTGAAGAAACAATTGTTTCCACAAGTAGGGCACTTCACCTGCCTCGGAACAACGCCGTGATTCTTGAATATCTCCAACGCTGCGTCGTCGTTATTATAAACGTCTTGAATGGCTTGGAAGTATGTCGGAGCACACGCTTTGCACGCCATGTTCAGAATCAAACTGATTTGAAATAGGCGCGAGGCATTGTGAGTGATGTGTGGGTGGAGAGGGTGGTGCGCTATTGGTCAGTTTTAAAATGTGAATGGTGATTGGTCAACTGCGGCATGACGTCATCGTCATCTTTTTTTAAAAATTTTTATCAAATTTAATTTTCGTCATTTCCTCCAAAAAATTACTTTCCAAGAATGTAAAAAGATAGCACAGGCCTGCGATGGTTTTGTTGTCCGAAATATTTTATCATTTGTATAGTAATTTTTGCATGCTGATTCCGAAAATATTATTTATTTTTCGCCATCACGTACAGATTTTTCACAAAATGTCATATTTGATATTACATATGTAAGTAATTTTCATTAAAATTGACTCAATTAAATTTTAATTAAAAACTACTGTCTATAAATGCTTCCAGATCAGAAGTGACGTCATAGCATCGTCTAGAACATTCGAGAAACGCACCGCTAGTATATAAGTGGTTGACAAGCCACGAGATGAGTCAGTCTGTCTAGTGCGTGCGAGGTTATAGTTCTTTATTATTCAAAGGTGTGCGGTGACTATATTTCTCTTTTGAAATTTATTTATTTGTTGCTATGGCAACCAGAGGGTGTGTAAATAGCCCAAACTTTTTCTGTTATATTTGTGGAAAATTTACTGTGAAAAAACAAAGGCGAGATATTACAGACTTCGTCAAGAAAGCATACTATGCTAACTTCGGAATGAAACTTGGGGATCAAGACAAATCATGGGCTCCACATAAAGTTTGCAGTGTTTGTGTTGAACAACTTAGGCTGTGAAGTAACGGTAAAAAGTATTCTTTACCTTTTGGGATTCCGATGGTCTGGCGTGAGCCTAGAAATCACAGCAATGACTGCTATTTTTGTTCATGTAACGTGCAAGGCTACAATACTAAAAATAAAAAGGAAATTTCTTATCCATCAAAACTTTCAGTCTGCTGTATGCTCATGGATCTGGTATACTTGTATCTACTAAACCAAATACTCTTGATATAACTTCATCTGATTCGGTGTCTGATGACGATGGAAACGGTGATATTGATTGTTTTCAAACCGAAACATCTGGTAAACCCCAAATGTTTACACATAGTGAACTTAATGATTTAGTAAGAGATTTGTGTCTCCCGAACGATTCTTCAGAGATTTTGGGATCCAGACTTCGTGCAAAGAACTTGCTTTCTCCCAGGACGTCATTCTACTGGTACAGAAATCGAGGAAAAGAATTCATCCAATATTTTTCTCAAGAAAATTCACTGGTATATTGCATCAATGTTTCGGAACTAATACTTAAGCTAGGCGCTGCAGTCTATGACCCAAATGAGTGGAGACTTTTCATTAATTCCTCCAAAAGAAGTCTAAAAGACGTCCTCCTTCACAACGGTAACTTGTATGCATCCGTTCCTGTGGCTCATTCGGTTCACTTGAAGGAAACGTGCTAAAATCTTGAACTTCTTCTAGCTAAGGTTAAATACAAAGAACACGGTTGGCTACTTTGTGGAGACTTAAAAGTGATTTGTATGTTGTTAGGTCAACAACCAGGTTATACGCAGTTTCCATGTTTTTTGTGTGAATGGGATAGCCGAGCAAGAACTCAGCACTGGATAAAAAAGGAATGGCCACGCAGAGTCAACCTGACACCTGGTTCTAAAAACATTCAACGTGAAAGTTTGGTTGACACGAAGAAAGTCCTTTTACCTCAGCTTCACATAAAATTGGGCTTGATGAAGCAATTTGTTAAGGCCTTGAACGAAGATGGAGATTGTTTTAAGTATCTGTGTCGTAAATTCCCAACTTTTTCGGAAGCAAATTGAAAGAAGGAATTTTCGTTGGTCCCCAGATTAGAAAACTGACTTTGGATGAACACTTTGAAAGAACAATGAACAATCTTGAAAAAGAAGCGTGGATTGCTTTTAAGGATGTTATCAGCAAATTTTTGGGGAACAACAAGGACCCAAATTACCAAAACATTGTGAATAACACGCTAAGTAAGTTCAAAGAGTTGGGTTGTATATGAGTTTAAAATTACATTTCTTACATTCACACTTGAATTACTTTCCTGAGAATCTCGGAGCACTCAGCGAAGAACAAGGAGAACGGTTTCATCAAGACATCAAAGAAATGGAGAAGAGATATCAAGGAAGGTGTGACATCAGCATGATGACTGATTACTGCTGGATGTTGAAACGGGATACTTCAGAATTATTACATACCCTAAAAGAAAAGGAACAGCGCGTACATTCGAGATTAAAAAGCATAGCTCTCACAAGAAAACTCAGGACAAATAAAGATGAATATGTAAATTGACGTTAATAGTCTTCTTTCTTTTTAAAGTTGTTTGCATTTGTAATTAGTATAACAAAGCGAAATAGGTACCTAACGTAAATTGAAATAAATAATATTTATTTATGTTGTTTTTTCTCTTCCAGTTTGCAGAAAATCCTTACGTGATAGAAAAAAATGGATACCTTATTCGAAATCAACGCAGTTGAATTATATAAAATCAGTTATTAGTAAGAAAACAACTCTTACGAAGTTCTCATTCGCAAGCCAGTGCAGTTGAAAGCATATCAAAAGTGAAAATAGCAGAAAATTAACTCTTTCTATCGAAAACGAAAGGGACGTTAAAACGAATATTAACCTAAACATGTGTTTTATATGCTTACAATGAATTTGTCTATGTATATATATATATATATATATATATATATATATATATATATATATATATATATATATATATATATACAAACTAGAAGTCTAAAATTTTATCAATCATTCAAGAACTTTTTAAAAAAAACAAAGAGAATAAAAAATTAGTTTATTAAAAGAAGTTACAGTTTTCACAAATACGATTTTAAAGGGTACACATAACAGTCTTATATATATATTTAAAAATGTTACACTTTTAACAACTCTGTCCAGTGTTTACAAGTTACCTAATAAAAACATTCAAAAACTTCATTCTTGTTACATTATACACTTATTTCTTTTAGTGACAAATGGAAATAAATAATTTATCTGGTTACAAAAAAATTGGTCATTTAAAGCTGTATTACATTTACCGAAAATTTAAAAAAAAATCTTCATAAGAATACCCTCTTGACATGTACAGTAGAAACAGTAAACAATATTTTCCACATACTTTATTAAAAAGGCTTTGGTGCCCGTAACGAATCCATATGCTAATAGGTACAGGTGCCCCCATATGTAATGTTCCTCGCCTCACAAGCGACTCAGGACTTGTGACAACGCCGCAGTGTTAGTCAAGGTACCCTAACTGGGGGAAGGTGAGGTGGAGAGGGGACAACCTAGTCCAATAACATATAACACAGACATATATATCTAAAGGACATTTGAATGTGCAGTCATTGACATACAGGTAATTATAATGTAATGTCTGTGTTCATAAAGATACAATTAATATGATCGTGAACAGCAATGAACTCCATGTAGTTTACTAGTCATATACAGTAATAAGGTTCCATTATGATTACTGCAAATCTATATGAACAGCTACTACAATAGAACTTTTGTATACTAGTGAATGCAAAATGTTCGCCTGCAGTAAATTTTCCCGTTTTTCGCGTAGGCTATAGTTTACGCGAAAATATCCAGCAGGCGAAAATTTGACAATTTAAAATAATCTTTGGAAGATAGTAAGAAACTAAAACTTAGATCATTAAAATACTTTATTTGAAAAGTAAATTCAATATATTGTAATAAAACATTGTAAAGTAAAAGCAGTAAAATATTTTAGGAGCAATCCAAGAATAAGCACCCCAAAGTCCCCAATCCAAGAAAAAGCACCCCAGTTAGACTCCAATCCAAGAAACAGCACCTCAGTTCGACCTCAACAACATTCCTCGAAAACTTTGTCCAGGTCATTGCTTGATCGCACTTAGCACACAGTATCACTCTTTTAATAAGATTTTTTCCTTACACCAATTTATTACTGGCAATGGATCTTCAATGCCAGGTTAGGTCAACTGTACGCCCTTGATGATTGGTTAGGTTAAGTCGTGATATTTTCGTTAAAACTAACGAAAATATCACGACTTAACCTAACTAATCGTCAAGGGCGTACAATTAACCCAACCTGGCATTCAATTAACCATTTTAGAGCAATTAACTCCATTTTAACTCCATTTTAGCTCCATTTTAGAGCAATCCAAGAATAAGCACCCTCGTTCAACCCCAATCCAAGAAAAAGCACCCTAAATTGATTTGGGGTGCTTATTCTTGGACTGCTCCATATTTTAAATTATACTGTATCATTACTGTATGACAAGAATGTCATGAATGCCGCTAATTTCCCAACCTTTCTGAATGGTCTCCCTTATTTTGTGTAGGTTATCCCATGCAGAGACAATTCATTCAGCATCAATAGGTTTCAGTGTGGAGAGCTTCAAATCTATCTTACCGAGAAATTCATTTACGTTGAGTGCTGCTGAAACTTTATCCGCATACCAAGAGGTAAAACATGTCTTGATATACGTCCTCAACCTCGACCAATCACAGTCCAGAATAAATGTCGTCATTTTAATCTGTAAGATTATAACTAGCAACTGTTGATCGCGAAATTATGAGGCCGCGAACTTGTCCAAGGATATGAAAGAGCGAAAATTTGCCGCCCCAAAATTAACCTGGTTTACAGTACGTATACTTATAAACTCATACATACTTATAAACTAATGTTTGTGAAATGACGTTGATGGGCCAAACCGAGGTGTTGACATGGTTATTGGGATGATCTATGCTCACTCCATATTTCTACACCGTATGAAGAACACCGACTCTGAAAATGAATCCAGCTCAAGACAAAATTGCACAGCGAGGCCGGATAATTGGTATGCGACAAGCAGGTCTCTCTGTAGCTGACATATCCATGGAACTGGGAATTTCGAAGCCTACTGTTCGACGCTGGGTGCAGAGGTGGCAGGAGACTGGGAATCTGCTAGATCGTCCTAAGTGTGGGGCACCAAGAAAGACCACCCCAGAAGAAGACCGGGGAATAATCAACGAAGTACAGAATGATCGTATCAACAACGCAGTCGCCATCCGGGAGACACTACATATGGGCGTGTCAGTGGACACCGTAAGGAGACGGTTGCATGAAGCAGGATATCACCAACGTATTCCTGCCAAAAAAGAGAGGATCAAGGAACCAGCATATAAATGATGATCTCGCATACTGGAGCAGAGTTATCTTCTCTGACGAGAAGACGTTTGCGTCTACAACTCACGGCCGTCTTGTGTTGGCGATAGGACAACACGAAATATGCCCGCCAAAATATTTACGAAGTGGCACAGAGTGGGAATGTGACGGCGAATGTGTGGGGATGGATGCACCTGCAAGGAATAGGAGAGCTGACTGAGAGTCACGGGTGGTTTACGGCAGATCAGTATACAGAGATCATGGAGCAGGTGATGCCTTCTGTACGCGCGTATGCCTTACCCTATTCTGAGCAGATTAATTTATGCAGGTATGTTGTATTTGTGTGTTATAGAATATTATACTATTACTAGAGTAAGATTTATGTATTACACGCATTTGTATGTCGGGTTGCCACATTTACATGGGACGAATAATGGTCATAAAATTGTTCTTTAACTCTTTCAGTGCTATGACAACCCTTTAGAAATTTATTCTGGATAACAGCAGACTGTATTATTTGTATAACGGCGCACAATTACATTTACCTGATAGAAACCCCTAATACATAGGGGTTAAAACCTGTCTCGAATAGTGGGTTACTGATGAAGCGTATGAATGAGATATAATTCTACTTTCAATATTTAAAATCCATTTGCAGGACAACTCTCCCATTCACACTGCCAGGATTGTTAGAAGGTGGTTTTGGTGGTGGTTATGTGATTTTTATAATCAATTACTGTTATTCAGATCGAAACTGTTAACAAGTTCTTGGTGTAAGAATCGATAAGCCATTTCCCACTAACTCTGCCCCTCTACCTCGCTCTTGCTCACACTGTCTCAATCTTTTTCTCGCTCAATGTCAATACATATATATATAATCGTGTAGATTCGTAAGTTAGTAAAGGTTTCAAGCTGCACACGGACTCTACAAATAGCTTTATTACTATTGTTACATAATGATTTAATATACGCGAGACTGGTAGGTGAGGAAGGGGAATGAGGGAGTGTGGAGGATCTACAGATCTACAGAAGCTAAGTAATCATAATGGAACCTTATTACTGTATAAGACTAGTAAACATGGAGTTCAACGCTGTACACGATCATACGGTATTAATCGTTTATCTTTATGAACACAGACATTACATTATAATTAGGGGCCGTTCAAAAATTACGTAACGCTATTTTTGCTAAAACTTGACACCCGAGATCCCCCAGGAACGTTCTGTAACGCTAGACCAGGCACCCCCTAAGATGTTATGTAACACTTCCCCCACCCGACACGTTACGGAACGTTACAGGGGGGGTGTCAGGCAGGTTTTAGCAAAAATAGAGTTACGTAATTTTTGAACGGCGTCTTACCTGTATATCAATGTTATATGTTGTTGGACTCGGTTGTCCCTCTTCCACCTCACCTTCCCCCAATTAGGGTACCTTGACTATCGCTGCGGCGTTTCCACATGTTCGGAGTTGCCTGTGAGGCGAGGAACATTACATTTGCGGGCATGTACTTGCAATTGTTTTTGGAATCTCGCGATCTTGGGTCGTGAAACGGGGATTTTCCAAACGAGTTATAGCATTGATATACTTGCTGTCCCTTTTAAAAATATGTACCATTCCAATGTATTCCTGGTCCTGATGAGAAATCCTTGTTAAATATAAATTCAATGAAAACTTTTTCTTGAGCATCTTTAGTATTTCATCGTTTGCATATGTGCTTATGAAAATGTCCTACGTAAAGTAACCCTGTTTTACTTTTACATAGCCCTTTGAATTGTGAGTTTATCCGTTAAAACTCTGTTATCAACAATCTAAACAGGTCAATTTCAATCAAACTTTGTGACTCCAGATGGAGTAGTACACTGAGATTATCTAATGGTTTGTTAAATTCTAGTTTCAATGCTACATGTCTATGTTTTTGAGGATTTAGGTGCGTGTGCACATCCGAACAACTGTCGGATGAAATATCGAGAGCGTAGACATTAATCCTCTTTATATAGTCATTCAATGATATGCCTATCTTGACATCGTTATAATCGTTTATACCAAGAAATAAATTATGGTACGCTTGTGAGCACAGTGAAATTTCATTGTCAATAGAATAATCCGTTTTTAGACCTCTTCCGACAGACGTCCCATTCACCAGCAATGTTATATTCTTCAGGTTAAAGTGTCCAAGCGTGAATGAGGATATTTTATATTTGCCTGAAACAGTATCATGATTGACCATTGACACAAGTATTATCTGCGGTAAATTTCTCAATACTACGCTGTCAAGCTATATCGATGACAAACCAGGCGTGACAGTAAACATCTACAGCTGTGTGCGTTTTAGAGGATATTTTGCTGTCGATCTGAACAAAGTCGTCTCAATCTCCATTTCTTTAACTGCAGATAATTTTACGGGTCCAACAATAATAACAATCAAAACTCTTTTTTTCGAATTTTTAAATTTGCTTTTTACAACTTTTGCTGCTTCAGTTGCCCTGAGGCACGCAAATGGATTTCCTTGGCGTCTTTTGAATTATTTCGAACGTTCTCCATGTACGCCCTCTACTGATAATAATTGGATCCTACCGAGACATTCACGTGATTTAAATATACGTTACACTGACTGATCATTGTATGCAAAAAGTTAATTTCAGGGAAGATTGCATCATCGCCCTCACAATCTGTCCCATCAGAGTGCGCTATTCGAACCTTTGTGTGTGTGTGTGTGTACACACACACACACACATATATATATATATATATATATATATATATATATTGATGGGGTTGGAAAAGAATGGGCCTGCGCTGGGTATAACGAACTCTCTACGGGCGGTCTACGAACCAACTGTGTTGAGGGGATTAATCGTGACTTAATCGGAATCCTCTATAGATGTTTGACTTGGCGGGATATTAAATAGCGAGATCTCTGATTTACATCAATCCTTGCTGTGTGGATGGACTAGCTGCGACGTGTTGATGTGTTTGAAACGAATACCAGACCCTACCTCATACTGTACTGTAGAATCACAATTACCTATGAGAGGCAAATGTACGAGATTGGTGTTTATATCAGTTAAAGAAGTCAACCTAGGCTTCATGCATTTAGAGCATCTCTTTGATTTTTAGAAGTCTTTCTTTTTGGTTTAACGCCTCGAGATGATATCTGCTACTTCTTGCGTTTTTCCTTCTTCACTCGGCATTTCATTTTCCTTTGCTATTTTCTCGCCCCTTTACCTCGCATTTTCCTTTCCACAACCTTTTTAGCATCATCAATAATTTCATTTCTCGTACGACGTAAATGTGTTTTCAGAGCTTCTTTCGGCTTCACACCAGTCATCACATCTACTGTACAACCGTGTTAAGCCATGATTATGGATTCTTCCATCCGAGATATTTGGCACCACTCTTTAGCAAGGGGACAGCCATCCGTAATATTGAAGAAAAGATCGAACCGTGTCTGTTACTGTGTGGGTATCTCCTACCACGATACACGACTAAAGGCTTCTGCATCATACTATAAAACACCGAAAATGAAGGTTCACTGTTAAGTTCCCGTAACCGAGTGGGTAGTTTTGACCTACAACCGTTCGTATATGTATCGCAATACTGTTTTGTAGGTTAGAAGCAACATTGATATAATGGGGATTATCATACGTGTTACTTTTTCTACCATGATCAGGGATAAGCATTTTGGCACAGTGCGTAGCAAATGCACCTGACTGTCCCCTACAAACAAACTGATGTTCACGATATTACTGTAAGTATAACACATAGGTAGTCCGTCTAACAGACTTTCCAATTTTAGGTGGTACAATAAACTAGCCTCATCATCCTTTAGTTCCTGAAAAGTGTCTCTTTGGAAAGCAAAATTGTATCTTCCATCAGGTTGAATCTTGAACACTTTTTGTCCCTAATTTGTTTTTTTGCTACTGATCATAATATAGCATGTTCCGATCCTGCAATCCATGCTACATGTATGATTTCGAAAAGTAGGTCCTCTGTAAGTTTTGACTTCTTGAAGCTCTTATTTGGGTCTCTTACAATATCCTCCGTGCTATCATAACGACCTGGACCTAGTGTTATTTCGATGTTGTAGTACTGTACACCACCGTTCCGTGCTGAATACGCGCATAGTTTAACTTTTACCACACCCGCTTTCTCAACTTCTTCCCGTTTTCGAAGAATCATAAAAACGACTTGTTTCTCCACACTGCTTAAAAGCTTGGCATTGGGTTAAAATTCACAGAATCTCACCTCGTATGACTCACGTTCCAAATCAATAGACCTATGTAGATCTGTTGTGAGGTTGGACAGAGTATTACACTGGGGAACAAATTTCAACTTTTTGTCTATTGAATTAGATTTGACAGTTAGTTCTAGGTAATTTGGGTGCGCTGAGCACGAATTTTTACTCGGTTTTGCTCTATCAGGTCCTGATTTTGCTCAACACCCCTCCTCTTTCGTCGTATTCATAAAAAGGTTTTTTTCTCAATACTCGCTAAGTCTTTTTGCAGTTACACATTATGCAACTAGGTTTTTATCTAGGTATTTGTACCTATTGTTATGGTATTGTTGTATTATGTATATTTTTATATGTAACACCCTAAAAATATTTTTAATTTTGTCATTTTTAACCCATTTTAATATTAGTAAATTAAGCTAAAAATATCATAGAATTCTAAAATTTTCTCGAGCGTTCCTGTTCTCTGTAGAGTATTCTAGAGGGACAACTAAAATATATAAAAGCGACTCGTTTCCAGAGTTAATCAGTTAATTCAATCAGTCAGTCAGTCAGTCAGTCAGTTGAGTTAGTTAATTAAGTTTGGGCATTAACATAATTTTGAATTGGCATATGATTTAGTAAGTAATTTTGTCATCGTGATTTAATATAGTTGATTTAATTAGACGTAATTTATATTGTACCTACTCATCCGTGTTTCTAGTTTAATTTCATAGATTGTAAGTACCTATTTCATAATAAGTACCTATTTAAACTAATTTTTGTGTTTATTTTTCAGATTTTCTTAAATTTATATGAATTAAGGGCTTTAAATACCTTTACATGTCATCAAGCACTAGAAAGTTCAAATGCAAAAACAACCCTGATTCCTTCTGTTATATATGTGGAAATTTTGCACTTCCACATCAACGAGCAAATATAACTGACTTCGTAAAAAGAGCTTATTTAGCTTATTTTGGCATAAAACTGGGGGACCAAGATAAATCGTGGGCTCCACATAAAGCCTGCACTATATGCATTGAAAGACTGCGACATTGGACGAAGGGTTCGGATTCAAAAATACCTTTTGGAGTTCCGATGGTAAGTTTATGATTTCATAAAACTACGTAATTTAATCACTAGTATACTGTAACTTACCTAAATGTAATTGTAACTTAGGTACATAAACAAAAATTTACAGAAAATGTTTATAAGAATCTCAAATATTGCATAAAGTTGAAACACATAGAAATGTTAAATGTTTGGGTGATAACTTTTGATAAAATTCATAAAACAAGTCTCTCGTCGCTTTTGTTAACGCTTTACAATTTTTTTTCCATATCAGGTGTGGCGAGAGCCTACTAACCACGAGACCGATTGCTACCTTTGCTTTGTCAAGACTTCGGGCTTCACTAAGAAAAATAAACATTGTATCGAGTACCCAAATTTCGACACCGCGATACGACCTGTGCTACATTCAAATGAGATCCCCATTCCAAAATTTAAGGGTCTGCCAACTCAAGAATTAGTTGAAGATGTTCCTGAAAATATTGTTATGCACTTTGAGGAGTCAGACACCGATTTTGACCCCAGCGTATTTGAAAGTCAAAACGATCCGCAAAAGTTTAACCAGGCCGAGTTGAATGATCTTGTAAGGGATCTAAATTTGCCAAAAAAGGCTGCGGAAATTTTAGCTTCAAGACTTAAAGAGAAAAACTTGCTTACTTCAAACACATACATTTCATTTTACAGAAAAAGAGAAGAAGAACTTGTTAAATATTTTAGAACAGAGGATAGTTTAGTTGGTTTGTTAAAGAAGATGGGGGTTGAGTCTTACGATGCAAATGATTGGCGCTTGTTTTTAGACAGTTCGAAAAGAAGTCTTAAGTGTGTGTTGTTGCATAATGGCAATCTATACGGCTCGATACCGATTGGGCACTCAACAAAATTAAAAGAAAAGTATGAACATATAGAAAAGGTTTTAAATCTTATCAAATATAGGGAGCACGAGTGGATCATATGTGTTGACTTAAAAATGGTTAATTTTCTGCTAGGACAACAAGGAGGGTATACTAAATATCCCTGCTTCCTTTGCTTATGGGACAGCAGAGCCAAGGAAGAACATTATTTCAAACAAATCTGGCCAGCACGAACATCACTTACTGTCGGAGAAAAAAAACGTAATTAATCCACCTTTAGTGAGCAGAGATAAAATCATATTTCCTCCTCTGCATATAAAACTAGGCCTCATTAAACAATATGTAAAAGCTTTAGATACGAACGGCGAGTGTTTCAAATACATAACTTCAAAATTTCCAAGTTTAAGTTATGAAAAAATCAAGGCGGGAATTTTCGACTGTCCACAAATAAGAACAATGATTAAAGACAGCAATTTTCCTAATGTCATGAATGAACGCGAAAAAAATGGCTGGTTCTCATTCGTGGACTTGATAGAAAACTTTTTAGGCAATTATAGGGCAGATAACTACGAAGAAATCGTAAAAAAACTTTTAAGGGACTACAAAGAGTTAGGTTGCAATATGAGCATAAAAATGCATTTTTTGAATAGCCATCTTGACCAATTTCCAAGTAATTTAGGTGATGTAAGTGACGAACAAGGGGAGAGATTCCACCAAGATATCAAAATTATGGAGGAACGGTACCAAGGCCGCTGGGATTCCCACATGATGGCTGATTACTGCTGGTGCTTGAAAAGAGACCTGCCATCAACAAGCAAATACGCTAGAAAGTCTTACAAAAGAAAATTTTTGCCACAGTGAAAGCTTCATATGTTTGTTTTTTTATTTTAAGTCATTTCTATCGTTATAATGTAATTTTACTGTAGTTTGAACTGCTTGTATTCATGAAACTTGAAAAAAAAATTTAACACATGACTTAATTTTTTAGTCCTAATTTGAAAAATCTGGAAAATGGCACATAGGCTGTCGACAAGAATCAGGACCTGATAGAGCCAAACCGAGTTGAAATTCGTATTCAGCGCACCCAAATTACCTAGAATCAAGTGTCAGATATCATTCAATAAAATACGTGTTGCCCAGTGTTATCGGTAAAGTTACCAGATTTTTTGAAGTTAAACGCGGGACATATCCTAAACACCCCACTGGGGGGATCCAGTGGGGGGAGGGGGTGTCCCCCTGCCGCGGTTGAGAAAATTTTGAAATTGCAATACTCAAAAAACACGTTTTGGTGCTATCGTAAGCAAATATTTCAATGTTAATTTCAGCAAAAAACAAGCCATATGACAATTTAGGGTGTGTCAATTTGGGAGGTGAAAATTAATTTTTGCCAATTCCTTCACTGAGGGGTTTTAAGAATATGTTTTTGGATGTGAAGAATTCAAATCTGCTATTATTTTTGTGATTGCTCAACACTTAGCTTGGTAAATCTACGTTTGATTAAAAAGCACATAAATTGCTCTCGGAAAACAACATTTATTAATTTTAGCTTCTCAAAATGTCAGGTAATGCTATAAAAATTTGTTTCTCTGCATAAAACATATCCTAGTAATCATAAAACATGTCCTTGTAATCATAAAACAACATTAGAAAGTAATGACATCAGTAAAAAAAAATATTTAAACAAGAAGTTTCATCAAGTCTTGCTTTGATTCGTTCTTGGACATCAGCCGCCGACTTGCTTTTCGGCCTCTGATATAGCCCTCACGTTTCTCATGAGTATACACCCTGCCTGCTGCCTCTGTGACTTGTTTCACACACCTCTCTATTGACTGAGCATGACAGGGCCACTGTGGAACTTGCATAGGCTTGTCAAAGAACTTCTTTACTTCCGCTGTAGTCAGTTTACATGTCAAAGGAGGTTCAAATACCCCGTCAGACCAGTCTGTCAGCTCCAACACGGAAGAAGCACTGGGGTTGATGGAAGGTGTCTTCCTAGGACGTACAGAAAGATCTCCAAGTGTGTCATCATCTCCACCCCTCATGTCAACAATCTTTTGGACAAGCTCTCCTCTCCTCACTGTCATCTGAGCACAAGAGTGTCTGGATTATCATTTCGCTGAATGCATACCATGCTGAGCGCTTGATGGTTGGCAAAACAGCATCCACTACAGCCTTCTTTTGCAGCCTAACTAGCCGCAGCTGAAACAAGACGTGGCGTGGGCCTTCCACCCAAGAGTGTTTTACTTTGATGTTGAACCAACAGGAGTAGTACACACCAACAATGTATTCCACTATCAGTCTTAAGTTGTTGAGGGTTTTGCCTTTAAGGCCATGTTTTGAAACCCATATGCGACAAAGCCTGTTTGCTGTTGTCAACCACCTTGAATGGTTCACTGGACCAATTTCAAGAAGGGCCAGATCTGTGGGAAGTTCTCCTGTCCTTATGGCCTGTGTGATCCTATACCCGTACGCTTGATCAGTAGAGAGATCCTTTACGACATTGTCACTCAGTGAAGTAAGAGGCTCTCCAATTGAGAGTTTGGTGAATGAAGGATCAATTTCAAGTTCGGTTGCAGTGTCTAGCACCTTGCCAATGTTACCTGTCCACTTGTTGTTAGACAAGGTCTTCCCATCCAGTGCTGTGATCAAGTGTCGCAGGGGTAACTCGTTAGTGTGGAGGGCACAAACCAACCAGATCAGCTTACGGCAAAGCTTGACCTCTACCCAATGCATGGAACCACCCTCCCAGCCAGTGTTAACATTTGTAGAATCACCTCCAATGGCCTGCAGGCTTTTATCAATGCCCTTCTTCTTCATGAAATCTACAAGATTATCAGCAATAACTTCAGCAGGTTTTTTTCTCGTTGAGCCTTTCTCAGGAGTGAAGTGGTAGAGATATCTTCCACCTGGCTCACTGCACACAGAATAATGCTCTTCTTTGATGATGCTGGGGAACTGACGATCTGAATTGTCTGCTTTCAGCATAACTTTAGTTGTATCTTGACGGCCGTCAAAGAAGATGCAGTCAATTTCACCCTTCTTGCAAAGATCATCAAATTCCTGATCCAGGGATCTCATAACTTTTTCTTGGGCCCTCTTGACTTTATTGTGATCAACTACAAGTCTCTTGTCTTCTTCAGTGATCAAGCCAGCATCCATAAAGGCAGCAGTGGTGATGGCAGCTGTGGCACGCAGGCCAACACCATATCTGATGCTATGCATAGCAACATTAGGTATTTCTAATGTGTTGTACTCTGGCTTTTTATTGGAAGTTGAAGACGTGCTTTGTATTTCTAATGTCACTTCATAACTTCCATCCTTTCCATCTTGAGCATCAGCTATTTGTTCTTCATTTTCATCATCAGGGAAAATTATTTCATTTGATGGCATTGAAACATCCTGCTTACTTGTCTGCTTATATTCAGCAAGCCTTCTTCTTTCGTCTTCTTGCCGCTTCTGCTTTTTGACTTGTCTGTTTGCTCAGGTTGATCTGGCAAGCCAATCTGATGTGGTCCAATAGAACCAGACTTGTCTCTCTGACCTTTAATGAAAGCAAGTTCCTTCACAGGGATCTTCATCTCCCTAGGGCATGTACAGTTAATGTGAGTTTCGTTTTTGCAACCAGCATCTGCAAAGCAGCCAAATTCAGAGCAGAGAACAATTTTACACTTGCAACTGAGGATGTCAAAAAGCTTGTCAAGTTTTGCAATGAAAGCCTCTTTGACGTGTAGCTTTCCTCTCCCAAGAGATATGTTTTTGGCCTGCTCCCAGCTCTCTTGGATCTTGTTTAAGATTGTGACTCGTGAATTTACAACGGGGGCTACAAAAGAACTGTTTGCTCGTTCCCACTTTTCAAAGACTTTAGGGTAAATGTCCTTTGCAAGAATGGCTGCTGGGTAGTTTCTCACATCCTCACCACTTTGTTCTCTTAGCAGTAGCCCATATTTCAGAACGTCTCGCAGAGTTGGGAGTTCAGAGGGCAACAACTCTCTACCAGTTCCAATTAGGTTGCTCATATGTGTGAATGTCCCCAGTCTTGTCCTCCTTTTAGAAGCCATTGTAGGTCAATTCCCACTGGTTAGGATGGTAGCGCTGACGGACAAGTAATCTTCAGCACACTGATGAATATGTTTCAACCTGTGAAATAAGCAAAAACAGCAGTGCATTATATATACAGCATATATAATTATTAATATAATAATTATTATATAATTCCACAAAAAGTCAAAAAAGTCACTATTTTTATGTAGCTTCTTACCAAGCAAAACTAAATTATATTAAATTAACAAAAATATCTTTAGAATTCCTAAGTCATGTTGCAACTTTTTAGCACCCCTCATATTTGGAATTTGAAAGTTTAAAAATTCGACACACCCTAATATGACATACAAATATGCTCCATTTTCTGTTCTACACAAATATATATATATATATATATATATATATATATATATTTATATATATATATATATACAATACTAACAATAAAAATCAAATAAGAGACAATAACGAAACAGTCAGAGTCAAATTACCACTTTTCCACCAGTGCAAACTCACAACTTCGTTTTGTATTACGTAATGCTTGAAAACACCAATAAAAACATTAATTAGCAAATTTGCTGAATAACCATAACATTACGAAATTATATATTTTTTCAGCAACTCATCAAAAAAAATCGAGGTATGTCGATAACCATTCATGAAATAGCTTATTGGTAGTAATTTTAATAAAGCGGGACATTTTTGCTCAATATCTCCAAAAGCCGGACAATTTCGGACACCATACGTCAGCGGGACACACTTCTCCAAAGCGGGACTGTCCCGCCAAAGATCGGGACTCTGGTCACCTTAATCATCGGGTATGTACCCAGCGAGGCTAAGGAGAGAAGTATGACGAAGAACTGGTCAGAAGACGTATTGCATACTATTAGAGTCTCATTATTGCACTAGTTTTTAAATAGGAGTTGAAACTCTCTGCGCAGCTAAACCATTTTCCCCAAGTACATTTTTCCCTGTACCTTTGGTTATTAAGATTTTCTCAGTTTTAATCGTCATTTTTCCTAAATTGAACGTAACCTTCTAAAGTTCCTCGCCATAGAAACTACCCTCAATATTTTTACCATTTAGATCTTCAACATAGTACATAATCACATCTTCTTTAGGCTTGATGGGCCAAACTCTAAAAATTTCCTGCTTCCATCCATGCTTAAATTCTTTCTTGAACTTTCCTCCTGGTCGTGAAACACGTATATAATCGTCAATTTTGAAAATATTCTACCAAGAACGCTGTTCTGATGTTATTTTTTTCCGGTTCTGTATACGCCCCTGTTTTAAAAACTTCATTAGGAGATGTCTTAATCATGCGATAATATGAACGATCGTACGATGATGCTAGCTCACTCAGAATGTCTATGTATCTGTAAGTATTTTTGTGCGTAAACTAAAGATGCATGCGCTCTTTAATGGTTCGCTGCACCTTTTCGATTAAAGACATCTTATGCACCGAGTTGCTGTTATAATAACCAATGTTAAAGTCAACCAACATATTTGGAAAAGAATGACATATAAACTCTTTTCCTAAATCTATACTTAACTAGGCTGGGATTGTATTTTCCTTTAACAAGAAAGACTTTGTAGCTTTAATAACAGCGTCTGGCATTTTATTTTTAAGAGGTATCAGCAATAAATATCTGGAGAAGACATCATTTATAAATAGAATATACTGTACCTGTAACCACCATTATATGTCAAGTACCTTTGCATATCTGTAAAATCTGCCTGCCATACAGTGTCTAGCGAAAGTGTTTTTGTTTTAGTAATTTTGAACCTTCTTCGGACAGGCTTATGAACAGTATAATTATCCTGCTCATGCAAAAAATTCTTAACATCATTTTCCTTCACTCCTTCAGTATAAGTACTTCTGTAGAGTCTCTCAATTCGTCGAAAGAAGTGGGGGTTAGAAATATCGTAATAATGATTATTTATCTAATGCGGAAGCCATTTACATATTTTAGAAACGCGTGGATAAGGTCGAGTGTTGATGAGTCTCCTCTTTTTCAAAGGTCCTAATTCAGGTGCACCTGTTGTAGGGGTATTCGGTGTAGGGTTTGAGTCACCTGTTCATAAGCTTTTATTCTGTTTTGGTTACCAATCAATATTTTTGGAATGTTCATTTGCTGTAAATTTGTTGTAATATGATCCCAACTTGGTGGGATGGGTTTCTCCCACTTTCTCACAAAATCATGGGTGATGTCAATAATGTTCGAACCCGATACCGTTGAACCTTCAGCAATAATTTCACGTGTTAGACCATTGTATTTATTTAGGAAGGAAGTGGCAAGGGCGAGCGCCCGCATAAACGCCTCCCCTTTATAAGGAGAGAGCCAAAATCAAGGTCTCTGAGGCCCATCTTATTTATTTTTTTATAAATTTTGAAAAGATTGTGTAGTGTGTAAAATGAAATGCATGTACGTGCAATGACGAATAGAGGGGGAAGTGTGTTTGAAAATATGCTGAACTGCTCAGAGGGTAGATTAGCCACAGAAAAAGATCAGCTAAAGAGGACAGTGACGAAAGAAACTGGAATTCCAGCACTCCCTGTCTTCTGCCTACTGTACATCTCCTGGCAGTACTTCACTGGTCGATTGGTGTTTATATCACCATTTAATAGATTAAAAAGACTTAGACCTTTATTCCTCAATATATTAGGAAGACTATTTTTTAAAACTTGCTCGAGGTTGTGGGAGTTCCACCCACTGCCTTAGGTTTCTTCGTCTCTCATCTCATCATGTTCACTACCGTCACAATGTTTGAGAACTATGGGTAGCTCCACAGGTTTATTAGTCTTCAAACTCTTGAAGGAATTTCTGAAGAGCTTCTGGGTACAAAAATTTTTCTCATCAGGATGTAATTATTTATTTAAAATAGCCAACAATTCACTTGCCATTCTTTTAAGTCTGTTTTTACTGTGGTCTAGAGATGTTTCATGCTCATTTATACTTTATAGTGAAGCGTATACCTCGTGAGGTAATACTACGTCGAGTACAACCTTCACAATATAAAACTAGAAAATAAAGGGGCTAAAATTTAACATAAGACAGGCAGGAATGATCCACCTTTTTGTACAAAACGTTTTTTTTATTTCACACAGATTGTCTTTTGCGAGCGAATTATTCGTATTATGTTTTTGTAACAGTGCAAACGCCCATTCTGCGACGCAGTCGTTGGGACTTTGCATTTTATAGCATTGACAGAGACTTCACAGATACATTTTAAAAAGTCAGGGTCGCTGTTTTTTACAAACAGTTGCTGAAGAGTCGGAGGTAACCGAAGAAATGATTTTATAAACTCGAGATATTTCTTTACACGTTTGGTCATTCTGGTGAATATATATATATATATATATATATATATATATTATATATATATATATATATATATATATTTTTTAAATGCAAACAACACACAGTATAATTAATGTAAAGAACGACGCTTGCGTAGAAAAACGTTCCGCACAAGATCAGAAGGGAGAACGAACAAATGAAAAATTAGGTACCACCCGGGAATCGAACCCGGGATCATCCGATTGCCGGTCAGATATGCTATTCACTACACCATGGACCTCCATCAATCAGAAGTCGTAATTCTCCTACATACGAGCAGAAACCAATGCCCTGAAGGGGCACCTTCGCATGCCGTACATATATACATTTTAACTGCAAACAACACAGTATAATTAATGTAAAGAACGACACTTGTGTAGAAGAGCGTTCCGCACAAGATGAGGAGGGAGAACGAACAAATGAAAAATGAGGTACTACCCGTCGTTCTTTACATTAATTATACTGTGTTGTTTGCAGTTAAAATGTATATATATACGGCATGCGAAGGTGCCCCCTTAGGGCATTGGTTTCTGCTCGTATGTAGGAGAATTACGACTTGGGATTGATCGAGGTCCATGGTGTAGTGGATAGCATATCTGACCGGCAATCGGATGATCCCAGGTTCGATTGCCGGGTGGTACCTCATTTTTCATTTGTTCGTTCTCCCTCCTCATCTTGTGCGGAACGCTCTTCTACACAAGCGTCGTTCTTTACATATATATATATATATATATATATATATATTATATATATACACACAGTGTGTGTATTAACAGGGCCGGCCTTAGGGCAAGGCGAGCTAGGCAGCCGCCTAGGGCCCCGCGCCTAAGAGGGCCCCGCGCTGCCAGCGGGGCTGGGCAAATAAATTTTTTATATATTTCGCTTCCACCAGATTCCCCGACTCACGCCGGCTGTCATAGGAAAGGGGAAAATTAAGGACAGTTTTAATGAAATATAAAACCATTGCTCTAAGAATATTTTTAACAATTCCTGTGACGGAAGCATCAGGAGAAAGAAGCTTCTCAAAATTAAAATTAATTAAAAACTGCTTAAGGTCTAATATGGGCCAAGATAGGCTAAATAACCTTGGAATATTGTCAATTGAACATGAAGAAGCAAGGGGTTTAAATTTTGAACCCCTTTTAATGGAATTTTCAGAAAGGAAGGTTAGAAAAATTAGTCTTTAAAATATATTATAAATTTATAAAGTATGGTATTTTTTTAATATTCTTAATGAAAGCATTTTTTTTGTTATTCTTAATATTATTAGACAGATGTCTACAATAAATGTATAGCACTTCAGATTATCTTTTTGCCTTTTTACTATGAACTAAAATCTTTTCTGGAGTGGGGCCCCGTATTATGAAAATGCCTAGGGCCCCGCACTTGTTAGGGCCGGCTCTGTATATATATATATATATATATATTACAGTGTGTGTATATATATATATATATATATATATATATATGATGCAAACCCACAAGGGAAAAAATTATTCCAAGATCTTTTGTGTATTCAGAAGTACACCTCGTCAGGGAATGAAGGGAGAAGGCGAGATGACAAAATATATACCACGAGACAGAAAAACAAAAAGATTAGCACATGATTAACAAGAGTTGATTAGAGGCAAAAGGTATTTTAACAGAATATTGTCAATTTTATACATTCCCGTACTATTATTGAAATTATTTTTTAAATGGATAAATGCACATTCTAGAATATTCCTTTCAATTATAGCTCTGTTTTTAACGAGCGCTTTAGAACTGTCCCATTTGATACTATGATTACATCTATGCATATGGTTAAATAATGCAATAGAATTATTTTCTGTTCTACACGCATATTTATGTTGTTTTACCCTTATATCAAACGTTTTACTCGTTTGGCCTATATATACTGAGTTACATTGTGTACATCCGATCGAATACACACAACCAACCACATTATCCTGGCTAGTCTTTATTAGGCGTGATTTAACAGTATTATATACTTAAAGACTACATTGATACCAATTATTTTAAGTAAAGTCGGAAGATATTGAAAATTTGCATGGTAAGGTAGGCTAAGGCTACTTTTACGCTCAGGTTCCTTTACAGTTACAATATTATAATACCTATTCTTGGCTTTCCTAAGGCAGTTATCTAAAAATGAAATAGGATAACGTAATTTAGTACCAATATTCATGATATTGCATAAGTCGGAATCTAAAAATTCAGGACTGACAACTCGCAATGCTCTACAAACAATAAGAAACATAGCAGATAAAATAGAAGATTTAATCGAGGGATGATGGTCAAAATAAAAATGCACAAGTTATAGACGTACAGACTCTGCCAAACGCATGTTATATATTTGAGTGGTGATGAAATGATGAAAACCTTTATGTTGGTTGAGAAATGGTTGAGATACCAGCTACCGCAGTGCCACGAGAATGAGTGTCAGTGATAACCCCTCATACTCTACTATTTGTATGTTAACTGTGCGTCGCGATACAGCTCAACCCTGCGTTGATATAAGATTGATGTAGAAATCTAGTCTAACAAATTACAGTACAAACAATATTAATAACGGATTAGTACCTACACGTCACCGATCCATCCTCGATAGACTATTTGAAATAGCCGCCTTCCTCAACCTGAAGCCATTATTAGGTGCACGCCCAGATGATATGCGTTATGTTGATGCAGTTCTCGAACATGCCCAAACTGTGATAAGTGATGATTTTATGAAGTGCGAAGAAAAACAGGGTGAAAATTGGCCGGAGCTTTGGGAATATTTAGAAGACGCTTCCCCCGAGAAGTATCATTCGCTTTGGGACGCTGGTCTTGAGTGCTACAAACCCATCTCACCTTCACTGTTCATCTGGTAGGGTGTTTGTATATATTTCTATATATATACAAACCAACTGTCGTCACGATTTAGAGAATTTCCTTATATTGTACAGTACATCGTTATGAACTCTGAAAAACTTTCAGTTGAGAAAATACTTGGAAAGAGAATAAACGATCGCTTAGTGCATATTAAATATAGTTTGTCATTTCATAATAATGTAATAAACGATCGTGTACTCGAATGATGAAAATGTCACAAGCAATTGTAAAATGGGAACAAAATTAACACTAAACGAACCTAAGGCTCTGTATATCGTATATACAGTAGAAAACCTAATACATTAAACGGGTCATTATTTCTCAAAGAATCGTTTGCATTTTACAAAGCAATGAGGATGTAAATATCTCCACAACTATGATATTTGCGAGTTTACTATACAGAAATAATCTCTTACCATTTTATTAATTTCTATATATATATTATTATTATTATTATTATTATTATAATTTCTAATTTTATGTTGAATGCATTATACAGTATAAAGTTATAAGAATAATAAACTCAACCATTATTTGTAAGTTTACTAATAAAAATAATCTCATGACATGTTAATAAATGTTGTATATATTGTAGATGTGTTTCTATTTACGGCTCATTCATTTTTAAATTATGTCTAAACATACGTCTTGATAAAAATGCTGATCAAAAGAATGGAATGTGACCGTTGTTGTTCCGAAGATAAGAAAAAAGATAAAGAAAATAAATAAAGAAATGAAAATGTGTATCTAATTCAGAGAAGCACGAAAGCGATCGATTTGGGGGTTATAATGACCGATGATACCAAATTCGAGACACAAAATCAGATAGCAATAAACAAAGCAAAAAGAGTCGCGGGACAGGTATTAAGAACGTTCAAAAGGAGGGAGAAGACAGTAATGATTCCCCTGTTGAAAACACTGATCATACCAAAACTTGAATACTGCTTAGTCTTTACGTCAACATATAAAAAGGAAGAAACTAATAAACTAGAAGAAACGCAGAGACATTTCACAGCTAAGATAGAACTCAACTTTTGAGAAAGACTATGTAAACTAAATCTGTACTCCCTAGAAAAAAGAAGAGAGGTACACTTTAATCTACATATGGAAAATGGTCGAAAAACTGATACCAAACCTCAAACTAAACAAAACTACCATCCAAGCAACGCTGGAAAATAGGAAAGGTAGAATGTGTAGTGTTCCCAAATCGAAGGCCTGACAAGGGACCTCTTCAACACTGAAGAAAAATAGCTTGGTTGTCAGGGGGCCAAGACTTTTTAACCAGCTTCCAAAGGACCTCAGAAACGCTACAGGGGTCAAAGTTGAAGTCTTCAAAAGAAGACTAGATGCCAGGCTTAGGATGGTACCAGATAAGCCGGGTGTACCTGGTTATGTGCGGTGGAGAGCGCAAGAGAGCAACTCGCTCCTTCACCAAACCAGGCCTCGAGTCGGGGCCACCAGCTTGACCTTCGTGTGAAGAGAGACCAACGCACGGAACTAAAACGTGGTTAACGAGGTATATTGACGAATAAAACATTTTGAAGATCAGGGCCCCCAGCCTTCCTTAGTTAGCTTTATAAGGCTAACTAACGAAATATCACGACTTAACCTAACCAATCGTTAGGTCAACCGTACGCCCTTGGCGATTGGTTAGGTTAAGTCGTGATAGTTTCGTTAGTTAGCCTTATAAGGCTAACTAACGAAAATATCACGACTTAACCTAACCACGTGTACGGCCATCGAGATGGTGGAAAAGATGTCGTAGAGGAAGTTCGTTCATGTGCAACATACATATCATCCATTGCAAAGGTCTTCTGAAATGGTCTTCTAAGAGTTTAATCACACCTGCTTTAGTCCCAGTATTTGTTACTGTGCCATCACAACCAAGAGCAATAAGTGTATCTGTATTAACATTAGTTTCTTCCAGAAATGAGATAATGGAATTAAATATATCTTTGCTCCTGCCTGACAGTGGAGTGGTGTGACCTGAGAAAATTGACTGTGGTTCTTGAATGAGAGTAATGTTCTCTTCAGTGTTACTTCTCAGATAATATTTCCCACCTTGTTTAACCCTCGCTCGTGTCTTATCCCTTCGACCATCGAAATACAATCCCTTGCACGGTGTTTCTGTTGGAAAATCTTCCATTTCTGCACTTTGCTTTTTTCGCTCTCTTCTGAGCTTGTGCCTGTCTACAACGTGGGACATGTTTTCTTTGTGAATTATGCCAAGGTCTTGCATCACAGCATTAGTAATACTGCTGCAGATCGATCCGAAACACCATATCTATTACAGGTTCTTGCCAAAACAGGCATACTAATTCTCAACTGATGTGTCATGGGTGAAGGATTAATTGCTTTACTTAGCAGTGTGATCTCAGTATCAGAATTGTCAGAGTTTTCATTTGTATCTGTTTCATATGATGAAAAGTTCAGAGATGCTGTGGTCTGACTTGTACTTGCTTCATCTTCAGTTCTCTTCAGACTGGTTAATTTGTGTTCAGTGCGTTTTTGTAATTTTTTGTTAGTGGTAAGTCAACTCCGATGCCCATTTGTCGTTGAGTTCTCTGGTCAGTCAAAAATTTTCTTTCAGGAATAGGAACTCGACGAGCTGCCTCACATCTGCAAGCTGAGATTAAAATACATTGGCAAGCGGCTACATCAAACAACTTAGCTGTTTCATTAAGAAAATTTTGCCATTTACTGTCAAAAGTAGGCGTTCCAGCTCTTTTAATTGACTTCATCAAATTCTGGTACTGGTCATGCTACTTTCGTATTTTCCTTATCAAGCTGGTATGGGAGATGATTGGAATTGAGGCTTCATCCCATATGTTCGCAATATCAGAAGCAACCTTCTCAGCTATCTCTGTCCCTTTTAGTTCAGCATTTGTTGGTAATAATTTAATTTCTAATCTTACATACTGGTAATGCAAAATTACATCCGAAGTTGTTGGCAAAACATTAATTTTAAAGGATCTTGCATCAAATTCTGATGCCTGTAAGAATGCCGACAGCTGGTTTTTTCTGGCTTGCCTTGTACAATTCATAATCAGTGCTGCAAAAAGTATAATATTAGTTAGATAATAATATTAATATGATAATATAACTATTATGATGTGTTGTAATATTATCAAATAAAATAATTATCAAATTTTATTGTATATATGACGACACTACCTCTCTTTTCAACGTTCACTGTGCAACTAAGTTCTGTCAACAACATCAGCAGCTTTTAACTGGGAATTGCCAACTGATACAATACTTTAGTATCAAAATACGACAAATTTTATATATAAGGTGTTTTTTCTAGCAAAATACCCGAAACCCATTAAATTTTACGATTTGCTTTGTAAGACGTGTTCAGCATCTGGACATTAATTCTTTTGCAAAACTAACAAAATATACTTGCTCCTTGCGGAACCAGTAAATGAATACCAAACTGAACAATATTTGGCAGAGTTATTATAGACATCATTATACAACTTTTGCATCATAGGAGAAATTCATATTTTTATATTTCTACAAACCATAATTCATATTTTTCTCTTTCTACAGGCCATAATGTCTGTGAGCAAGGAAGAACGAATCCAGATAATTCTACTCATAGGAAATCGGATTCAAAGAGAGGCCGCTGCTGAATTTAACAGACTGCATCCAGACCGCGAGCCAATAACACAGAGTTGTGTTAACAGACTTGTTGCAAAGTTTAAGGAAACAGGATCCATAGAAGATAAACCACGCAGTGGACCTTCAAGGAGGTCCACTGACGATGATACAGCGACTGCTATCCTGGCTCATTTTAACAGAAGTCCCAATAAGTCTCTTCGGCGATTGTCAGCCGAGACAGGAGTGTCGAAAAGTAGCATCCATCGCATTCTTCAGGCTCACAAATGGCATCCATATAAACTTCAGATCCTACAGAAATTAAGCGAAGATGATCCCGACCGGCAGATGGAATTTTGTGAATGGGCTACGGAACAATATGCTCGGGATGCCAATTTCCCGTCCACCATTCTGTTCAGAGACGAGGCTGTTTTTTATGGAAATGGTGAAGTAAATCGACAGAACATCCGCTACTGGTCTCAAAACAACACTCACTGGTACCTCTTCAAAGGAACAAGGTGCATCTCGGGTGATGGTATGGTGTGGCATTTGGAAGGATCGCATCAGAGGCCCCCTCTTTTTCGATGAACATGTCACTGGAGGCACCTACCTACGTATGCTCAAGGAAGAAGCATTTTCCAGTGTCTTGAACGAAGAAGGAAATTTCCCAACATGGTTCCAGCAAGACGGCGCTCCTGCACATTACAGCACCCAAGTAAGGGAATACCTGTACCAACAATTCCCTGGTCATTGGATAGGACGTCGAGGGCCTGTGGAATGGCCAGCTAGAAGCCCGGATCTCACGCCACTAGATTTTTATCTCTGGGGCCACTTGAAAGCGCTGGTATACGCAGAGAAAATTAGGTGTGTTGAACATTTGCGGCAGCGCATTATTGGGGCATGTAACACCATTACTCCTGACATCATTCACCGTGTGCTTGCTGACTGGGTATCACGTCTGAATTTGTGTACTGAAAACAATGGTGGACATATTGAGCACGTTCTGTAAATAAAAGCTTTTGTTTTGCTTTTTTATTATTTTTCCTATGATGCCGGATTTATGGGACACCCTGTATATGTGTTGAAAATGAATATTATTTTTTTTTTCATTTATTCTTTTACTGAGCAAGCTTTATGTTTACTCAAGTGTGGGTCAGATATATATATATATATATATATATACACACCTCGATGATGTTCCGTGTGTTGGTCTCTCTTCACAAGAAGATCAAGCTGGTGGCCCCGCCTCTAGGCCTGGCTTGGTGGAGGAGCGAGTTGCTCTCTTGCGCTCTCCACCGCACATAGTCAGGTACACCCAGCTCATCTGGTACCGTCCTGAGCCAGGCATCTAGTCTTCTCTTGAAGACTTCAACTTTGACCCCTGTAACGTTTCTGAGGTCTTTTGGAAGCTAGTTAAAAAGTCTTGGTCCCCTGACAACCAAGCTATTTTCCTTCAGTGTTGAGGAGGTCCCTTGTCGGGCCTTTAATTTGGGAACACTACACATTCTGCCTTTCCTATTTTCCAGCGTTGTTTGAATGGTAATTGGGTTTAGTCTGAGGTTTGGTACCAGTTTTTCGATCATTTTCCATATGTAGATTATGGTGTACCTCTCTCTTCTTCTTTCCAGGGAGTACAGCTCTAGTTTACTAGTCTTTCCCAGTAGTTGAGTTCTTTGCAGCCATCAATCTTGGTTGTGAAATATCTGCATTTCTTATAGTTTATTAATTTCTTCCTTTTTATATGGGGACATCAAAACTGAGCAGTATTCAAGTTTTGGTAGGATCAGTGTTCTCAGCAGAGGAATCATTACTGTCTTCTCCCTCCTTTCGAACGTTCTTAGTACCTGTCCCGTGACTCTTTTTGCTTTGTTTATTGGTATCTGATTTTGTGTCTCGAACTTGGCATCATCGGTCATTATTACCCCCAAGTCGACCGCTTTCGTGCTTCTCTGAATTTCCTATCTAGCTGGAGCATAATATGCAGTCTGTTTAAGTTCCTCATTTCTACCATATCTCAAGAGCTGAAATTTCTCGGTGTTAAATGTCATATTGCTGTTTTTTGACCATGTGTATGTTTTTTTCGTGTCCCTGTGCAAGGCCTCCACTTCATTTGTATCGCTGATTTTTCTGCTGATCTTTGTATCGTCCGCAAAGGATGTTACTATACTGTTGCTGTTTACTCCACTGTCACCCCTCTCACCCCTCACCCCTTTCACCCTGTGCTACAATGTTCCGTCTACTTCGATGCTCACATACTATTGAAATTCATCATTTTGAAATTTCCCAGATTAAGTCAAGCCCAACTCCAAGTAAATCTATATTCGAAACAAAAATTCTTTGTATAAATTAAATTTTAACTAGATAATGTTAATTAGATAATTTTAATGAAATAATTTACATTAGCCAATGTTAATTAAATAATGAAAGTTTGGAGAGCGTACAAAGAACTGCATTCCTGTTTGTCTCATACAGAGTGGCCACAAAGTCCCTTTGCAGTGATATTACAGCATGTCAGCATGATCCCTTGTTTTCATGCAAAAGGACTTTGTGGCCACCCTACAAAGCATGTCTCATATATAGAAAATGTTTCAGGTGTGAATGCATCACACAAAAATCTTTATTTATTTATCTTTCTTACGTTAACACATTTCAAAACTTTATAAAGAACAATTGTTGTTTCATTTCGCCTTATTTGCAATGCAACTGTCAAAATTTGAAAAAAAATAACAGTGTGCCTTGAAAAAGACTGAAAAATACTTTTTTTTTACAAATTAGAACCTTGAAAACAAGTCTCAAAAACTTTTCAAATTAGAAAGAGCTTCAAACAAATTTAACAGTTCTGAAGAACAATTCGTATGAAATATTAGTGTGAAGTGCATTTTTGTCAACAATAACGTTCTCATAATAGACGATTATTACCATTGAAAATGAAAATGTTTATTGGCAGACTATAGTCCATATGACAAATATTATTAATACAATGACAGTTCATATACTAAGAATAGAAATATATACAATTGATTAGAAATAATACTGTAATGTCGAAGTTAAGTGGAGCCTCAGACAGACGTTTTCGACCAAGAAGTCCATAGCTTAGGCCTTAGAGGATAAATGGCACTACTCATGGATAGCTTGGATGATCGGGTTGGTTGATTTTTTAATTCTTTGCATTAGACTGTGTTGAGCACGTCTTGCTACCTCCGGGAAGCTCGGGACATTGCGGGTAGCAAACATTTGCGAAGCTGAGCATCTCGGGGGTAATTTATGTAAGAGTCTAAAAGACCCGTTGTACAGCAAATTTAGGGTTCTGCCAGAACCTTTTTTATAATTCACCTACAGTTGCTGTCCGTATATATTACTGCAGAAAGCACGAAAGAGAGCGTCTTTAGCTTCACTTGTACAGAATCGAAAGTTCCTTATGGTCATATTCGCTTTAGCACACAGGCTTCGAGATTGTTTCCTTATATCCGAGTCATCACTCAAGGCGCTGGTAATAGTTTGACCCAAATACTTAAGCTCTTGTACTTCCTCAATTACCTCACCATTCATTTTAAACCTTATATCAGCTGGCTGATTACAGCTTTTAGGATGAAATTGCATAACCTTAGTTTTTGTAACATTAAAAAGAATATCGAGTTTCTGCGAATACACTTCGCAGAGATTTAGCAGCCGATCCAGACCTTTAACAGAGGGACTTATTAACACCATATCATCGGCATAAACTAAGTTACAGTATTTATCCTTGTGTTATCTATACAACATCCCACTGTTGCCTCGTTAAGTGAAGCAATTAATCCGTCAATATACACATTAAACAGCACAGGGTAGAGCAAGGAGCCTTGTCTCACCCCGCAAGAGGAACCAAAACACTCGGATAGTACGTTGCCCCACCTAACAGTGAAAGATTGGTGGGAATACCAAAATTTCAATAAATTTAATATGTACATGGGAACCTTCCTGTCTTCTAGTTTTGCAAATAAAATATTGTGGTTCACCCTATCATATGCCTTACTTATATCTAGGAAACAGCTATAAATAGTTGAATTACTATCAATGTATTTAGATATTGTTTCTTTAAGTACATAGATACACAGGTCAGTTGAGTGGGACCTTTTAAAGCCAAACTGATTAGATGTCCATAGGAAATCATTTAATCGGAGTAACAAGAGTTTTTCTAGTAGGTTCGAGAAGCAGGAAGCGACAGCAATAGGCCTGTAATTATTGCTGGACAGAATGTCTCCGTACTTATTTTTTACCAGGGGCAAGATATATACCCTCATGAACTCTGCAGGGATATAGCTATGAGCAAGCATGGCTGATAGGAGCAATGATCTATGCAGACATACTACGTCATTTGCATATTTTAAGTGCTCATTCGATAAGTCATCTACCCCTGACGCAGAACCAGTCTTTAACTCTTTAATTAACCTCTTTACTTCAGAAAATTATATCAAAGTATCATATTTTCCCTTGTCCTTCCCACAATTGTTTCGCTGCAATCTATCTTAAGATTATCCCTACTCACACTATTAAGAATATTAGAATAGTGGTTTTTCCACAGCTTTGCAATTTCATCCTCCCCCGACACCCATCGATTGTCGGAGGGAGGACATTTTTGACACCCATTTGATTCTTAACAAATTTCCAAAATTTGTTATTATCGTTATTTATGCGAGCTTCACAGGCTTTTGATGCTCGAATAGACTTCTTGTTTACATCGCCTCATGGCCGTCTTATACTGACCCCTACTTCTACACATATTCATGTATGCTGGTCCTAATCTGGGTCTACCATGAAAGCACCACAAATCATAGGCGTTTTTCGATTCCCTCTTCAGGGGAGCAATAAAATCATTCCATCCAGAAATAATCTTAGTATGATAGTTGTAAGATTTAATCAGGGGGCTTCCTGCTTCTCTTAACAGGGATATTATCTTACTATAATACCTATCTATGAGTTTACAGTGAGAATCATTTGAGCAAGGATTATTACAGGCAAGATGCAAAATTTCTAAATTATTAAAAAGGTGACTTGTTCTGTCTTTGTATTCTATTCTCTGCTGCATATTAACATTGGACCAATCGACGCGATTATTCTTACCTCTTGAGTTCTTGTTAAGTCGTGTTGCGCATAAATTGGTAAAGTTAATTAATATTTCTAATGGTCTATGATCAGAAAGAAGGAAATCATGCAGAATATGAACTCTAACAATTCGATCCTTTAGATTATTACTAGTGAGACAATGATCAATCCACCTGGTGGTACCACTCATATTACTAACGTACGTAAAATTACCACAAGTTACCCGTAGTACCTCTACATCACTTGTACTTAAATTGGCCGACTCGCACATGTTACCCAATTCTACAAAGAATTCCGAGTTCACATGCGCGTTAAAGTCCTCCATTAACCATTATTATACAGTGAGAATATTTGGGGTTATGTGATAATGACTTAATTTTGTACAGCAAATCAATGTATTCATCGAGATTACTGCCGTTGTTGTATGGTAAATAGCAGTTTACAATTAATATGCAATCATTGTTCACTTGTAATTCAATGCCTAACATTACATTATCGCTTGTTAAAAATTTTGTTTTGACAAATTTTTCCTTATTAAGAAAGCAACACCACCAAAAGGCCTACCGTACATTAATTCATCTGACAAGTCTACTGCTGATGACGCATGGTACATAAAGTCATCATGGATAGTAGAGAGGAATTTTAGCTCTTGCTTAGGCAGCCAGTGTTCCTGCAGGAGTATCAAATCTGCACTGTCGCAGATTTTATGAACATCTACAGTTGAATTCCTCACTGACCTTACATTATATGAGACTATTTTCAGCAAGTTATCCGCCATGACTGAGAGAAAATTTATTATTAGTAAGATTATTATTATTATACACAGTACAACTTTCAGGCATTACCGTTAGGGCGCCTATTATTATTATTATTATTATTGTTATTATTTTGCCTGTTATCAAATCTCCTGGAAAAGTGAATAAACTCCTTAACAATAATACCGTCAGGCCATTGACTCATATTTACGAGTTGAAATGCGCATTTACACCTTTAATTATTACTTTAAATTAATTATAATACGAAGATTTCGTGTTTAGTTTATTAACTATCAATATACTGTGTTCACCAATGACTTCTTCCATCATGTGTCGAATATCGCTTGCCTCGTTCGAGAGCTGAATTCGCGACACAAAGAGGGTGAGATTCCCCATCTGTGGCCTCGCCGCGGAGACCGGTTGAGGAAACCTTCAGGAAGGGCGCCTCTTAACAGTGACCCTTATTATTATTATTAACATCAACGGCTATGTTAAGGCAGCGGTAAACAGTCACGAAAACAGAAATTACGAAATAGATTTCATACCAAGTAAAATATAAAAATTGTGTTGCAATATTATTTCTAAGCCGCTTGCCACCCTTTTTCTATCGAGACCGAAAATTATCCTGATATTGTAAAAGCAGTTTGCGTGTGCCCTGCATTTATAAATGATAATCCGGAAATCCGTTTAAGTTACCGTCCAATATCTTCCTTGCCCACCATCGGAAAAATCTTTGAGAAAATTATATACGAGTATATAGAATAAAAAAATTTTAACAAAAGAAAATATATACAGTCAGTCCTCGCTTATCGCGGGGGTTGCGCTCCTGAAAAGTGCTGCGATAAGCGAAATTGCGATATTCGAAACACATTTTTTCATAGAGACCCATGAGTAAGGGGAGAATGTGTTCCAGGAGTGAAATTTTTTGGTTACCTGGGATCGTTTTTCGAACATAATAAATACAAAAATATACAAGTACCACAAATAGATACCAAACATTAAAACATTAGGAAATACAGATATAAATAATAAATAAATGCGTACAAAACATTAAAAAATAAACACAGTATATAATTACATTCAGTACAGTACAGTACAGTACATACAGTACATAATTAGGTGCATGATATTAGATCTTTAGAAAATTCATTTCCTAATGTTCCAGTGTTCTGCATCTATAAAATGTAAGTCTTTACTCACCGAGTAGCGGAGACCTGGCAGCTGGTGACCAAGCGTCAATTTTGAATTTTGCCTCGCGTTCACTTGTGATAATGGAAACATGTTGCGATATTCGATTTTTTTTGTCATAAAAACTGACTTGTGTTAAATCGAAATTGCGATAAGCGAACTTGCGATAAACGAGGACTGCTTGTACTATCACCTTATCTGTTCGGCGTTAAGGCAAAACTACGGGAGACAGTTACTGCATTAACTACAGTAAAATAAACAAAATTTTAAACAATAAAAACCTCAACATCTTAAATAGAAGTAGACGTTTCGTTAGACGGTTTATTGTCCCAATTTTTTTAATTTTAAAATGTCTAATGAATTAGACATTTCACATTAGTTAAACATTTGGTTAGACATTTCAGTAAGTCAGTTTAAATGTCTTAGTCGTCCTAATTTTTTAAACAATTGAAAACACTAATTTGAAATGTCTAATGGAATGCTTAATGAATTGGGATCTTTTCCGTTCGGGGACTAGCAGCGAATTTTAATGAAAATCGGTATACTAATGTATCATAGTTTTGGTCACTGATTTCAAAATTATAATTTACACCGTGTAACGTGTTTGAGGTTATGTGAAACTTTATTACTTTCTCTCACAGATGGCGTAAAAACGGTATGTGTACCTCGTTTCCTAATATTCTTATTTGAGAGAGAAGTTGTAAAGATAATTTGTGTACACCCTGTATATTCTCCTGAACTTCCCTTTTAATCAATGAAGGATTATTATTATTATTATCATCATTATTATCATGCGTATTATTATTATTATCACCTAATGCTTATATACAGAGTTCTGTAAAAGAAACCCTTGTTTATTCATACATTAGGAAACGTCCAACACAATACAAATAAAATATAAATTCTTCTGAATCAGTCAGAACACATAATTTTCACAAATAACTTCCACAATGAATTGAAAAGATCATCCTTCTCTTCAAAACACTGTGGATCTCTCGTTTACGTAATAAAGAATTTCCTGTAGTGTGTGAATATATATATATACTGTATATATATATATATATATTGGTGAAGGCCGCTTCTGGCAAGCTTCAATTTCAATTTAAGCAGAAAGCCACAGACAAGGAAAGAAACATCCATCAAGTTGGAAAGGGACTATATTTTGTATATTGCAACGTTTCAAGCACAAACTATGCTCATCCTCAGGCAAAAATTCTAAAAAGTTAAAAACATAATATTAAAAGCCATAATGACATTAACAAAATAAAATAGGGAAAAAATCCACAAGTATTAAAAACAAAAGGTCTCACTAAAAATTCTAGAAAGTTACAATTAAAAACCATAATGACTATTATAAAACAAAAGCAAACAATTAACAAGCTTTAAAACAATGAAAGTGACACTAAAAACGAACAATGAATAACAACTATAAAATACAAAATGTAAAACTCAAAAAACTAAAAATTCACAGGCTATCTTTTAAAACACTAAAAAATTAAAAACCCACACTAAAAGGAACACACCTTAAGTCTAAGCAGCACAGATTCCGAGGCAAAACTAAAAAAACAGAAGCATCTAAAACCAAGTAAAGGTTGGTTGTTCAAGATGTTCAGTTTAGACGGAGGGGAACGGATGAAATATCAGAGTTAAGCGAAGGGGAGTTTTTTTAATATACAGGGATTCTAAAAGTCTTAACGTTTGCTCACACGGAGCGGAATCTAAAATGTTAAAATTAGCTAAAGTTATATCGACTTTGCATAGAACAACATGGCTGCGTATAGCTGAAGCTTCTTTAGTTTTCAAAGGTTTGTCAGTTCTATGGCTTATGCCCATATGGGCATAGAACTGACATAGAACTGACAAACCTTTGAAAACTAAAGAAGCTTCAGCTATACGCAGCCATGTTGTTCTATGCAAAGTCGATATAACTTTAGCTAATTTTAACATTTTAGATTCCGCTCCGTGTGAGCAAACGTTAAGACTTTTAGAATCCCTGTATATTAAAAAAAACTCCCCTTCGCTTAACTCTGATATTTCATCCGTTCCCCTCCGTCTAAACTGAACATCTTGAACAACCAACCTTTACTTGGTTTTAGATGCTTCTGTTTTTTTAGTTTTGCCTCGGAATCTGTGCTGCTTAGACTTAAGGTGTGTTCCTTTTAGTGTGGGTTTTTAATTTTTTAGTGTTTTAAAAGATAGCCTGTGAATTTTTAGTTTTTTGAGTTTTACATTTTGTATTTTATAGTTGTTATTCATTGTTCGTTTTTAGTGTCACTTTCATTGTTTTAAAGCTTGTTAATTGTTTGCTTTTGTTTTATAATAGTCATTATGGTTTTTGTTTTTAATTGTAACTTTCTAGAATTTTTAGTGAGACTTTTTGTTTTTAATACTTGTGGATTTTTTCCCTATTTTATTTTGTTAATGTCATTATGGCTTTTAATATTATGTTTTTAACTTTTTAGAATTTTTGCCTGAGGATGAGCATAGTTTGTGCTTGAAACGTTGCAATATACAAAATATAGTCCCTTTCCAACTTGATGGATGTTTCTTTCCTTCTTGTCTGTGGCTTTCTGCTTAAATTTATATATATATATATATATATATATATATATATATATATATATATATATATATATATCGTAAAGAACGACGCTTGTATAGGAGAACATTCCGCGCAAGATGAGGAGAGAGAAAGAACAAATGAAAAAATGAAGTGGGTGGGTGGTTACCTCATTTTTTCATTTGTTCTTTCTCTCTCCTCATCTTGCGCGGAATGTTCTCCTATACAAGCGTCGTTCTTTACGTTATTTATACTGCGTGTTCTTTGCAGTTGAAATGTATATATAGGTACGGCATGCGGGAGGTGCCCCCCTCGGGCATTGGTTTCTGCGCGTATGTAGGAGAATTACGACTTCTGATCGAGTGAGGACCATGGTGTAGTGGTTATCATATCTGACCGGCAATCGGAAGATCCCGGGTTCGATTCCCGGGTGGTTACCTCATTTTTTAATTTGTTCTTTCTCTCTCCTCATCTTGCGCGGAATGTTCTCCTATACAAGCGTCGTTCTTTACGTTATTTATACTGCGTGTTCTTTGCAGTTGAAATGTATATATATATATATATATATATATATATACAGTGCTGTGCCCGCTAACGCTAACTACCATAAAATTTAGCGACGCTAACGCTAATTTTGTCGCTATTTTTTTCTGAAACCACTCCAATTTATATGTTTTGCCTTCTGTAATTTACTTACATATATTAGTGTTAACCCCTCTGTCTATGGCCATGGGCGGTTCGAAGTTGACGGGGGCTCTGGTTAGGTGGCAGCAACGGATTTGTTACTCTGGTACCGTATAGGAAATCGCAGAAGTTTCTCTTATACTATTCTCCGATTTCTTCTTGTAGTGGATCGGGGGATTCTGTGAGGCTTACTAAATTCTCTGAAGTTTCCCCGATTCTTCTTATAATGTATCGGGAAATTATTTTTCTCTATTTAAGCCTAAGTTCTCTGAAGGGAACAAGGCTCGAAGGAGAAGACAAAGATTTTCTCTGACTATAATTTACTGCTAAAATGTTACAGGTAATGATCAGCCTCTAAGTTAGATCGGTCAGATCAGAATAATACATTGGAGAAATTTTATGGTGTTTTATAGTGAATATTTACTGACCTCATTATTATTTAATGCCGATCTGTTTTTGTTTTTTGTTCTCAATAGGCTCATTTACTTTGCAAAACATTTAAAGACAAAAATATTTTTACCGTAGCAGTGTCTAGACTGATGAGCGAGAGGAAGCATATTTTTATTTTAAACCTCATATTGACAGATCTGATGTTAACTAAAAATGGAAATTGAAATATGCCTTCCCATCACGAATTACAAACAAACATGCACATGGGCAAAAATTAAAGGATTAAGATTAAAAATTAAACGTTAAGCAGGACATGACTTCATCTTTTACAACGAAGAGAGAATGTATACAGGAAATGAACAAGATTGCATTATTAAGCTAAGTCTACAAAAATGATTAAGTTGTTTAAAAAGAAATAATCAACCACTTATAAAATAGAAAGCAAATAAAAAATGTATCCAAAGTCGTGTCAGCGTTATACGATTTTGTTCTTTATATATCAAAATGAATATATGAATAAGAATATAAGGATTATATAAGTATACGAATTATATGAATGAACATAAGAATTATATGAATGAATATAAGAATTATATGACTGTAGGAATTATTCATTGTTAATTTTCACATTAGCACACACCTTGATATAATTGGTTGCTAAGGTACAAAACTGCGACATAATAGTCATGAAACTGAAAACATTTTTATATTGGAATCGAGTTCCTTTCGTATATTGTATATTAATAAGGAAAACAAACTAATGGAAGAATAAGTTCGATTCAATTTATACGTCTATATTTAATTCAAATACACCAACTGAAACTTAAAGAAATGATAAAATATTGACAAAGAGAATAAATCATATCAGAACTTGAATGTTCCATTGAGACAACAGATTACAAAATAAAAATGGATATCGCTGAAACGTGCTGTAAGTAAATCATACCAACAAGTCTGTCCAACAAGTTACAGCTTACAACTTCTACATGCTAATGGCATGATGAACTTGCAGTTTGTGCTGCCTCAGTCTTTTATAATGGAAATTGCTGTCGGCGAACCAAATGTTAGTACAAGTGGTTTGGAAAAATTAGCGATTTACTTTCTCTAAAAACTTAGCGCCACTACCTGTTCCGCTAACAATTTTGAAAATTAGCGGCGCTAACAGTATCGTTAATAAAAAGTTAGCTGCCCTAATTTTAGCGCCGCTAATCACAGCACTGTGTCTGTGTGTGTGTGTATACGGTATATATAAGATGTGGTCAGCCATAACATAGTTAATTCACATATAACAATATAGACAAATATAAGATCGATAATTTAATATTACACTCATTCTTTTTATTTATTTATTTATTTATTTGTGATTTTCAAAATCTTTCCAGATAAATTTCGATCTTTTTCTGACCTCAGCTGGAATGGGTTTGAGACTTGAGATGAAAAGGCTTTTTACAGCTCGAAAGGGAAAAGTATCGGTGCAGAATAACACTTTTAATTTGATCTTTTATACCAAACTTTCCCTCCGAATTGTTTCAGAATTTTTCTCTTCTTCTTCTTCTTCTTCTTCTTCTCATATGTATTGCTTCGAACTTTGGTTTCCTCTGTATTATATATATATATATATATATATATATATATATATATATATATATATATATATATATATATATATAATACTGAGTTTCGAAGCCACCAAATATTTCGATGATCCGCCCATTTCATCCATTGGACCAATCATCCAAAGTGAATCTTACGTCCGGGTTAGATTACCCTGGTTAGGTGAACATTTTAGGTTGATTAGTTATTGCCCACGTGACCAGCTTTCGGGCAGTCAGAGATTCCAAATGGTAGATGACCCCAAAACACAATATTCAATATATATATATGGGATTGAACTCAGAATGGTCCCCTGAGGTTTTTTATGATACACACAGACCGTGCATATATATATATATATATATATATATATATATATATATAATATATATATAATATATTATATATATACCACACACCGGGTGATTACAAATGATCTTCCCGAGTTTAAACATTTATGATGAAAAAACTAACAAAGCTACAGCGAAAACCAAGCTATACAAATAAAGAATATTTCAGGGACGTTTTATTTGTAATATTGAACACGTCAGAGATAGCCCTGAAGTTAACATGTTTTGTGCTCTTACCGCTGAGAAAGTGTACGGTCCATTCTTCTTTGCTGAACAAACAATTAACGGTATCATTTACCGCGATATGCTACAGTTGTGGCTGATGCCCCAGCTGCTAGAGGGCAAGGCTGATGTGTGGTTTCAACAGGATGGTGCGCCACCCGATTTCCACAAAACCAAGATATACAAATAAAGAGTATTTCAGGGACGTTTTATTTGTAATATTGAACACGTCAGAGATGATGTGTGGTTTCAATAGGATGGTGCGCCACCCCATTTCCACAAAACCAAGATATACAAATAAAGAATATTTCAGGGACGTTTTATTTGTAATATTCAACACGTCAGAGATGATGTGTGATTTCAACAGGATGGTGCGCCACCCCATTTCCACAAAACCAAGATATACAAATAAAGAATATTTCAGGGACGTTTTATTTGTAAATATTTGTAAATATTTGTAATACTGAACACGTCAGAGATAGCCCTGAAGTTAACGTGTTTTGTGCTCTTACCGCTGAGAAAGTGTACGGTCCATTCTTCTTTGCTGAACAAACAATTAATGGTATCATTTACCGCGATATGCTACAGCTGTGGCTGATGCCCCAGCTGCTAGAGGGCAAGGCTGATGTGTGGTTTCAACAGGATGGTGCGCCACCCCATTTCCACAATGAGGTTACATTCTAGAATGAGTAAATGCCTGATCGTTCGATCGGGCGTGGGGGCCCATTCCTTGGCCGGCTCGTTCGCCCGGTCTAACCCTCCTTCACTTCTTCCTCTGGGGCTATGTCAAAAATGAAGTTTTTGTTCCACCAATGTCAATAACTTTCGAACATTTGAAGGAAGCTGTTAGAAAAGTTCAGTATGATATGCTACAAAATGTATGGAGGGAAACAGAATACCACTTTCATGTCTGCGGAACCACAAAAGACGCTCATATTGAACTTCAATCGCTTGTAAATAAAACTTTTTGAGTTCTTCTTCATTTGTATATCTTGCTTTTCGCTGTAGCTTTGAAATGTTTAAAATCGGAAGATCATTTGTAGTCATCCGGTACATATATATATATATATATATATATATATATATATATATGTATTATATATATATATAATATATATATATATATATATATATATATATATATTAGTGGTGCACCGATTAATCGGTATCGGCACCTGGCATGCCGATTAATCGGCATTTTGCCGATATTAGGAAAATACCTGGCATGGCCGATTAATCGGCATGCCAGGTGCCGATACCGATTAATCGGTGCACCACTAATATATATACGTGTATATACACACCTCGGTTTGGGTGGTTAACCTTGGTCTTTTGCTTTCCCAGAATTGTTCACTCTGACGAAGGTCAAGCTTGTTACTCCACCTTGGACATGCAGTTTAACGTGGAATCCGAGCCACGCTCCACCAGCAGCCCACCGTCTTAACCACTATGCTACCAGAGGTTCCCATTTATCTACCAACGAATTGTTTTTATTGTGTTGTTGAAGGATGAACAGCTGGGTTTTGCTGCGTGCCGCCTGCAGTCACCGGGTCGCGATCCCGGGGCCGATGGATTCGTAGTCAGCGACGCTAACCACAACACGATCGAGACGCCTTATATATATATATATATATATATATATATATATATATATATAGTACTTGTAGGTTATCTCCGCCGCACGCTTGATTTGTCATCGTGGCAAATAGCACGCACGCAGAACAATCAAACAAGCATTTCGTTCGAGAATGTTTGATGCACATTGATTGTTGATTTGTTATACAACTTACATTAACTTTGGATCACCTGAAGATCAGGGTCCCCAACCTTCTTTAGTTAGCCTTATAACGCTAACTAACAAAAATATCACGACCTAACCTAACCAATCATTAGGTCAATTGTACGCCCTTGATGATTGGTTAGGTTAGGTCGTGATATTTTCGTTAGTTAGCCTTATAAAGCTAACTAAAAAGGCTGAGGGCCCTGATCTTCAGGTGATCCTTAACTTTATAATGGCGATCCTTCAGAATCCGGCCATAAATTAGTTTAAAAAATAAATCGTATCAATAATTATTACATGAGCCAAATTATATATTTAATACGTAGTATCTATTTCAGTAGATATTACAATCCTTTGCACAATTTAATTATTGCTTTTCAGCCAGAATGAATTTACTGCCACTTCATGCTATTTGCCACGATGACAAATCAAGCGTGGGGGGGAGATAACCTACAAGTACCATATATATATATATATATATATATATATATATATATATATATATTCAGCTGCAGGTCCGGACAATTGGAACGCATTATTGATTAAAAACTGTAAAAATGAAATAGCTACACCCTTATACTGGATATGGAGAAGATCGCTAAACACTGGGGAAATACCGAGGATCTTGAAAAGAGCAAACATTGTCCCTATATATAAAGGAGGGGACAGATCTCAAGCAAAGAACTATAGACCAGTGTCATTGACGTCCCACCTCACCAAAGTATTTGAAAGAATAGTTAGAGAGAAAATTTATGATTTCCTGTAGACACGGAAAAGATCCAACGAAAATCAGCATGGATTTCGATCAGGTAGATCATGCCTATCACAACTAATAGAACACTACAACAATATCCTAGATGCATTGGAAGGCAATGACAACTACGATGTTATATACACAGATTTTGCTAAAGCTTTCGACAGATGTGACCATGGTATAATAGCACATAAAATGAAATATATGGGAATAACAGGCAAAGTGGGAAAATGGATGTACAACTTTCTCAGAGAACGTCTGCAGGTCGTCAAAATTCAAGGTATATCATCATCAGAATCGGAAGTACGCAGCTCAGTACCACAAGGGACAGAATGGCCCCACTCCTGTTCATTATCATGCTAACAGACATAGACAGCAGAGTAAACAGCAACAGTATAGTAACATCCTTTGCAGACGATACAAAGATCAGCAGAAAAATCAGCGATGTACATGACGTGGAGGCCTTGCAGAGGGACACGAACAAAGTATACAAATGGTCAGAAGACAACAACATGTCATTTAACACCGAGAAATTTCAGCTCTTGAGATATGGTAGAACAGAAGAACTTAAACAGACTTCATATTATGCTCCAGATAGACAGGAAATTCAGAGAAGCACGAAAGCGATCGATCTCGGGATAATAATGACAGATGATGCGAAATTCGAAACAAAAAATCAGGTAGCGATAAATAAAGCAAAAAGAGTCGCCGGACAGGTACTAACAACGTTCAAGAGAAGATATGGTAGAACAGAAGAACTTAAACAGACTTCATATTATGCTCCAGATAGACAGGAAATTCAGAGAAGCACGAAAGCGATCGATCTCGAGATAATAATGACAGATGATGCGAAATTCGAAACACAAAATCAGGTAGCGATAAATAAAGCAAAAAGAGTCGCCGGACAGGTACTAAGAACGTTCAAAAGAAGGGAGAGGACAGTAATAATTCCCCTGCTAAAAACACTGATTATACCAAAACTTGAATACTGCTCAGTTTTGACGTCCCCATATAAAAAGGAAGAAACTAATAAACTAGAAGAAACGCAAAGGCATTTCACAGCCAAGATTGATGGTGCAAAGAACTCAACTACTGGGAAAGACTACGTGAACTAAATCTTTTCTCCCTGGAAAGAAGAAGAGAGGGGTACACCATAATCTACATATGGAAAATGATCGAAAAACTGGTACCAAACCTAAAACTAAACCCAATTACCATTCAAACAACACTGGAAAATAGGAAAGGCAGAATATGTAGTGTTCCTAAATTAAGGGCCCGACAGGGGACCTCCTCAACTCTGAAGGAAAATAGCTTGGTTGTCAGGGGGCCAAGACTTTTCAACCAGATTCCAAAGGACCTCAGAAACGTAGCGGGGGTCAAAGTTGAAGTCTTCAAGAGAAGACTGGATGCCTGGCTCAGGACTGTATCAGATGAGCCGGGCGTGCCTGGCTATGTACGATGGAGAGCACAAGAAAGCAACTCGCTCCTCCACCAAGCCAGACCTAGAGGCGGGGCCACCAGCTTGACCTCCGTGTGAAGAGAGACCAACGCACGAAACAACATAAGGTAAGGTATATATATATATATATATATATATATATATATATATATATATATATATATATATATATATATGTATATTATGTCACGAAAGTAACACGTGAATAATATTGATGATGAAACTAACACTGAGTGTTCCAGAGGATGTTATTAGACGAATGCGCTTCAGCACTATTTCGTGTTTTAATTTTCCTTCTTTGTTATTTTCATCATAAATATGCATATATATAACATATAATTATATATGTAACGTTTTTAATTAAGCATTTTTGTTAATTGGTGAAGTGAACCTCGAAATACCAGTGAACTGTTATTTATTTCCGTCTATGATAATAGTGCAGTAAAAATAAGTAATGAGCTGATCGTAAAATAAAAATGAAAAGAAAATGGAAGTTACATTTTAGATATGTATCAAAGCTTCAGGTAACCTTCTACATATATAATATTCTCGAAATAAATTCCCTTTCTCCTTCTAATCTTTAAATATATTTTTAATAATAATATTTCGCTCCCAAAAAAGACTAATATTTTTTTCCATCTCGGGCCATTGACATTCTTTCTCCGTAAATTGATTTTTATTTACGAAACGACTTTTTAGTTCGAAGATACTCTGTATATTTCGGCCTGTGAATCTACTTTATGGTGAAATCGTATCCCACCTAACGATAATCAGGACGTCATTTTCCATTCTCAAGAGAGATACGCAGTTTTATGTATATTGAAAAGAAGAGGAAAGATACAAATTCCGAAGATAAGCGATAAATGTTTATACTGATGACCGAATAAAGAAAAAGGAGTAATAAATTATATATACAGTGTGTATATATATACACACAGGGTGTTTTATAACATGTGGGACGCACTTTCATGATGGATTCAGGACATGAAAACAATGAAAAAAGCTTATATAAACATATGCCCGAAATCGCTTTGTTTCCGAGTTACAACCCGTTATGTTTCAGCAAGTATCCGCCTTACCTTTAAAGGAAGTGCTCAATATGACCCCCTTGCGCTTGAATACACGCCTGAGCACGTCTCGTCATAGACTGCCTGACGCGTTCAAACATTCCTGGTATTGATCGGATTTTCTGGCATCCTTGGCGAGGCATTTCAACGTTGTCAATGGGTGTCACGTAAACGATGGATTTCAGATGACCTCACAGGTAAAAGTCGAGTGGATTCGGGTCGGGGAGTGAGCAGGCAACGCAATGGGTCCTCCACGGCCTATCAATTTATCGGGGAAATGGGCATCCAAATAGTCTCTGACTACTCGACTAAAATGAGGCGGAGCGCCGTCATGCATAAACCACATACGACGTCGGACACCAAGAGGAACTTCATCTAGTAAATCGCTTAAATCATTCCTTAAAAAAATTGGAATAGAATTCTCCTGTTAATCTTCCAGGCAAAACAAAAGGACCGATTAAGTTGTCGACAATCAGTCCTGCCCATACATCGATACTAAATTGTTGTTGGTACCTTGACTGGATGATGGCATGCGGATTCTCTTCGGCTCAGTGATGAGTGTTGTAAAAATTGACCACGTCATTTCTTATGAAGGCAGCCTCATCAGAAAACAACACGGAGGATAGAAAAAGAGGATCGCGAGCGCAATGTTGAAGGAACCAAGTACAAAAAGCCTCTCGTGGTGGGAAATCAGCTTCAGTAAGGCCTTGTACTCTCTGAATGTGATATGGGTAAAGCTGTTCTTCCCGTAAAATTCTCCAAACAGTTGTGTATCTTACACCCTCTGCTGCTGCTATCCTTCGGTTGCTGACACCAGGATGTTCTTCCACGCGATTCAGGACACGTTCTTCCAACTCAACAGTTCTGGCGCTGATTGGTCTACCACCATCTGAAACTCGCTTGTTGAATGATCCTGTATCACTAAGACGCTCTCTGAAAGGTCTTCTTATCTGGCAGACGACGATTTGGAAACCTTTCCGCATACAGACGTCTTGCTGCGGCCGCATTACACTCGGCAAGTCCATACATGAGATGCATGGCTGCCATTTCTCTGTATGAATAAGCATCCATTCTCACTTCAAATGCACACTATCACAAAAACTAGCACAAAAACTTTTAAGTTTTTTTTTCACAAGACTGCACTTATTCATGGTAAGAAGTTACGAATACGAACAGTGAAAGACCGCGATGCACCTCTGATTAACTGATGGCTCTACACTCAACGATATTGAAACATGTCATAGAGTGTACGAAACATTACAATCAGGAAGGCCATACATGAAATAAGTCTCGTACACACTCACAAACATTGTCGGCAAGCAGTGTTTGTAAACAGTTTGCGGAAAAAAGCGATTTCGGGCATATGTTTATATAAATTTTTTCATTGTTTTCATGTCCTGAATCCATCCTGAAAGTGCGTCCCACATGTTATGAAACACCCATATATATATATATATATATATATATATATATATATATATATATATATATATATATACAAGGTGGCGCAAAAGTCGCGCACCATAAAATAAATTGCATTCGCATTCGAGCTGATGATCATTAAGTTGAAAACACTTTCCAATTTGCTCTACATATGATGTTTGGTAATTGTTAATTATTGGTTCTTTGTCGTCTACGCTGAATAACTCAGATACTATATAGATCAACTGAAAGAAAAAATTAGATGTTACTGTTCAATGATCAGAGTTAGTGTGTTAGAAAGTGTTCAGACATCATGTATATAGCGAATCAAAAATTGTTTTCGAATTAATGGTCATTGTTTCGAATACTGTCAGGTATTTACCCTGTGGCGCACGACTTTAGCGTTTTACTGTAATTTATCCTATGGTGCCCGACTTCTGCTCCACCCTGTATATATATATATATATATATATATACACAAAGACAGAACATGTCACCTCTTTAATAATTTAGAAATTTTGCACCTTGCCTGTAATAATCCTTGCTCAAATGATTCTCACTGTAAACTCATAGATAGGTATTATAGTAAGATAATATCCCTGTTAAGAGAAGCAGGAAGCCCCCTGATTAAATCTTACAACTATCATACTGAGGTTATTCCTGGATGGAATGATTTTATTGCCCCCCTGAAGAGGGAATCGAAAGACGCCTATGATTTGTGGTGCTTTCGTGGTAGACCCAGATTAGGACCAGTATACATGAATATGTGTAGAAGTCGGGGTCAGTATAAGGTGGCTATAAGGCGATGTAAACAGGAAGAAGAGTCTATTCGAGCATCAAAAGCCTGTGAAGCTCGCATAAATAACGATAATAACAAATTTTGGAAATTTGTTAAGAATCAAATGGGTGTCAAAAATGTCCTCCCTCCAACAATCGATGGGGTGTTGGGGGAGGATGAAATTGCAAAGCTGTGGAAAAACCACTACTCTAACATTCTTAACAGTGTGAGTAGAGATAATCTTAAGATAGATTGCAGCGAAACTATTGTGGGAGGGACAAGGGAAAATATTTTGATATCATTTTCTGAAGTAAAGAGGTTAATTAAAGAGTTAAAGACTGGTTCTGCGTCAGGGGTAGATGACTTATCGAATGAGCACTTAAAATATGCAAATGACGTAGTATGTCTGCATATATCATTGCTCCTATCAGCCATGCTTGCTCATAGCTATATCCCTGCAGAGTTCATGAGGGTATATATCTTGCCCCTGGTAAAAAATAAGTACGGAGACATTCCGTCCAGCAATAATTACAGGCCTATTGCTGTCGCTTCCTGCTTCTCGAAACTACTAGAAAAACTCTTGTTACCCCGATTAAATTATTTCCTATGAACATCTAATCAGTTTGGCTTTAAAAGGTCCCACTCAACTGACCTGTGTATCTATGTACTTAAAGAAACAATATCTAATACATTGACAGTAATTCAACCATTTATAGCTGTTTCCTTGATATAAGTAAGGCATATGATAGGGTGTACCACAATATTTTATTTGCAAAACTAGAAAACAGGAAGGTTCCCATGTACATATTAAATTTATTGAAATTTTGGTATTCCCACCAATCTTTCACTGTTAGGTGGGGCAACGTACTATCCGAGTGTTTTGGCTCCTCTTGCTGGGTGAGACAAGGCTCCTTGCTCTCCCCTATGCTGTTTAATGTGTATATTGACGGATTAATTGCTTCACTTAATGAGGCAGCAGTGGGATGTTGTATAGATAACACAAGGATAAATAACTTAGTTTATGTCGATGATATGGTGTTAATAAGTCCCTCTGTTAAAGGTCTGGATCGGCTACTAAATGTCTGCGAAGTGTATTCGCGGAAACATGATATTCTTTTTAATGTTACAAAAACTAAGGTTATGCAATTTCATCCTAAAAGCTGTAATCAGCCAGCTGATATAAGGATTAAAATGAATGGTGAAGTAATTGAGGAAGTACAAGAGTTTAAGTATTTGGGTCAAACTATTACCAGACTCTGTACTGAACGGATGCATTTCCTGAGCTCTCTGATATTGCATCTACTTTTGCATATTGCTAAGAATTTTACTTTTGGAAAGTTTTGAATTTTATATACTTGCGTTTATATTCACATTGTTATAGTTAAGTAATTGAATATTAGTGGTTTTTAGCGATTTAGAAGTTTTCATAGCGTGCCGGCTTAATTTAACTTAAACTTGTGACGGTTATAAACTAATTTTTAACTGCGCGATGCCGTCGCAGAAAGCGTCGTGTGTTAGGTGTAGGGTAAACCGGTGGTATTCGGAATTTAAAGATTATAACGGCGGTCCTATGGCGATTACCGAGAGATCAGTTTGTTTCTTTTGCGAGTTAATGGAGGAAATAGTTGACATAAAACGCAGTGTACGTGAGGTAACGGAAAGACTTGCAACGCTTGATGAGGGCAGGGTAGGGCTACGGTTGACGAAAGCCGAACCAATACTAACGTTGAAGACGTTAGTAATTTGAAGGGTGAGGTGCGTAACCTAGTTTCTAGTTTAGGTAGCTTGTCGGGAAGGTTGGATAGAGTTGAGGAAGGGGTTAAGGTTGGTCCGAGAGTAGTAGATGGGGAGGATTTAGAGAAGTTAAGGGTGGAGCTAGGCCGTACGTTAGGTGATAGGAATCCCCCCTATCGAGGTTTCGAACCCTTTCGCCCATTTGGAAAGGGACGTGAATGAGGGGGAAACTATTTTAATTGGGGACTCTTTAGTGCGCCATGGACAAAGTTCGTTGAACGGCATCCAACCAAGAGGAGGAGGTCTGTCTCCCAGGGGCCAGGGTTGACAGAGTTAGAGACGAAGTGGATAGGATTGACGTTGCCTCCCGTCACTCGATGTTGGTGACGATGGTAGGAGGCAACGACTCGTATAGGCCCGATACGAGAGCCTGACCTTTTGGAGAGATATAGGGGGTTAATTAGGTCCCTGAAGGCGAGGTCAGATAGGTCTTTAGTTCTAGGTATTACCCCTAGGCACGGTTTGGGTCTTAGGATTACGTCAAAAACAATATTTTTAATAATAAATTAGAAGAGATTTGTGCTGAGGAAAATGTACCCTTCGTAAAGCTGTGGTCCGAATTCAGTGATCCTAGCCTTTTTATAAAAGATGGGGCATTTTAATGAAATAGGTAATGCTAGGCTAGGTAGGTTAATAGACGAAAACGTGCGAAAGCTGTATAGGTCGAAGCCTTCTTTAAACGTTGTGGGTCCGGGGAACGCGGGCCCGACGTGAAAAATAGTTTAAAACGCGGCCCGTGGTAAAAAATAACTTAAACGTCTTTTATTGTAACGCGCGTAGTATTAGAAATAAATTAAACGAATTTAAGGCGATAATTTATTCCGGCAACTACGATATAGTTGCTATCACTGAAACGTGGTTAAATACCGTGACTCGGGACTTGTTGGGGGAACTTGATATACCGGGTTTTAAACTCTTTACTAATGATAGGTTACATAGGTTTGGTGGCGGCGTTTTGCTGTACATTCGTAATTCCCTTAGGGCTATCGAGGTTAAGATAGATTTTCCGGCAGCAATTAATGCGATATGCGTTGAAGTTAGGGCGCGTAGTATTAGTTTTAATTTTGTTGTTGTTTATAGACCTCCCGTTCAACCCTCGATACCGATACTAGATTTTACTCACTTCTTGGTAACTTTATTGACAATCGGAATAGTATAATTGTCGGAGACTTTAACTGCCCTAATGTTAATTACGAGACTTTTACTGGTAATGAGGAGGGTTTGAGATTGATTGAGTTCATGGAGATAATTTTTTACGACAGATAGTTACCGAACCAACGCGCGGTGACAATATTTAGATTTGGTGATGACGAACGGCGAAATATAGTCGAAGGTTTAGAAGTAGGCGAGAGTTTAGGATGTAGTGATCATCAAATTCTTAGGTTTAAGTTATTGATAGAAAACACTAAGGATAGTAACGTAATAGAAGTCCCTGATTTTCGTAGGGCTAATTTTGATAGTTTTGCGGATAGGATGAGAGTAGTGGACTGGGATAACTTATTTATGGGTAATGACACAAATTTGCATTGGGAGGCGTTTAAAGAAAGTTTTATGAATATTGAAAGGGAGTTTATTCCTCGTAGGCCCAAGCGCGCTAGAAATCATGGTAGGCCCAAGTGGTGGACTAGGGAAATAGGCGAGTTCATAAACGAGCGTAACAGAGCGTATAGACTTAATAAGCGCAATGGCACGGCAGCTAACTTTAATAGATATATCGAGCTTAGACGTCAGGTTAAAAGATCAGTTAGGAATGCTAAGCGTAATTTAGAGATACTTATAGCTGCGGATAGTAAACATAATCCAAAAAAGTTTTTTGAATACGTCAATAATCGTAAGCCGATAAAAGATAACATAGGCCTCTAGTGGATGTTAATGGCGCTTTGGCTTCTGACGCTCAGGCGATGGCGGTATTTTCAATAACTTTTTTGCGACAGTTTTTACCGTAGAAGACGTAAATAATGTCCCCGACGTGGACGATATCGTTCCATTTAGTAGCGAGACTATTTTGGATGAAATAACTGTTTACGAGGGTGAGATTGCGCATTATATCGATAGGCTAAAAGTTAGCAAGGCTCCAGGCCCTGACGCTTTTTATCCCAGACATTTGAAAGATTTGAAAGACGTTATCGTAGGCCCCTTAACGAAGATTTTTAATCAGTCACTCGAAACGGGGATTATTCCTGAAGACTTCAAATTAGCTAACGTCACGCCTATTTTTAAAAAAGGCGACCGCACGTACTAGCAATTATAGGCCCATTAGCTTAACGTCAATTGTCGGTAAACTTTTGGAATCCGTAGTTAGGGATCGTATCATCGATCACTTAGAAAGTAGAGATTTGATTAATAGTAGTCAGCATGGGTTTCGACGCCATAGATCTTGTTTAACTAATTTGTTAGAATTTTATAACGAAATAGTGCGCGAATACGATAGGCATAGAGCGGCTGACGTTATTTATTTAGATTTTAAAAAGGCGTTCGATACAGTTCCGCATAGAAGATTAATTGCGAAGGTTAAAGCGCACGGTATACGCGGTCAGGTAGCTAACTGGTTAGAGGAATGGCTTCGTGCTAGGAGACAGAGGGTCGTTGTTAATGGTAGTGAATCGGGGTGGTTGGATGTAGGTAGCGGTGTCCCACAGGGTTCAGTGTTAGGCCCATTGCTATTCGTAATTTACATTAACGACATAGATGTAGGATTGACTAGTAACGTGTCAAAATTCGCGGACGATACTAAAATAGGCGGTAAGGTTGTTAACGAGGACGATAGAAATAGGCTCCAAGACGATGTAAATAGGATTATGGAGTGGACGGTAAGTGGCAGATGCAATTTAACGTAGACAAATGTAAAGTTTTGCATATAGGTTCTCGTAACAATAATTACACGTACACGATGGATGATAGAGAGTTAGCGAGCGTTGACGAGGAAGTAGATTTAGGCGTACGCGTATCTAAGGATTTAAAGGTTAGGAACCAGTGCCTGGAGTCTTGCGCAAAAGCTAATAGGATGTTAGGCTTCATAGCGCGTAATTTCGAATTTAAATCGAAGGATATTATATTGCCCCTTTACAAGTCCCTAGTCAGGCCTCATTTAGAATATGCCGTTCAGTTTTGGTGCCCGTATTTGCGTGAGGATATTGATAGGTTAGAAAGGGTTCAGCGTCGTGCCACGAAACTAATTCCGTCATTGCGCAACAAGCCTTATGAAGATAGGATTAAAGAGTTAGACTTGCATTCACTCGAAACTAGGAGATTAAGGGGGGAGCTTATTGAAGTTTTCAAAATCGTTAATAACATCGATAACGTAAATTTTGACAAACTGTTCACTTTCGATAATAGCAATACTCGTAATAACGGATTTAAGTTGCGTGGCAGACGTTTCATTACTAATATCGCTAAAAACTTCTTTACGTTTAAAGTAATTGATAAATGGAATAATCTTCCCGCGTCAGTCGTTCACTCTACCAGCGTTAATATGTTTAAGAACCGTTTAGATAGGCATTTTAAAAATATTAACGTTGTTTAAAATAAAAAAAACAATTAGTAACAGGAGCTCTGGGGGTGGTGGTCGAGGATGAGTCTGTTGACGATTAATGCCAGCTTGTGACATGCCAGCGTGTGATGCCAGCAATAAAATAAAAAAAAAAAAAATAACTAACGAACGTAGATGTAGCTCGTAGAGTAAACTAACCCACTTTTTGTTTAACTTTACCTACTTTTTTTTTCTTATCCTCTCCTTACTTGCATGTCTGTAACTCTCTTTACTTGCATGTCTGTAGTTTGCATGGTATGACTGTGAGTTAAGACTGTGTTTGCATGGTTTGTAAGCGTTCTTATTTTACTTCTTTTCATCTTTCACCCCTTTCCTATTCTCTCCGACTATTTTTCTGACTTGTCGGCAGTGGCCGGCGGATGATGATGGTGAGTCTTTTTTCTCTTTTTCTGAATGAATGTTAACCCAGTGATAGGTGTTGCTACTTACTTAACCCCTTATTTTCTTCTCTTAACCCCTACTCTTTCCTTTCTCTCGGGCTAACCTTAGAGTGGATCTTAGGGTCTTTGTTAGCCTTAGCTTCTGTAGATCTGTAGACTCGGATATAAGAAAAAAATCTCGAAGCCTGTGTGCTAAAGCGAATATGACCATAAGGAACTTTCGTTTCTGTACAAGTGAAGCTAAAGACACTCTTTCGTACTTTCTGCAGTAATATATACGGACAGCAACTGTGGGTGAATTATAAAAAAGGTTCTGGTAGAACCCTAAATTTGCTGTACAACAGGTCTTTTAGACTCTTACATAAATTACCCCCGAGATGCTCAGCTTCGCAAATGTTTGCTACTCGCAATGTCCCGAGCTTCCCGGAGGTAACAAGACGTGCTCAACACAGTCTAATGCAAAGAATTAAAAAATCAACCAACCCAATCATCCAAGCTATCCATGAGTCCTGCCATTTATCCTCTAAGCCCTAAGCTATGGACTTCTTGGTACGAAAACGTCTGTCTGTAGCTCCACTTAACTTCGACAGTGCAGTATTATTTCTAATTAATTGTATATTTCTATCCTTAGTATATGAACTGTCATTGTATTAATAATATTTGTCATATGGACTATAGTCTGCCAGTAAACCTTTTCATTTCATTTTTACATTTCATATATATATATATATATATATATATATATATATATATATATATATATATATATATATATACACACAGTGGCGTTCAAAAGTCTGCGTCCATCTTATAATCACCCAATTTATTGTAAATTGTACAAATATATATGATAATTACAACAAATTTTATTTTTTAGTGTTACATTATTTGCTTCTAAATGTAATTATTATAAATTAGTAAAGAAATTAACAATTTAATGGCATAATCTTATTAATAGTCGATATGACCTCCTTTTGCATTAATGACAGCTTCCACTCTGTGAAGCATAGATTCGACAAGTTTCTGGATAACATCTTGTGCTATGCCGTTCGAGCATTCTTCTACATTCTCCCAGAGAGAATCAAGAGAAGTTATATTCTTTTTAGCTTTCAGACTCTTCAAATGGTCCCAAAGATGCTCTACTGGACTGAGATCAGAACTTTGTGGAGGAAACTTCATAATTTGTAGAACACCTTCATCATTTTTCTTGTTGAGATAATTCATGCAAAGGTTAGAATTGTGCTTTGGGTCGTTATCCTGCTGGAAAATGAATCCTTGACCATAAAGCCTCAATCCTGATGGTACTGCGTATCTCATTAGTATGGAGTGGTACTTCTCTTTTGTGAGAGTGTAAGTGATTCTGTGAAGATCTCCAACTCCAGAATAACTGAAACAACCCCAAACTTGAATGTTGCCGGCACCATGTTCTACTGAATGTTTTATGCAGGGACCTATCAGTTTTTCGTTGGTTCTACGTCTAACATAAACTCTTTTATGAGACCCAAAAAGTCCCACTTTTGATTCATCAATAAAAAGAACTTTTTTCCAGTCGTCTACAGTAAAACTTCAATATTTTCTTTCCCACTCCAATCTTTTAGCCTTATTTTGTTTCCTCAGTAGTGGTTTGGACACAGCAACTCTGCCATGGAGACCAGCCTTTATGAGTCTTCTTTTTATAGTACTTATACTTATTGGAGAGTCTTGTTGTTCATTCAACTGTGCCTGACTCTGTGTAGCTGGGGATGTTCTGTCACGCAGTAATGTAACCTCGATGTAATGATCCTCAGAATCAGTAGTCACTTTAGGTCTGCCAAATCTTGTCTTTGAAGAGCACGATCCATATTCTTTATATCTGCTTATAGTTCTTTGGATGTCCCCTTTTGAAACGTTAATTTTTGCCGAGATCTGGCGTTGGGACATTCCCTCTCTGGAAAGGGCAATCATTTGTCCTCTCTGGGATAAACTTAGTTCCTTAATCATTTCAATTACGGCCTGTAAAAAGAGAATAGAGAAAATGATTAATTATTTTTTAATCAAATTGCTACAATGTCATTGACTAATTGGTTTTATCAGTTATAATAGACCAGTTGTTAAAATTACTCTATGAATACACTAGTTTCAGGATTAATAACATTTGGCTATGGTCTGTCACCAATACCTGGGTTAAAAATGGGGTTTATTATACTGCAAAGAAAAAAAAACGTAACAGGACCAAAAAGGACCATTTTCATTAATGTGTCCTTTCTTATGAAATAAAATCTACATTACTTACACATGTAGTAGAATATATGAAATACCATTTCTTGTAAAAGAAAATACCTTAATATAGTGGACATACTTTCTCAGAGTTGTATTATTTTTTAGAAATTGTCTAAAACTGAGGTGGACGCAGGCTTTTGAACGCTACTGTGTGTGTGTGTGTGTATATATATATATATAATATATATATATATACACAAATCAAAATGATTGGTGTGTTGTCGTAAGTAGCTCGTATTGAGGTCATTACAAATTACTCAGTTTATTTTATTAGTTTGAGACGTTTAGACATTTAATAACTTATGAAAAGCAATTCATTGTTATACAAAGCTTTAAAAAAAAGAAAAGTACCTCCACACTCCACAGTGACACCGAGCTGAATGAGCAAAAGTGTCTCAACTCGAATCAGTTTGGTTTTATATATATTACTGTATATATATGGGATGAATTTCACTATATATATATATATATTAGAGAGAGAGAGAGAGAGAGAGAGAGAGAGAGAGAGAGAGAGAGAGAGAGAGGGTTGTCATAAATTCCTTGAAAAGCTTTAAAGTTTTGCAACTTTTTTTAACTACTTGAGATAAAACAATAGAACAAAATAGTGAACAGTATTACATACAACGAAGCTTCACTTTCATAATTCTTTTAAGTTTGGCTAGACTAGGATAGCTTATTTCCCATTCAATGTCACTCCATTCCCATTCTCAGTAAAGACGCCAAATGGGAATGGCTAATATTTCCTAACCTAACTTAATTTAACCTAACCGAACCTAACCTAGAGCAAAGTGGAAAAGTCGTAGATGAGAATGAGAATGGCGTGAGGTGGGAATAGATCGATTTGAAAATGACTACTTTGAAATTCTCACTCTCGGCTTTCCCACTCTTGGGGGCGCGATGAAATGGGAGTAACAGAGTAACATTGAGTGGGATGAGACCCTAGGCTAGACTATCCGCTTTAAGAATAAACTTAACTACAGACTAAAGTGGCGCCGGGTGAAGAAACAGTAAATTCTGATCTGAGGTTAGCCGAATTTAAATTGGTTACAAAAGTATGACGAGATTTCAAAACTCATTATAGTACAAGAAAGATCCACCTCGTGAAAACTCACTCAGAAACTGAAGGGAAAAATAAAGAGCGAGGATCAATGAATTGACTGATATCATCGCACTCAATTTCATTTCGTCACCGAGAGTGGGAAAGCCGAGAGTGAGAATATCAAAGGAGACATTTTCGGTCTATTCTCAATTCATGTCATTCTCATTCTCATCGAAGGCTTTTCCACTTTGGTCCTGCTTAGGTTAGGTTAGATTACGTTGGTTTGGCTAATGTTATGTTAGCTTAAATTAAGTTAGAGTAGGAAATATTAGCCATTTACATTTCGCCCCTTTACCGCGAATGGGAGAGGAGCGACATTGTTTCTCAACTCAAGGAACTCTTTTCTCAAATGTGGATTTTTCACTTTGTGCATTTTTATTTGGGGACCACGCATGGGATTCGGAATGACAATGATTGAGCAGTAACTGACTGATTGTCACATTGGGAAGGGAAAAACAAAATGAGTTTTGGAATCACAAGAGAGACTCTCCTGAAGTCACTGTGCGTGTTGTACGCCTTACGAATGTTACAGGTCAGTGGAACTGTCTTTGAAGAGATAACCGTAAATGGAGAGCTTCACCTTTCAATACTGCAAAACTTTTTTTTCCCTCACCTCCCAGCCTTCAATCTTGTGGGTCAATTTCTCAAACAGTTTTTTAACAAGACGGAGCTCAGTGACACTGAACTTTTAGTGTTGTGAAATTCTATATCAAACTTTCTCAGGAAAATAGAGTGGGAGAAGATGAAAACTTTCGTGACACTCACGATCATCCGACCTAACCCCTTTTAGACTTACACTTTTTATGGGGGTCATGTAAAGAGCATCGTTCACTCTACAAAGCCTCAATATTGGCGCGAAACGAAACAACAGTCCGCCAAATCACATAAAACAAACAATCGAAAATGTTTAAACCCTCACAAAATGTAGTCGAACATTGTGCCGACCAAGACGAAGGATATGTTGAAGTGTTACGTGTTAGTGTGAAGCGTGAAAAAAGTTTGATAGTTAGCCTTATAACGACGTTTACAATTTGTTCCCTGTTTTACTTGGGAACCTAGAAGATTGGTTTGGCGACTAAGAACTCTGAGGGTAGTGGTCTCTCTTTGATTGGACAGGTAAACTTCCTTAGAAGTATTTTAATCCGGTTATACGTCCACACGACAATTAAAAGGAGTTGCCACATACTGGTTCTGTAACTCTGTGGCACCTTTCACTATTAATTTCAGTGTCTCTACTAGTTACCTTTTTAATGTTTATATTTAAAACTAATGGGTGAAGTTAATAGCAAACGAATTTAGTTCAAATCTCTAAATTTTTCATTTCAAAATAATTAATGTATGTTGAACAGTTAATTTAAATAAGTAGATAAACAAATAAGTATTTTATATATATAATATATATATATATATATATATATATATATATATATATTGAGCTTCACATATAATTATTTTTTAGAACGACTTCAAACCGTTTGACCTAGAGCTACCAAATTTGGCACGGGAACCTCTTATGGGATGAAGAATGTCAACACAGAGTCGGTCAGCCTATCTGTTTGTTTGTGCGAATAGTTACAGGAAGTGCGTAATGGTTGTTACAGGAAGTTAATGTGACAATGTTTTTTTTGCAGTTTTTGAAAATCCCAACAACTTTACCATGCCACCAAAGAAACAGACAAGTTTGGGCAGATCTACATCGGCAGCGAGAAAAAATAAAGAAGCCCGGAAGCTGGGGATCTAATGTGAAATTTATCCCGGGCAACGCCAGGTACCTCAGCTAGTATATATATATATCATATATATTAGTGATGTAGGTCACATCCGCATCCGCACCCGCATCCGCGGAACATCCGCACATTTTCTCGCATCCGCATCCGCATCCGCACTTTGGACTGCGGATGTCGTGCGGATGTGGACCGTTGAGATAAAATGTCATTAATAAGCGGAAATTATCAAATTCTACTATATTAATAGAACTAGTTCATTGTGTGCAAAAGTGATGCAAGCGACAAGACGAGAGGCTGTTCTTGTATGAAGTTACTCTCTTGCAACCTACTTAGATCCACGTTACAAAGCTGTTATTTTCACCTAGTACATTAGAACGAGTTAAATCATCACTTGGCAAAGCAGTTGAAGAGCTTCAATCTCTTGAATCTGTCGCTTCGCCACCCACCAAAAGAATACAAGTTTCAGTGACAGAACCAACACCTTCAACAAGCAAATCTATCACAGAATCTGTCTCTCAGTTTCTTGAGTCAAGCAGCAATGACGAGACCTACGCGATGTCAAAAGATGTAGTAAAAATGATCGAGAGCTATCACCAAGAAAAACGCCTGGCTGCATGTGACAATCCTATTAGTTGGTGGAAAAATACGCAGAATATCTATCCATACTTGAGTAAACTTGCAAGGAAACATTTAGCCTGTCCTCCAACAAACGTACCAAGCGAGAGATTATTTAGCAGTGCTGGATTAATATATGATGAAAAGAGAAACAGACTGGCAGCAGAAAAGGCAGAAAAATTAATGTTCCTTAAGCATAACCTTCCTATAATTAAGTTTGAACATTAAACGATGAACATCTTAGTTTACTTTATTTTAATTACTCATTTATAAATATGCCTAATAAAACTTTAAACTTAATATAAATAGTTATCAAGCTAATTAAAGATCTCTTTCTATAAGGGTGGAGGTTGGGGAAAGAGGTCGGTGGGGTGCATTTGAGTTGGGTTCACGTCCCGCATCCTGGTAACACAATTATGGTTTCTAATTGTGGCTGAAACTCAACAAAATATAACGAATTTATTTGCAGACGAATTCACTAATTGATTTCTATATTAGTTAGATGCTTGATATTATTTTATATGTTCAGAGAAAAGTACAGCAATTATTGTACAATTAATCAATTATACTACATTATAGCTACAGCTCTCTCTATATAATAACTTATTATATATGTTAAACACAACAAATCTCGAATATATCCTAAAAAATAACGAAAATGTAGACATCCGCATCCGCGGATGTTGAAATCAAACATCCTCATCCGCATCCGCAGATGTGAAAAAAATGACATCCGCTACATCACTAATATATATATATATATATACACACGAAGGCCACTCAATATATTTTGCCCCACCTTTTTTTTTCTTTCCAAGTTTCCTTGTAAGTTCCAGAAATTTTGTACACAAGTAGTTACATACCTTTTTTTACAAGTTTTTATTTTTCCACATAGTCTCCATCCTTTTCTACAGCTTTCCTCCATCTCGAAACAATGGCCTTTATTCCTTGCTGGTAAAAGTCCGCTGGGTTCCGCTGGAGCCACCTCTTAACCTCCTCAACAACCTCATCGTCACTCTGAAACTTTCTTCCACGAATAGCACCCTTCATTGGCCCAAACAAATGGAAGTCTGAAGGTGCCAGATCCGGGCTGTATGGAGGGTGAGGTAACACAGTCAAGTGCATTTTTGTGATGGCCTCTCTTGTTTGCAAACTGTTGTGTGGTCTTGCGTTATTGTGCAAAAGAAGGACGTCTTCCAGTTTTCTCTCCGGTCGAACTCGCTTTATACGTCTCTGGAATCTCTGTAGGGTAGCAATATATGCCTCTGAGTTGACTGTCCTTTCTTCATAATGTCCAACAGAATCACCCCTTTCATGTCCCAGAAGATGGTGGCCATAACCTTTCATGTCCCAGAAGATGGTGGCCATAACCTTTCATGTCCCAGAAGATGGTGGCCATAACCTTTCCTGCAGAGGGAGCCATTTTGAACTTTTTCTTGCGTGGGGAGTCTGCGTGATGCTACTCAATGGATTGGCGTTTTGTTTCAGGTTCAAAGTGGTGTACTCAAGTCTCATCCCCAGTCACAGTTCGTGAAAGGAAGTCATCCCCTTCTGTCTCGTATCGAACCAACGACTCAGAAGCAATTTCTTTTCTTTGGGCTTTGTGATCTTCAGTCAGTTCGCGAGGAACAAACCGTGAATAAACTTTTGAGTATCCCAGTTGCTGGAAGTAGTATGGGCGCAAAAGGAGAGAGTGCAGTGCAATTGCAAATGTTGATCAATGTTGCATACGGTTATGCAACAAGGGGAGGGAATGTTGCAAGATGTTGTGCAACAAGGGTTAAGTAACTTGGAGTGGGAGTTATCCCCCCAAGTTGCAATGAACTTCCGCTTGGGGGGACCTCTTTGGGGGAGAATGTGGGACGGCCTCACCCCTCAAAGGGGTATACCTAACCTAAGAAGAGAGGAAGAGAGGTGTTCGCTTGGCAGGAACCAAGCGCATATTAAGACTTCGGCCGAGCGGCCGCTGTCTTATAGGCCACTGATCAGCCAGTGCCTCCAGGCATTATCAGCTAGATGGCACAGTGTATACTTCGTTTGGGCACGTACACCCCGCCTATACGCCCATAAAATATTACGCACACACGATTATATGCGTCGGGTTCGAGAACCGGTGGCGGCGCGTTCTTCCAAGGTTGGTAGATAAATAGTAGCCAGGGTAACCTAATGAGCTGTGTTAAACTGTAGGTCTAAGGTGGAGGAGTGTAAACATCTTTTCACGATTGGTAGATAAATGGGTAACCAGTCTCCCTCTCGCTCGCTCTTTCTCTCTCCCTCCCCTCTCTCTCTCCCTTTCGCTTTCTCCCTCCCTCGCTCTCGCGCTCTCTTTTATGTATATAATATATATATATATATATATATACACACATCCCCGTTAAAAAGTAGGTCTAGGGTGGGTGAAAAGTTTGACATTCGTCAGAATGAACAATTCGGACGGAAGCAATCGAAGGGTTAACCAAAGAAAACCTATATATGTACAGTTCCGGAAAAAAAGTTCATCTAAAAAAATTCTGAAAACTATAAAAATTACTAATTAGTACAAGAAACGTACACAAAAGATCCAAAATTTATAATTAGCAATCACGTCAAATTGCATTAATTCACATTAATTCCATTTATTACATAACTCAAACAAATCTCTAGGATTTTATCGCACATTTATGCCTGATTTCTGAATATAGACGGAGCGGAATAAGACTGTTTACCGAGAATAACAGAATCACCTTGTGAAAAATAATATTTATCATTTACTACAGAAATTACTAATTAGTACAAGAAGAGTTATAAACTTGGTGGCTAACTGGATTTCACATGGAGTATATATGAACAAAAAAATTAAATAAAAAATAATAATAATAGCATAAGAATTACGAACGGGGAATACATATACTGTATAATAAAAATAATATACACAAAACGCTGGTGTATAATCAACATGTTAGTACAGAAAAAAAAAAAAAAAAAAATTATAATATATATATATATATATATATATAATATATTATTATATATATATATATATTATATATATATATATATATATACAAAATTATATTAAACAACGTTCTGAAAATTGCGGAATGTAAGCTGTATTAATTCTCGTCATGCGTGAATTAATAAGGTGATGTTAATATATATATATATAAAATATATATATATATATATATATATATATATATATATATATACGCCTATTAAAGATTATCCTTTCAAAATAAAATTTGAAACACCTGTTCTACAGCGAGTTTTAGCGGCGCCAGGAACCGAAAGATAACATTGGATTTAAAATCACGATAATAAACAAAGCGGCGATGGAGGCTTATTTCCATTCTCTCGACGTCATAAACTTTGGTGTTTAATGAAGCGCTACATCACACATCGGTTATTTTTTTCAAAAAAAATTTCCGTTTCAGACGATTTTATTTTTCAGAGGAATTAGCCATACATATCTACAGAATGCAGAAGTTTATTGCACCGCCGATCTCCTGTCACGGCCAGTTAATTTTTTTGTTATTTTAGATGGGTGTAAATCCCTTCATATATTTGTCACAATATATATATATCGTAAGGCAGCCCTCCCGTCACGGCCATTTAATTTTTTCAAAATTATTTTCTAATTTTAATGCGTCTCTTTCTCTCACTTTCAACCTACGAGAATTGTACCTGAAATCCAATTTTATTTTCGATTGTCACTAACCTCTTTCATACCTCCTTTTCTGACTACCAGTCAGTGTTACAGGTAATCCCATAAAACCGAAGTATATAGTACGGGTGATCTCGCCATTACGGGCAGTTAATTTTTCAAATTTATTTTCCACCCCATCTCTCTCTCTCTCTCTCTCTCTCTCTCTCTCTCTCCTCTCTCTCTAAATTATTTTCAGTTTTAGATGACTAAAACACTAATATATATATATATAACATTTCATGTTACCAATTTATTAATAACCTTCGAACGAATTAAAAGCGCACACACATTATACACATATATAATTATTGCACACACCAACTATATACACGTTCATAGAAGCTCGGAAACAACTCCCTCCGTCGTTTACACATATTCGTCCATAGAAACTCGGAAACGTTCCCATCCATCGTTTACACACTGATATCTGGGCGATTGCGCGTACCCAAATATGGACGCCTACATTAATTTAAACTTGATTTTATGAAAGCTCATCTTACCTATCATATACAGGGTGGTGCAAAAGTCTGGACCCATAGGCAATTTACTATATAAAAAATATCTTTCGATTTTTATAATAGTTTTTATAATTTAATTTTTGTTTATAATTTTACTAAATATTTTTCAGATTGTTACCCTATGGCAGACAAGTTAACAATAGCAGAAAGAATAGAGCTTGTGCTTTTGTACGCAAAAGAAGGAGCCACCTCACGTTCAGTCGCAAATTTCCTTATGCCTCGATTATACGAAATACCATTACACTTATTGTAAATTCTGAACTAGAACGTTAAATTTAACATAATTTAGTCACTGGTGTATGATTAATTAAATTTCATTTCATAATAAACTTCCTGCAGGCCACACTTTTTTTCCATATAAACCGCCTATGGGTCCAGACTTTTGCACCACCCTGTATAAGCCAGGAAAGAACTGGACACCCAAGAAACGCACACAAACGCTCTTACACTCCCTGACTATATGCCCATAAACCCCCTATTATTACACACACACACACAGTTATATATACTAATTATTTATTTATAGTTGAGCTTCGAAAGAGAGAAAGAGAACTGAACCCCAAAATGTGCACACAAACGCACATAGACCCTACATTATTACACACACCATTATCATTTTTTCTTTATTTTCTCCTAACAACATATTACTATTAAGGTAGCTTCCTAAAGACCAGAAACGTTACAGCGGTCAAAGTTTAAGTCTTCAAGAGAAGACTAGATGCCTGGCACAGGACGGTACCAGATGAGCAGGATGTACCTGGCTATGTGCGGTGGGGAGCGCAAGTGAACAACTCGCTCCTCCACCAAGCCAGGCTTAGAGGCGGGAGCCACCAGCTTGACCTCCGTGTGAAGAAAGACCAAGCACAGGGACACTAACAAAATGGTCAGAAGACGACAATATGACATTTAACACCGAGAAATTTCAGCTCTTGAGATATGGTAGAAATGAGGAAATTAAACAGATTGCATATTAGGCCAGATGAGTCGTGTGTACATGACTATGTATGGTGGAGGGCGCAAGAGAGCAACTCGCTCCTCCACCAAGCCGGGTCTAGAGGCGGGACCACCAGCGTGACCTCCGTGTAAAGAGAGGCCGAGCAGAGGGCGACACTAACAAATGATCAGAAGACAACAATAGGGCATTTATCACCGAGAAATTTCAACTCTTGAGATATGATAGAAATAAAGAAATTAGACTGCATATTAGGCCAGATGAGCTGGGTGTACATGGCTATGTGCAGTGGAGAGCGTCTCACTCCTTCACCAAGCCAATCCTAGAGGCAGGGACCACCAGATCGACCTTCGTGTGAAGAGAGAACGACACGCGGAAACGCATCGTGGTATACACACATTTTATTCATGCAGTTAACCGTGATTCACTGTCGTCAATTGAGTTAACATGACCTACTAATTGTTACCATCATGCACTTATCCGTGATCGTGGCATGGAGTTAACCGCGACTTGGAGGTGTTTGCATTCGCGGGTCCCTCCCGCCATACCGCCACAATGCGCCTCAGTCAGTGTCTCTCAGCGCGACCAAAGGCAATATTACGAACGAAATTATCAAAGACACAAAGAGAAAAATCGGCGAGTGGTACCAAACTTCAAACTAAACCCAATAACCAACCAAACAACGCTGGACAATAGAAAAGGCAGAATATGTAGTGTTCCCAAACTAAAGATCTGACAAGGGAACCTCCCCAACACTGAAGGAAAATAGTTTGGTTGTCAGGGGGTCAAGACTTTTAACCAACCTCCTAAGGACCTCAGGAACGTTACAGGAAACAAAATTGAAGTCTTCAAGAGAAGACTAGATGCCTGGCACAGGACGGTACCAGATGAACCGGTGTACCTGGGTACGTGCGGCTGTGATTCTGTTATTCTCGGTAAACAGTCTTATTCCGCTCCCTGTATATTCAGAAATCAGGCAGAAATGTGCGATAAAATCCTAGAGATTTGTTTGAGTTATGTAATAAATGGAATTAATGTGAATTAATGCAATTTTACGTGATTGCTAATTATAAATTTTGGATCTTTTGTGTACGTTTCTTGTACTAATTAGTAATTTTATAGTTTTCAGAATTTTTTTAGATGAACTTTTTCCGGAACTGTACATACTGTACATAGGCTTTCTTTGGTTAACCCTTCGATTGCTTCCGTCCGAATTGTTCATTCTGAAGAACGTCAAACTTTTCACCCACCCTAGACCTACTTTTTAACGGGATGTGTTTACATATATATATATACTAGCTGAGGTACCCGGCGTTGCTTGGGATAAATTTCACGTTGCTGTTGCATGTCGTTCACGGTCAGCTTCAAGGCGTGATTGTTTTTCTTGGGTGTTTCTCTTGCTCTGGTAGCTGCTACACTTTCTCGGACAGCTTCAAGACGTGATTGTCTTTCTTGCAGTGTTTCTCTTGCTCTGGTAGCTGCTACACTTTCTCGGACAGCTTCAAGACGTGATTGTCTTTCTTGGAGGTTTTCTCTTGCTCAGGCTGTTGCATGTCGTTCATGGTCAACTTCAAGGCGTGATTGTCTTTCTTGTGAGCTTTCCTGCTTCTGGGCTTCTTTACTTTTTCTGGCTGCTGATGTAGATCCGCCCGTACTTGCCCGTTTCTTTGGTGGCATGGTAAAGTTGTTGGGATTTTCAAAAACTGCAAAAAAACATTGCCACATTAACTTCCTGTAACTATTCGCACAGACAGGCTGACCGACTCTGTGTTGACATTCTTCATCCCATAAGAGATTCCAGTGCCAAATTTGGTAGCTCTAGGTCAAACGGTTTGAAGTCATCCTAAAAAATAATTATATGTGAAGCTCAAGATTTTCATGATTGTGTTCTTTTCTATAGTTGACCAAATAATTAGTCATGAAAATGTTAAGATTCAGAAATCTTGACACAATGTGAAGCTCAAAATTTTCACGGCTGCGTTCTTTTCTGTAGTTTAATCGCGGTGCTGGGGCCTTCGGGCCCAGTAATTTTAATTATTTAATTTATTAACATTATTCATCCCATAAGAGTTTCCCGCGCCAAATTTGGTAGCTCTAGGTCAAACGGTTTGCGCTTGCATAAAGGACAGACAAACAGACAGGCGAAAATATATAATAGATAAAAGAGAGAGAGAGCGCGCGAGGTAGAGAGCGAGAGGGAGAGAGGGGGGAGAGAGAGAGAGAGAGGGCGAGAGGGAGACTGATTAATTACCCATTTATCTACCAATCGTGAAAGGATGTTTACACTCCACCTTAGACCTACAGTTTAACACGGATCATTAGGTTACCCTGGCTACCATTTATCTACCAACCTTGGAAGGACGCGCCGCCACCGGTTCTCGAACCCGACACATATAATTATGTGTGCGTAATATTTTATGGGCGTATAGGCGGGTGTGTACGTGCCCAAACGAAGTGTACACTGTGCCAGCTGGCTGATAATGCCTGGAGGCACTGGCTGATTAAGCCAACTGGCTGATTAGGGGCCTATAAGACAGCGGCCGCTCGGCTGAAGTCTTGATATGGCTCCTGCCAAGCGAACACCTCTCTTCCTCTCTCTCCTCCTCTCTCTCTTAGGTTAGGTATACCCCTTTGGGCGGGGGTGAGGCCGTCCCACATTCTCCCCCAAAGAGGTCTCCCCCAGCGGGAGTTCATTGCAACTTGGGGGATAACTCCGTCTCCAAGTTGCATAACCCCCTGTTGCTCTTGGAACATTCCCCCTCCCCTTTTGTTGCATAATATCTTGCAACATCCCCCCCCCCTTGTTGCATGACCTTATACAACATTGATCAGCATTTGCAATTGCACTGCACTCTCTCCTTTTGCGCCCATGCTACTGCTGAATTATCGTATTCACACTTCCTTCACTAATTCCTGGCTCCACTGATAGTTCCTTGTATGTGACGCGCCGATTTGATCGAATGATGCTGTTAGCACGTTGCACAGTGTGAGATGTCACAGCTGATGCCGAGCGACCGCTGCAGGCTCATCATCGAGGCTGGCTCTCCCTTCTCCAATGATCTCACACGTTTAGACCAGCGTAACGTTTTGTAGACGTTTGTGAATATTTCCAACTGGTTCCTTCTCTGCGTTTAAGAACTCGATAACATCTCTCTGTTTACGACACACATCACTGTCAGATGTCATTTTCGAAACTGCGTTAACCATCGGTTTTATACAGAAGCGTTTAAAAGCAGTTTTTTACAAGGAGGGTAGGTTCAATCTAGAAAAATCCTGTTATGTGAAGCAGAAAGTTCACACTTACGGCCCAAAAGACATTTCAGCCGCATGACCTATTATTTAGATAAGAAAAGACGGTGGGGCAAAATATATTGAGTGCCCCTTTAATACAAGCGAATATGATTTCTTGAAGTATTTCTATAGTTTTAAATGTACAAAATATAAAGAAATTCTTTCAAAGTTCACTCTCAAAATTGAGCCAAAAGAAGTGACTTGAGATGATTGTATCGTAAAAGTTTACAATTATGAAGCAAATTTTATACAACACGGAGAAAGCATACAACCACAAACGCACCAGTCCTTTAATTAAATATGTGAAAAAAGTGGTTGCCTTTAAAAGAAATTTAGGTTCTCAGAAGGTGGAGCTACTATTTTATTAAATGCAAATGGCACTCACGATACACCCTTTGGAGGAGTTAGGTCTGTTTCAACGAATTGTAAGAAGACCTAAACCGGTTAATGTTATAGTTTTTCCTGTAATTATGAAGTCGTTTTTGGTCCAAGTTGTAAGATTTAATTTATTAATTTTACAGTTTTTTCTACATTTATGAAGTCGTTTCTGGTCCTAATAAAAAGATACAGTAGTATATTCACAAATTTTTGCAAAGAGTTACATTATTGAAGTGGAAATTGCTGAAATTAAAATGTTACACGAATAAAATTAAACTCAAATTTAATAATTTAGACCAGCGCTGTCCAACTTGCGGCCCTCGGAATGGACGTTTGCCAAATTTCATTTCTGAATTTTCTTCCCTATTTTGTCATTTCTAGTAGGGAGAACAACATTCAGCGGGTTCCTAAGTCGTATTAACCAACAGTGTATGATTATAGGCAACATCTTTGCCGCGCTTTATAGAAGTTGGACAGCACTGATTTAGACCGATAAAGATTCCCCTATATTACAATTTAATATAAAATAAATATAAAGTTAATTTATGAATTAAAATTATTTCACGAAAGTAACACGTGAATAATATTTATACTGAAAATAACTAAGAAGGAAAATTAAAACACGAAATAGTGCTCAAGTGCTTTCATCTAATGACACCCTCAGGAACACTGAAATTAATAACAAGATTGAGACAGTACATACAGTGCATAAAGAAAAACAAAACATATACGATTGGTCGAGAAAGTCTGGCATGTCGCCAATTGGCATTTTTTGTAAACAATAAACAAACGTCGAAACTGATCAATCTATCGTTGGTTTCATTGCCTATATTATTCAGTTTTTTTAGTTAATTATGAGTTAATTCTCTCACGAGAATTACATAAGTATGACCTGCCACTACCTGTACACAATGTTTTGGAACTCATTAAACTTTGCATCAAAAATTGCAAATTCACGTTTAATAGTCAATATTATCAGCAGGTTTTTGGGATGGCCATGGTAATCCTCTGTCGCCCCTCTTCCCTAATATTTATATGGAGTTTTTTGAGATGACTTACATTTCTGCTATTTTGTTTTATTTTTTTTATACATTTTGAAAAGATTGTGTAGTGTGTAAAATGCATGTATGTATAGCGAAGAATAGAGGGAGAAGTGTGTTTGAGAGCATACTGCACTGCTCACAGGGTAGATGAGACAGAAAAAGATCAGCTAAAGAGGACAGTGACAGAAGAAACGGGAGTTTCAGCACTCCCTGTCTTCTGCCAACGTCCTACCCCACCAGAGTGCTTCCCTGGTCGATTGGTGTCTACAATCTCCTCCATATTGGTGTCTACAATCTCTTCCTCCGTTGACGATATTTTGTGTAATTTGGATGACTTCCTCGTTTAGTTAAATAATCAAGTCCCTTCCATTAAGTTTACTTTGGAAGTGGAGCAAAACAACTCAATCCCGTTTTTTTGGATGTGCGTGCACATAGGGAAAGCCCAGGTTTTAAGTTTAGTATCTATCGGAAAAAAAAGCAAACAATTTCTCCTATGTACACTTTCACTCAGGACATGACACCCCATTAAGAAAGCTATATTTTCTTCTATGTTTCTCAGTACTTTTTGGATCGCCAGCCTGGAATACATGGATGCTGAGTTAGAAAAATTCAACAATATTGGAAGCGATTTGTGTTACCCACCTGCATTTTTGGAATCTTGCCTCAATAAGGCAAAACGAACTTTATATCGTGTGAATAATAACCCTCGTACTTTGTCGAAGAATATTGTAGTACTTCCATTTTTCCCATGCTTTTAGGCATTGCTAATATACTTACATTTTTTAACATTAAATTAGTATTTCCATACAACAATACTGTGAAAAATGTCATCATAAAGAATACTCCTACCAATAATTCAGTCATTAGCTATAAAATTGGCTGTAAACAATGTGATTCCTTTTATATTAGACAGACGGGAAAAGATTTGAACACACGTGTAGAACAACATCAATATTCCGTTAGAACTGGAAAGTCGTCAACGCCCTTTTTGCCCATTTGTCACAGTTGTCCCATTGTGCTGATTGAAATAATTCTTCAATTTTGTTTCACTCAACCAACATTATTAATAGAAACATCCTTGAGTGCCATCATTCAACTTATAAACAATTTCAACCTTAGCCAGGGCATTTTTTTTTAATTATTTCAGATCAGATTTAGATAATAAGGGCAAGGCGCTAAAACTCTGGTATCTTTTCCGCGTGGATTTTATGATCCTCCTGCAATATTCTTTGCACCAATCGTATAATTTTTGTTTTTCTTTATGAACTGTATACGAGTATATTGTCTCGATCTTGTTATTAATTTGTGTTCCTGAGGATGTCTACTGTAGACGAAAGTTCTTGAGCTCTATTTTGTGTTTTAATTTTTCTTTGTGGTTATTTTCATCTTAATTTAATATATAAATATCTAAAAATTATAGTGAACGAATAAAAAAAAAATATTTTACAAAACTATAAAATGAATGTAAAACTACATAATTGCCGAGCTTTCTTCTGCTAAGTGGTGTGATATTTATTTTTATTTTCCTTTGTTAAACTTGTGAGCAGAAAAAAAAAAAATAAAATATAAATATATATAATATATATATATATATATATAGGGCCTATATACAAAATTTACGGAAAACATTCATTTTTTGGTCTGGGAAATGGTTGTTGCTTACTTTACAGGTGACACTAATGTACCATTATCGTCTATTTTTCAGATATCTGAAACTCGTAACAAAGTATTTCTATGCCAGTAAATCCTGAAGGGGATATTTTCAGACAACTTAGATTAGTGACCAGGAAGAAGGTAAAGTGAGCTATGTTTATGAATAAAAAACAACAAAATATCTGTTGAGAACAACATGGAATGTCATGTCTATTAATAAAAACAAAATTGCGCTTTTGTAACATTGGAGTTAAAAATACTAGACTGATCTTAACTGCATAAATTTGTGCAATTTTAACTGGGAAATTGATGCTATCTTCTTTTCACGGATGGAAAATAACAGGAAAAGAAAACATATGAATCGTTTTACAAAGCAAACGCACTACAATGAAAAACAGTGCTGAAATAGCTGCACAAATGAATGCCATCATGCGGAAATATAGCATTTCCTCCTCAACAATGAAAAGGCGTTTTAGAAGGTAGGTTTCATGGAAGGATTCACTGTACCAGAAATAAAAAAATTAAAGAATATAAAGAAAAATTAAATTAACAAGAAATTTAAAAGTGTAAAATAATTAAAGAACAAACGTTTTCCGCGAAGGAGAATGTCAGCCCACCGTGTTTTGCCTTTTACATAGCTTAGCACATCTGGCTTTAACTCCGTTGAACTTCATGTCAGTACAACACGCACGCACTGCATCGTACTCGCCCTCCTTAACCCAAGAATGCCAGTGTGAGACTGCACACATAGCAACTAGTGTCGACTCTACATAACCCCATAAAAAAAACTACATTTATAGGCCAGTATAGTATAGAATAGGTTATTATTGTTTAGTAACAACTTATTCTTACTGAACAATACTAAAATTAACTTGCGTACAGTAAAAGACATCATTTCCAGAAAAACAAATGTACTTTTATTGTAATAGGCTACAACCGCTTTGGTGGCCGGTATATTCCCCCACGGTATATTCCACCACGGTAAATTCCACCAGGTAAATTCCACCAATGGTAAATTCCACCAAAGTAAATTCCACCAGGTAAATTCCACCAATGGTAAATTCCACCAGGTAAATTCCACCCCAAATTATTTAAAATAAAATATGATTTAAATAAGTAAAATGTAAATATTTTATTCATATGGGTACAAATAGAAGAATACAACGAATATTACAATAATTTATGGTGCTCTTCCAATATGTGCTCTACCGCGAAATTTACATTCCAATACGTGATCTACCTTAGATTATTCGGATTAGCAGCAGGTACGTTAGTTAGCCTTATAAGGCTAACTAACGAAAATATCACGACTTAACCTAACCAATCGTCAAGGGCGTATAGTTGACCTAACGATTGGTTAGGTTAAGTCATGATATTTTCGTTAGTGCTAATCCGAATAATCTAAGGTAATATTTACATTTTACTTACATTACTTAAATGTGATTTAAATAAGTAAAATGTAAATATTACCTTAGATTATTCGGATTAGCACTAACGAAAATATCATGACTTAACCTAACCAATCGTTAGGTCAACTATACGCCCTTGACGATTGGTTAGGTTAAGTCGTGATATTTTCGTTAGTTAGCCTTATAAGGCTAACTAACGTACCTGCTGCTAATCCGAATAATCTAAGGTAGATCACGTATTGGAATGTAAATTTCGCGGTAGAGCACATATTGGAAGAGCACCATAAATTATTGTAATATTCGTTGTATTCTTCTATTTGTACCCATATGAATAAAATATTTACATTTACTTATTTAAATCATATTTTATTTTAAATAATTTGGGGTGGAATTTACCTGGTGGAATTTACCATTGGTGGAATTTACCTGGTGGAATTTACTTTGGTGGAATTTACCATTGGTGGAATTTACCTGGTGGAATTTACCGTGGTGGAATTTTCCGCGGTGGAATTTACCTAGAACCGTTAGCTTTCTAGGGTTAAAGACTAGCAATTCGCGAGCAGTGTTAGCCAAGGAAAGTAAACTTCCCTCTTTTGAGTAAGTGGATGCGTACAGGCCCGCAGGAACAGGTGCAGCATGTGCGGCAGTTGCCGCACCAATACTTGGCATTTAATTAACTACTTTTTTTAAATTACAGGGAACGTAAAAACACATTTTATTTGTATTCGTACCTCTGGTAAAGAATCAGCATATAAAAAATAGTTACTCGATAAAAAAAATTCTTTAGTGTGTAAACCTTTTGGGCTACTTTCCGGGTGAATTTGCGCGTAAAACTGCTTGCTGATCTGGCAACCCTGCCCTGCTCCCGGCGCTCGACAGTAGCTTGGTGCCTGCCGGGACAGAACATTTGGGATGATGATGATTCGACAAAAACAAGCGAAACGTTCAAGGAAGAATGGGGCAACAGGGATGCAAAGCATCATCTCCTTCTTCAGTGCTGGTAACAGAGATAAAAAATCATCATTGTAAGAGACATGCTCGCTTTAATTTAAATGCATTAAATGGATGCACACTAACAAACGTATTTCTCCAACCATTTTTTTCTACTTTGTTAGTTTTATAATCAGCACACAACGGTAAGTACTTAACTTAGTAGCTAATTTTTGTATCTAAGAAACGCTACAAGTTTTTTATTCTTAGTGTTAGCTTTCTAATGTTTGAAAAATAAACATTGGCGTTACTGTTACAATAATGTTACATGATACGGTTTAAAGCCTACGGTGTCGGGACTAGGCTTTATCTTGAAGCTGGACTGATCAGAATCATAGACCAGCTGTTATATTTCAGTTTTTATTTTGTCTTTATGCTGTCCATTATGTATGTTTAGATTGGTTGGTTGGTTAGTTTATTTCAAAGCTATCAACCTGTGAGGATTATTTAGCTTGTATTTCCACAGGCTAAATAACCCTCGCGAGCTTGAAAGCTTCGGGGAGTGTGGAAGGAGGAGAGATAGTGGAGGATGGTGGGTCACATGAAGGAGAGTTAAGGTCCCAACTCCCGACCCATTCTTCCCTCTTTTGTTATCGTTGTTGAGTTGGGAGACAATGGATGATGCTCAATACTAAAAACCAAAAAAATAAAAAGTATAACTAATAAAATGTTAAAGGAGAAATTAAGAATAAAAATAAAAATAAATTAAAAGAGTGGTAACAACGCCGTTGCAAGGTTAACTTTGATAATACCCACAAAAGGGAGGAAAAGAAGGGTTCCAATGTTGCTCAGTAATTCTAAAAAAAAAAAAAACATACTTCATTTCCGGTTAATTTCCTTTCATTTTTCTGTAATGTTTGTCCATGGCTTTGCAATGTGCTTTGTGACATTGGGCGTTGCCATGCTAGTATAGATAAAGGCCTTCACCATAAAATTTCATCAATGCTGGCATTGCACTGCAATGAAGATCAAAGCGTTTTCCGGACTGCGGAAAAACCTAGACTACTGTCGGATGCGAGCATTTTGTAGCAGGACTTATCATTGCACAAGATGCATTTCCACTGTTCTCTATACCAGTTTCAATAAGCTTTGTAAAACTATAGTCGTCGCTTGCATTCATAACTGTGATGTATGGCTTGTAGGCAACTGGCATTCTATATAATCCTTCTATGGAAGGGTAAACGTGTCTACATACAGTTTACCTCTATGATCATGGACCTCCTGAGTGATGGATTTTATAAGCGACACATCCGGTCTTTTTTCACCACACCCGTCAACGTTCGTTGTGCACAGTTTGTCATAACTTTTGGCTGCAGCCAAATTTATGTTCCACACTAAATCCACTCTTTTATTTTCGCATTATACAGTATTTCCCAGTTGACTTAGGGAACTTTAAAGTCTTCTCGATCTTACCCACAACCATACCTAGTTGAGGACATCCGAAAATCTTACCACATACCATAATAAGTGGAACAGGTAGCCTTTGGCTACGGTGCTGCCATCTACAGAGCAGTTTTATATATATATATATATATATATATATATATATATATATCGTAAAGAACGACGCTTGTATAGGAGATATTCCGCGCAAGACGAGAAAGAGAAAACGGAACAAATGAAAAAATGAAGTACCACCGTTTTCTCTTTCTCGTCTTGCGCGGAATATCTCCTATACAAGCGTCGTTCTTTACGTTATTTATACTGCGTGTTCTTTGCAGTTGAATGTATATATATATATATATATATATATATATTTTTTTTTGTATCTAAGAAACACTACAAGTTTTTTATTCTTAGTGTTAGCTTTCTAATGTTTGAAAAATAAACATTGGCGTTACTCTTACATGATACGGTAAATAATACATATCAATTGAATTGCATATGTACACCAAATCAGTTAATTATATGACTAAATCAGTTACAATTTACATAACAATATAGACTTGCATCAAATATATAACATATATGTAGTTACCATTTATAGTTATCGGTTTATTGCGGTACTGTCGGTACTATAATACGAATGATGATGATAATGGTTAATTTATTGTTAATGATTGATTGTTAATGATAAATGCTTAGGCCGAGGTCACCAGATCTTTGTAGATCAAATAATGTTATTAATTAAGTTATTAATTAGGTTAATTGATGGAATGAGTTTTCTTCCTTTATATAGAGAGAATATGTTGATAGTTTACAGTCGAAATAATGTGTACACTTGAATTATGATTTCAACATAATAATGACTTCATATTAAAACGCGCAAGGTAATGATTAGTCTTATATAAAGTTAGGTGAATGACGCCAGGCCCAAATGAGGCCTGCACAAAAGATGTTTACATGGTGGTAGCTCTGGTGTCACTGAGAGAGATGAAGCCGCGTCCAGAAGTCCTTGTAAGAAAGTTGAAGTGTGATGCCTTGACTTATTCTCGCGCTGTGACGTCATCTTACTCGTGCTTGTGTGACGTCTCTTGGTCGTGTTTGTGTTGATGGAATATCGCTAATTGTGTTGATAGAACATTGATAAGGTATTTGAAAACGTCTCTGCCACTTCTTTAGCAGTCACTACATATATAATATTAATAAAGAAGAAAAACTTATAATGAACAAAATAAAAGTATCAGATAAATTATGGATAAATGAATCACATATATTCAAATTTTCAACTTATTTATATAAAGATATAAATTTAGACCTACATCTAACACTAAATTACGAGCGATTTACATTGAAAAAAATGTAAATAAAAGGCTTGTCCCATTTCGCCAACAGTTAATCATTTTATGAAATATTTTAACGGTTTTTTTTCCCCGCTGCGACGAACGATTAGCGGTGAGCGATTTGCAAATGGGGTTAGTCCATTATCCGTTACAAAATATATATATTACTCGGATATAAATGGCGGAAGAGTTCACATGTTAAGAAAAGAAGAATATAATGGGAAATATAAGGGAAAGAATATACAGTATCTCACCCTTCAGTAATGATATAAAAGGGAAGAATTATATATATATATACTGTACATTTAACTGCAATGACCGCGCAGTATATTAACGTATAGAAACGACGTAAGTATAGAGGAGTGTTCTGCACACGAGGAAGAGAAATAACAAACAAATGAAAAATAAGGCACCCGCCCGGGAATCGAACCAGGATCTTCCGATTGCCGGTCAGACGTGCTAACCACTACACTACGGAGCCACGATAGTCAGAAGTTGTAATTCTCCTACATAGGGCAGAAACCAATGCCTTGAGAGGGCACCCTCGCAAATCGTGAATATGTACATTTAACTGCAATGACCGCGCAGTATATTAACGTATAGAAACGACGTAAGTATAGAGGAGTGTTCTGCACACGAGGAAGAGAAATAACAAACAAATGAAAAATAAGGCACCCGGCCGGGAATCGAACCCAGGATCTTCCGATTGCCGGTCAGACGTGCTAACCCTACACTACGGAGCCACGATAGTCAGAAGTTGTAATTCTCCTACATAGGGCAGAAACCAATGCCTTGAGAGGGCACCCTCGCAAATCGTGAATATGTACATTTAACTGCAATGACCGCGCAGTATATTAACGTATAGAAACGACGTAAGTATAGAGGAGTGTTCTGCACACGAGGAAGAGAAATAACAAACAAATGAAAAATAAGGCACCCGCCCGGGAATCGAACCCAGGATCTTCCGATTGCCGGTCAGACGTGCTAACCACTACACTACGGAGCCACGATAGTCAGAAGTTGAAATTCTCCTACAACTTCTGACTATCGGCTCCGTAGTGTAGTGGTTAGCACGTCTGACCGGCAATCGGAAGATCCTGGGTTCGATTCCCGGCGGGTGCCTTATTTTTCATTTGTTTGTTATTTCTCTTCCTCGTGTGCAGAACACTCCTCTATACTTACGTCGTTTCTATACGTTAATATACTGCGCGGTCATTGCAGTTAAATGTACATATTCACGATTTGCGAGGGTGCCCTCTCAAGGCATTGGTTCTGCCCTATGTAGGAGAATTACAACTTCTGACTATCGTGGCTCCGTAGTGTAGTGGTTAGCACGTCTGACCGGCAATCGGAAGATCCTGGGTTCGATTCCCGGCCGGGTGCCTTATTTTTCATTTGTTTGTTATTTCTCTTCCTCGTGTGCAGAACACTCCTCTATACTTACGTCGTTTCTATATATACTGTATATATATATATGTAAGTAATTGAGTGTCTGTGGAAAGATCTCATTGACCCTTGTAGACTCTCTTAATTAGTGGGCGTGGCCATTTGGCTGTGGTTGGTCAGTTAACCATATAATTATGAAGACGAAACTGTAATTATCAACCACACGCAAAACTAACCAACTATTCTTTCGGTGGTCTTCAAGGGGTAAGCTGATATTTTACAAGTTTTTCTAATTTTGTATTTTTCTTATACTTTTTTAATTATCATGTTTTGATTTTTATGTTGTGAATTAACTCATAATTTTGCATTCATATGTTCATAATAATGTAAGCACCTTTTGACATAAGTTTTACGTTGCTCCAAAAGGTTACTTGGATTCAAGTCTTTGGGCAACTATTAGACAACGCACAAGCCGACACTTTACACGGAACATCAGTGAAGCTATCGGAGCATACTCCTTACACTTCGGAAAATCCACTTGTCTTAATCTTCAGTTATTTAATTTTCTTTATAATTTTGTAAATATATACACACATTGTTTAAGCTTCTCTTCAACGTGCACCTATCGAGGGAAACCGTTACTATATACTGTATATACAGGGTTATTTAAATTGATTCATCCGATTTCAACTGAGAATACTTCCGTACCTATCAACTGGGCATACACCACATGAAAGAGGAAATCTTTGTTTTACAAGATCACCACGAGAGGGATCCAAAGTCACGCCGTGGCCTAGCCTAGCAACAAACAGTCAGTGTGAAAATGGCGTCCGCACAGCAGAAGGCGTTTTGTGTGTTGCAGTTTTCGAGCTGTAAATCGGTAGTCACAGTGCCGATACCTGCCGATACCACCGATACCACCGACGGATGCTCTGAGCACCCGGTGGATCTGTTCTGTAACGTCGACGAAACTCACGCTGTACTGTGACTACCGATTTACAGCTCGAAAACTGCAACACACAAAACGCCTTCTGCTGTGCGGACGCCATTTTCACACTGACTGTTTGTTGCTAGGCTAGGCCACTACGTGACTTTGGAGCCCTCTCGCGGTGATCTTGTAAAACTTGGAGATTTCCTCTTTCATGAGGTGTATGCCCAGTTGATGCACGATTGATAGGTACGGAAGTATTCTCAGTTGAAATCGGATGAATTATTTTAAATAACCCTGTATATAATTTAGGCCGTTTCGAAAAATCGAAATTTATGATGGCTCAACGCACACATACTAAAAAGTAATATGTCATGAATAAAGACTTCATGCAAAATATTAAGACAAGAGCTTATTGTTATCCCACCCCTCAATGCATATCTATTTTACCCCTCATGAGAAAATTTTCATTTTTCTGGCAAATATATTTATTTATTTTGTGATGTCCTCTTAAATTTGGTATATAAAATTCATAAATAAAATTGGAAGATAAATAGGTCATTTTCAGGAATGGTCCAGTAACCCCCCTATATTCTTTAGAGAGAATTCTAGAAAATTCTTCCTTCAGGATAACTATTCTGGAATTTCCATTTTTTCCCTTTATGGATTATATGATGTTTTATTTGCTTTTTCATCTATAATTACTGATATTTTCACAAGTTTACTGTTCTAGAAAGGTTACTTCATGTTACTTTACAACTTTCTTACAGCAATCAAGTCATAATATAATTTAGGTGAGTGATTAATGATTATATTATATTATTATTAAGACTAACAGGTGGTAAAACTTTTTCCCTCAGAATTATGGCAAAAACCAGAAACAAGTGTGAAGTCTGGTTGGTCGGATAAGTGCTGGAAGAGGGTTTTTCTGAGAAGCAGCTTCCAACTAACAGTGATGTCCTTAAACGTCTTTTTTATCACATTAAGGTGGGAAAGCAAAATGTCTCTGTAGCTTGCGCAACTGTAGCCAACGAAGTTATTGCTATGTGGGAAAAAGCCTCCTTAATTACATCCCACAAGCCTTATATTGTCTCAAAGCTTAAAAGGCTTTACAATAAGCATGAAGGGCTGGTCAAGAACCGAACTCGACGAACTCCTACCCAAGAGAAGAATGAAGCAGAATTTGTCACCAGCTTAAAGAAGCTTTTCGATGAAGCTCATTCAGAAGTGGAAACAGAAATAAAATTGCAGGAGGATAAAGATTTTCTTAAGGATCAAAGGAACGATCGGAAAATGATTATGGGTCCAGAAGACAAGGAGTTTTCAAGAAAGGCAAAAGCACGACAGATAAGCATGGAAAGAATGGAAAAACTTCGCAGGAAATCAAAGGAAGAAATGAGGCAATTGACAAAGGTTGTGGATCTCAACCAATGTGAAAATTCCGGTTCAGGAGGAAGTGAAGAATCATCTGGTGATGAATTGTTCTACAGAGCACTCTCATCATCATCTTCAAAAAAGGAGAAGCTTGAACCAGGTGTAATTGTTAGGGATAAAAAGTTCTTGGCTGCTCTGGACCGCACTGGAACATCTGCAAGAGCTGCTATGCACATTGTGGCACCTGCCCTTTCAGCTGCTGGAGTGGAAATTGAAGAGGTTACACTTTCATCATCCTCTATCTACAGGTCTCGGCGATCAACACGGATGCAGATGGGAGAAGACATTAAAGCCAGTTTCCAACCAAATACCCCTTTAATAATTCATTTTGATGGAAAGCTTCTTCCATCCATGCATGGGGGTAAGATTGATGTAATGCCCATTGTTGTGACTGGTGCAGGCGAATTAGAAAAATTACTGTCTATTCCAAAGCTTATTTCTGGAACGGGAGAAGAAATGGGGAGAGCAGTTTTAGATGTCTTGAAGCAATGGCCACAAGTAAATGAGTGGGTAGCAGGCCTTTGTTTTGATACTACTGCAAGCAATACAGGTATCCATGCTGGGGCTTGTACCATCATCCAAAAGGCCCTTCAGAGATCACTTCTTTTTCTGGCATGCCGCCACCATATCCACGAGCTTCTTATCACTGCAGTTTTTGACATGTTTTTCTCTTCTTCGGGTCCACAAATTCCCTTATTCAATCGATTCAGAGATTGTTGGGATAACATTGATCAGCAGAATTACAAGCCCTATGAACCCAATGATCTCACCTCAGAATCTTTAGATCATTGGATCTTGAAGCACAGAGACAAGCTTATTTCTTTCATCAACTCCAAACTTCAAGAGGGCCACACTCGAGGTGACTACAGGGAATACTTAGAACTTGCACTTATCTTCCTTGGTTGTCCAATGCCTAAAACAAATAAAGGCTCTGATAGCAGATTCCACTACCCAGGAGCTTACAGCAGAGCTAGATGGATGGGAAAGGGCATCTATTCCTTAAAAATTTACTTATTTAGGAACCAATTCCTTCTCACCCCTCATGAAAAACAAGCTCTGATACGAATAAACGCCTTTTCAGTGACAGTTTATCTTCAAGCTTGGTATACATCTCCAGTTGGAATTGATGCTCCAGCAAATGATTTGGCCCTCCTCAAGATGCTACATATCTACAAGATCCAGGTTGATAAGGAAGTGGGTGCTACAGCCCTCAAAAAACTTCAGAACCATGGTTGGTACTTGAGTGAGGATCTTGTAGGATTTGGCTTTTTCTCAAACCTCGTGACTGAAGATGATAAGGTTCTAATGCTCCACAACCTTCACCACGCGCCTCCTCGAAAAGTGAGGGCAAGAAAGGTGGACCCCGAATGTTGCAAAACCCCAATGACTTAAAGATTACCAGTTTTGTCACAACTCAAACACAAGACTTCTTCAAGTGTTTGAAAATAGAAATTCCCAAGAAACTTGAAGACATTGAGGAGCACCGTAATCGGGTCATGGCAGTCAAAGTAATCAACGACTGTGCTGAACGAGGAGTCAAACTGGCTACAGAGTTTAATGAGAAGCTCACAAAGAGTGAGGAAGAGAGACAACTGCCTTTCAAATCATTGAAAATCAGAGAAAGGAGGTCCCTCAGCCACTGAAATCCCTATATTCTTAATCAATATATGTCTTAAATAGAATTTAAGTCGCTTTGTTTTAAAACATATTTTTCGTTCAGTCTTATATTTGCTCTAATTATCCATTAATGTAAAAGAAGTGCCATCTGAGGGGTGCCTTTTTATCATTCAAATAAAATGATATTTTGTCTATTTGTTTTTCTTCCTTTTATATAAAAAAATAAAAGTGTGTGCGTTTATCAAAATTCAATTTGAAAAATTACCATATAATCGTGAAACGGTCTAATATATATATATATATATATATATATATGAGCTGAAACATGTTGCGGTGAGACGAAAACTTAAACTCGAGAGAAAAATCAGGACATTATTTAGGCAACAGAAACAAATCGTAAAAAATCTCCACAGGTTCAGAACTGAAAAAAAAACTATGCGAAATAGATGTGGATCTAAAACAAACATTCATCCATAGGACAAATGAGGAGGAAAAGAAGGTAGCAGGAAACAAAGTAACCCAAAATACTCCAACACGTTTGCGAAAAGAAAAATGCAGTGTAAAGAGAATATTGGTTCGTTGATAGGTGGGGGCGATCGAATACACAAATGACCGAGAAAAGAGCGAAATGCTTAAGGAATAAGTTAACTTTGTGTTTAGTACCCCTAACTCCGAGAAGAAAGTAGAAAATGCAGATGAATTTTTTGACAATGATACAAATCAGTCAAGAACAAGTTCAGGCACAAGCCTATTAATAGACTTGTAGTTCTCGGAAGGAGATGTATGAGTAGTTAAGTTTGTATCAAATATGCGAGAAAATTCGGCACCAGGATCAGACACATGGAGTGCCACGTTTCTGAAGAAATGTAAAGAGTATTGCCAAGCCGCTCTACTTACTATGGAAAAAAAATCCCTCGACACGGGAAAAATTCCACTTGCTAATTTAAGGAGAATAACAGAAATGTCTAAGAATTATCAGCCACGAGCTCTGGCCTCCCGGTTGTAGGTAAATTCCACCACGGAAAATTCCACCGGGTAAATTCCACCAATGGTAAATTCCACCAGGTAAATTCCACCCCAAATTATTTAAAATAAAATATGATTTAAATAATTAAAATGTAAATATTTTATTCATATGGGTACAAATAGAAGAATACAACAAATATTACAATATTACATATATAAAAAACATATATAGAAGGGTGAAATTAAATTTAATATATTACTCTTCTTAAAAAAATTAAAATATACTAAAAACATATGTTGAAGGATGAAATTAAATGTAATATATGACTTCTTAAAAAAATTAAAATGAATGCAAGTTATGTGAGATTTTTCTTAAAAAATCTAAAGAATCTCCATTTTGATAATTCTCCACTAACGTCTTCAGTCTTGCGTTTATAACTTGGTATCTTTTTTTCTTGATAGTTTTATCCCCCGTCGAATGTGGGCAATTTTTGTCTGCATTAATGCTTCTTCTCCTGCAATTGCATTGCAAAATTTCCACAAATTTGGGTGCGTAGATGTTATCGATGATCGTAAAGCGTTGTGGAATCCTTCCACAGCGTTATTCGACCTAGGAAGGTCATTCAAAATACGGTCATGCACATTCCATAGTTCTATAGGAAAGAGTGGATTGTTTCTCCTACGACGAGCACCACGTCCCCGCACAATACCAATGTAAGTACTTTCAAAATAAGTGATAAATTCAGCAGGAATGCCTTCATCATCAGACAGGTCTTCAAATGCATCAGCAACATCTGCAATCGGCAAGAACGCCAATGCAGTAAAACATTTAATTTTAATTGCGAAATTAGCATCGTTATTGTATCTCACGCGCTCACCAATTTCACATACTTTCCGCCAGCATGATTGGCCAAGATGAGAAACACCCAACAACTTTTGAATCGTGAAAAATTGAGATGAAGGAATTGTGCATTGCCTTTTCAAAGTCCATGAGACAATCCGAAGGGCGACTATTTGGACGAAGATCACGAACAGCAGAAAATAGTCGTCGATAGGTATCCTCTTGTTTGTCTGGAAGCAATGCAAACAAGCGTGGCACAGAAGAATTTCCAATTATAGCATGTAATGTGAGCAATTGAGTCCACAAGTTTGGAGCACATTTGAAAGTGCCATCACAATCCCATGACTTAGATGCTTCGAGGTCATTCAAGCCAGTTTCAGTGGCAAATATTAAGATTCTAGCAGTGTCTTCTATACCGCTATCGAAAGCCAAGAACAACGAACCATTCTGAAGAAATTTAACAGATTCTGGAATTTCGAAGCCTGTCCGACATGTTGGAAGCGCTGGAATTCCTAATGTTTTTTGTCTCCAGTTGCGAATATTACGAGAAAGTCCGGGGAGTGTTGGCAACTGTGATTTTGTTTCCTCATCAAGTGTCTGTACAGCAGCAGCAACTACTTCCCGTGAAGATATTGTACCAGTCATCTGAATTGTATCTTTCATTGAACTCATTGCCTTTCGAGCTTCAACTTTTGCACTGCTTGCTGGGGTTATGAATGCCCGTTGAATAAATGATTTGTGGTTCATTGCAGTTGTAAAGTGTATGAATCCTGGCTCTGCAGCCGTCATAAAAATGTTCACATCGCCAATATGTCTTTGTTTTGTTGGTATTGGATGTATGCATCTCATAAATATAATTTTCATCACCACATAGTTTTAGTTTGTTCTTCTCTGTTTTAATAAATGATAAGGGCATGATCACTTCATTATTGGTGAGTATATATAAATGAGCGGTTCACCAAATGAGCACTTGTTACCTCTGCGAATATTAATACACAACTGAAAAAATTGAAGATTCGGTCTATCTTTTTGATGCGGTGGAAATTTCCGCGGTGGAATTTACTTTGGTGGAATTTACCATTGGTGGAATTTTCCGCGGTGGAATTTTCCGCGGTGGAATTCACCGGTCTCCGGCCTCGGTTCTCCCACCTTATAAATTGTTTTGAACGTATAATTAGAGGCCAAACTACTAACTATGATACCTACAAGAAAAGCATTTTATATAATCCAAATCATCAAGGCTTCAGGGCTGGAAGATCGTGCCTATCACAGCTACTGTATTAGACCACCAGGAGAAAATATTGGAAGCATTGTGTCGAGGACAAAACATAGATGTAATATACTAACTTTGCTAAAGTATTCGATAAATGTGACCATAGAATTATAGCACAAACTTAAGAATACATGAATTGCTGGGTAGCTGGAAAGATGTATATTTAATTTTCTGACTCAAAGAACACAAAATGGTAGTACAGTAAATGGAGTTAAAAATTAAATCTCAGTCATGAGCTCCCTTGCTGTTCATAATAATGATTGCAGACATTGATGCAGATATTAATGACAGTATTGTATCATGTGTCGTAGATGACACAAAGATATGCAAGGAAATATTGAACAAAGATGACAGAAAAATTACAAACCGACATTGAAACATTATTCAAGTGGGCAGAAGACAACAATATGAAGTTCAACGAAGAAAAATTTCATTTTCTAAGACATGGTAATAACAAAATGCTACAGAATACTCTGCAAGCCAATCAAATACCAAACCCACATATCAGTAATCCTTGAGTAATAATGTCGTTGGATGCAGAATTCAGAGAGCACTGTAACATTAAAATTACAACAGCTAGAAAATTAATGAATCACCACGAGGAGCTTTCGCAGCAGAAAAGCAAACATGCTGAAATTATAGAAGAGTCTAATGTTACCGATAATTGAGTATTGTTAGTACTCACAAGCCCATACAGAAAACGAGACATTACGAACATAGAAACTATACAAAGGACTTTTACGTCTAAGATAGAGGAAACGAAAGGTGAAGACTACTGGTCTCGATTACAATCCCTGACACTCTACTCCCTGGAAAGTAAACGTGAGCTGTACGCAATAATATACATATGGAAAATGCTCGAGGGGTTTGTCCCTAACCTTAGAAATGAAATGGAAACAAACTGTAATGAGAGAGGCAGATTTTGTACTGCTCTAGCTGCGGTGGGACAGAGAGCCATGAAAACGAGGATAAAAATACCCTCAGAATACGAGGCTCAAAGCTTTTTCATGTCCTGCCAGAAGAAGCGAGGAACCTCCAGCACACCGACCTGAATTATTTCAAGAATCAGCTGGGCAGGTTCTTGTGCAAAGTCCCTTAACCAGGTTGGCTACGACGGCAGGATGAGAACGGAAAACAATTCCCTCCTTTACCAAATCCTGCCAATGAGACGAGATGCTGCAGAGTGGTCGACCGCAATTCTATCCTAAACCGTCGTCCAAATCCTCATAAAGTAAATAGGAAAGTATATATACGTATATAGCCAGAGAGAGAGAACACACACACACACGCGCGCGCGCGCGCGCGTTTGGCTACTTTACGCAACCGCGACATTTTTACATTTTCACATGTGGATGTCGACATTTAACCTAATTAAATGAACATAACTTTCTTTACTTTATTTTTTCCTGTTATTTAATGATTTTCAGTAAAAATAATAAATTTGGAATTATCACTTCAAGCACGTTCATGTTACGATGAACTGCGTGTGTTCCCTAAAAGTTATCTTGGTTTCGCAAGGTAGGTAAGACCACACACACACACACAGTAGGCCTATATATACACACTGTGTGTTTTTTACTTTTGTGTGTCGGGGAGGGGGTGGGGTTAATGGGGGTAATGGCGTTTTTTACTTTTGTGTGTGGGGGAGGGGTGAGGTTAATGGGGGTAATGGCTTTTTTTTACTTTTGTGTGTGGGGGTAATGGCGTATATAGCAGTATATGTCAGTGCTACCCGCCCGGAGGGCCAAGTTGTACAACGGTCGCGAGCGATAGCGAGCTATCGCTTATTTCTATAGCCTTCAGGAGTATGTATGCAAAATTTCATATTTTTATAAATCTTTTCCACCATTTGCCTGTTTTCATGCTAATTTGACTGGACTAATAAAACACACAAGATTAATCTATGATTTGATGGAGTTTAAAAAAACTAGACCTTGTGCTTTTAAAAAATAAGGAAAAATATCGATTTTTTTCACTTTAACGATTTTTTGACATTTTCCGAGAACCTCTGGTTAACACATCTTTTCTCTGGTATAGTTGCGCTTCTCAAACCGCAGTTCTTTCAAAGCCATGGCTGTGTGTAACGGGTGCAAATTACAGCACTTGCAATTAATTCAAAAAGTTCTGAATAATGATGCTGAAGCAATTGAAATATTCAGCAATCATGGTGTTCTACCCCCGTAGCTTACAACACTCTGGACATTTTCGACTACGTCGTACAGGCTTGATAAAAAAGCTTTCGTCTGCTATCAGAAATTACATAAGAAAAAAGTGGACGTACAGAACGCTGCATATTTCGTGGAAGTATTTCTCTCTTTAAATCCACGTAATTTGAGAATACCGTACAAAAATGCGTCCCAGTGTAAATTTACTTTTTATAAACACATTCTTACGAAAAATTTTCAGTCAAAAGTACTGTGAGGATTTTTTAGAATTGAATTGACGAACTGTTGTGGACTGGAAATCATTTTGCTCTGAAGTTTGTATCAACTGGCTTAATAATCAAGAACCAATTGGGGGTCCAGGTATTATTGTGGAAATTGATGAGAGCAAATTTGGTGGAATTGAAAGAGTTTCAAGGTGAAATTTTTTTTTAACCGTCGGTGATCGGAGCAAAGAAACATTACTTCCACTTATACAACGCTTTATTTTGCCGGGGTCAATTGTCATTAGTGACTGCTGGAAGGCTTACAGCCAGCTCTCTGCTCTGGGTTATGAACACCGAACTGTGAAATTGTGAATCATTCTAAAAATTTCGTCGATCCAGAGAGTGGCGCGCATGCGCAGAATATAGAAAGACTTTGGGAAGATATAAAGGCATGGGTTTTGAGAGCTGGTACAAAAAAAAACATTACCAGCAGTACTTTGCGCGCTACCTATTTCAAGCAGAACACAAAGACCACAAGACTATCCTGCATTATTTTTTGCAAGAAATCGCGAAACTTTATCCACCGCCACAATAAAAGGTTAGTTATTTTTCCGTCGATTTAGTGAAGGTTAGGTTAGGTTATGTTCGTGTTAGTGAAGGTTAGGTTAGGTTAGGTTAGGTTTGGTTATGTTCATTTTAGTAAAGAAAATTAGTTGATCTTGTGTGTTTTTGTGCTTTATTCATATTTCCTCATCATTTCCCGTGCTTTCACTTCGAAATATGATTTTTTTTTTTTATTTAAATTGAAAAATTTTCATACTTTGAAGTGATTCCACAAGAAATGATGGTCAGTTATGACTAAAGCACATAAAAACACACAAGATTAACTAATTTTCATGTCTGAATTCGGAGGCCGTGCATCTCCTAAATATTAACCATCAGAGTCCTCGGAATAATAATGTCATCGGATGCAGAATTCAGAGAACGCTATAACATTAAAATCACAACAGCTAGAAAAGTAATGGGAATTATCCTGAGGAGATTCCACAGCAGAAAAGCAAACATCATACTAAAATTCTGAAAGAGGCTAGTCCTATCAGTAATTGAGTATTACTTGGTACTCACACGCCCATACAGGAAACGAGACATTGCAAACATAGAAGTCCTACGGAGGACTTTTACGTCTAAGAAGAAACGAAAGATGAAGACGACTGATCTCGACTATAATCCCTGAAACTCTGCTTCCTGGAAAGAAGCCGCGAGCGATACACAATAATATACATATGGAGAATACTCGATGGTTGTGTTCCTAACCTTAGATATAGAAACAAACTGGAATGAGAGAAGAAGCAGATTCTGTACGGCCCCAACTGCAGTGGGACAGGGACCATGAAATCGAGGATGGAAAATACCCTCAGAATACGAGGCCCGAAAATTTGTTAATGTTCTGTTAAAAGAACTGAGGAACCTCCAGAACATCCTGAAAAATTTCAAGAACCAGCTGGACAGGTTCTCGTACAAAGGCCCTGACCAACCATGCTTGACTGACTACAAGGGCAGAGGGAGAGTGTAAAATCACTTTCCTCCTACACCAAATCCCACAAATGAGGCGAGATACTGAAGAGGGGTCGACGCGAAATAGAATTATCGATCCTGAGTTGTCGTATGACACCTAAAGGTAAAGTGTGTATATATATATATATATATATATATTATATATATATATATATATATATATAGAATGTGAGGTGCGCTTTGCGCAGCAAAAAAAAAAACCAAAACACAACTTAGGGAGGGACTGAGAGGTGGGAGTGTATTGCTAAAACCTTCCCTGGTTCTCGTTAATGTGTATACTAAATTTGGTGCAGATTACCCTCGCCGTTTAGGCGTGTAAACGAACAGGCATCATCATCATCATCCGCTATATATATCTATAATAATAAAAGGATGCGCGCGCGCGCGCGCGTGTGTGTGTGTGTGTGTGTGTGTGTGTGTGTGTGTGTTACAAACATCAAACTTCACACACACACATTGATTAGGTCCCGAGGTTGTACATCTGGGTGTTGAATGCCCGGTTAGGTCAACAGTACGCCCTTGACGATTGGTTAGGTTGCCGTGATATTTTCGTTAGCTTTAACGAAAATATCACGACTTAACCTAACCAATCGTCAAGGGCGTTCAATTAACCTAACCGGGCATTCAATTAATCAATTACTGGGCCCGAAGGCCCCAGCATCGCGATAAAACTACAGAAAAGAAAGCAGCCATGAAAATCTTGAGCTTCACATTGTGTCAAGATTTGTGAATCTTAATATTTTCATGACTATGACTGTCGGTTCAATTATTTGGTCAATAAAACTACATAGTCCGGTAGCACAGACCCTGATTTTACTGGAACCCTGCATTGTTTGTTATAAAGCAAATTTTTACATATTTTGAAAGCTTATACCACCCCATTCAAGAATCCATCGGGTGTACACCTGACCCCCGCTTGGCTTTTTCAATATGACCGCCATTCTCCAAGATGGCCGGCGAAACTGAAAAATCCCATATCCTGGTCAATACTTGATGGATTTTGATGATCTTGGTGTCATTTCTAGGGGTTTTTAAGATGATGAATCGATCTGGAGTGGTTGCAGATACTTTGGGAGTCGTTTTGATCCACATTCGTCAATACTCAAGGTCATTGGAGGTCAAACGCCCCCCGAAATAAGGAATATCCCATATCCCGGGCAATCGTGGAGATATTTTGGTGATCTTACTGTCGTTTTTATGGTTTTGGGCGAGACTGAGTAGTTCTATAGGGTTTAAAATGAAATCAGGGATTATTTTCCCCATGGTAAGGTGAATTCCAATGTCTAATTATTCCTCTTAATTTTTTCAGGTCGTTGAGATTATTGCTGATGGTGCTGCCCACCTGGTGGTTTGATGACGTCTTGGATGTGCTGATTCCAAAAATTTTTTTTGACTGCTGAATATGGAGAATATACCAGGTGAGTATTGTTTAGTTTTCATTTGCTGAAGATAAATTATTTCAATGCGATTTGTACTCTGAAGAATGGGTAAACAAAATTCTTATTTTTCAGGTTCTACAAAAGCTGCAGACGAATGTTTCTTCAAGGATTTCCTGCGTAGCTGTTCTGGAGGTCAGAAAGGTCTTTCAAATTGTGGGAGGATTCAGAAAATCATAGAGAGCAGCGACATCAGAGGGCAGCCAGATGTTCGAGCGAGACTAGAGCCTCTATTGGAAGAGAACTGTGTTTCCACTTATGTGTCCAATACATGGCATCGGCAAAGCCACTGCTATTGCCACAGCCAAGAAGGGTCGGAAGCTAGACAAGCTGGGATCCCTTGATGCATGCTTTGACCATATCGAGAAAGAGGCAACAGCGTTCATTGTTGCATGCTATGGGGATAAGAAATCCTCATCTCTTACTGAGTGTCGTCAGCGAGTATGGGCTCAGAAGACAGGGAAGTCGGGAACTGCTGCACCCAAACTATGTTCTCTACCACCAACAACTGAAGCTTTCCATCAAAATGTGCTCAGAGCCCACTACACTGTGGCGAACTGGCTCGATGCACTAAAGTGTGACCCACCACCACTTGATCTGTGCATTATGGGTGGGAGAGAGACGAAACAAACAGAGTTCTCATCCTAAAAACAGTTGGTGAAGGAGTGTGCTTAGTACCAGATGAAGTTCTGAAGCTAATCAGATGTGGGTGTGAATCACAATCAGCATGCAGGGGGAGTCGCTGCGGCTGCATGGGACGCGGAATCCCTTGCACAGTGTTCTGTGCATGTAGCAGCGGCTTGGATTGCAACAATCCATTGACCCAAAACGCAAACGAAGCGCAGACTGATGATCCTGACGATCTTGACACAACCATGTCTTTTGATATTTGGCCCCAATAAATGGTTGCCTAATGTGAATAACTGCATCAAAGTTGTCACTGCCAATCCCCCAGCTAGGTGTGGGCTTTGTTTTGCTTACGAGGTCATATCTTGTAGCTTTGCAACCTTCCATAGAATGCATGTGCCCTGCACTTCAGCATAAATTGTGGTTTATATCCGAATATCCATATCCACATAATGTGGGTTGTCATTTAAGCATTATGACCTGGTTTTATCTGCAGAAAAGATGTTAAGTGCTCAGCAGTTAGCTAGATTGTAGAAATTGTCACTGAAATAAAGAAAATACAGTGATGTCAACTGTGGCATTATCATATTTCAAGGCCAAACTTTAACCTCAAATGACCTTGACTTGACCCATGGAGTTGCAAAATGATATCCTACTGTTATCATGTGCCTATAGAACTACTCAGTCTCGCCCAAAACCATAAAAACGACAGTAAGATCACCAAAATATCTCCGCGACTGCCCGGGATATGGGATATTCCTTATTTCGGGGGCGTTTGACCTCCAATGACCATGAGTACTGACGAATGTGGGTCAAAACGACTCCCAAAGTATCTGCAACCCCTCCAGATCGACTCGTCATCATCTAAAAACCCCTAGAAATGACACCAAGATCATCAAAATCCATCAAGTATTGACCAGGATATGAGATTTTTCAGTTTCGCCGGCCATCTTGGAGAATGGCGGTCATATTGAAAAAGCCAAGCGGGGGTCAGGTGTACACCCGATGGATTCTTGAATGGGGTGGTATAAGCTTTCAAAATATGTCAAGATTTGCTTTATAACAAACAATGCAGGGTTCCCACCCCGTACAGCTGGACTAATAGAAAAGAATGCAGTCATGAAAATCTTGAGCTTCACATTGCCGCCCGTAATAATAATAATAAATAAAAAGAAAATTTGATGCTACAGTTTCATAAGAGCCCAGCACCGCGGTCTAGCGGGTATCGCCGAAGATGCCCAGAGAATGGTGGATTTACAACAACTGTCAAGATTCGTGGTTCTGAAATTCAAGTTGATAACAGGTGGATTGTTCCATATTGCCCACTCTTCTCTAGACTGTTCAATGCTCACATCAATGTTGAAGTGTGTAAGTCCATCAAGTCCATAAAATATTTCTGCAAGTATGTCAACAAGAGAACTGATATAGCTATGTTTAGCCTTCAGAAGGATGTATCCAAGAATGATGAGGTTCACCAATATGAATTAGGCCGATATATCAACAGTAATGATGAGGCCATCTGGAGAATTCTGAGCTTTCCAATTCATGAAAGACATCTTGCAGTGGTTCATCTCAGTGTACATCTTGAGAATGGCCAAAGAGTTTACTTCACTGAAGAAAATGCACATCATTGACCCCAAGCTACACAAAACACAACTCTCACAGGATTTTTTAACCTTTGCAAGGAAGATGAATACGCTAAGACTCTGTTCTACCACCAAGTACCCGAGTATTTCATACGGAATAGTGGAAGTAAGAAGTGAGTGGGCCCGTCGAAAAGTAGGATATAATGTGCCAGAGCATCCTAATGTAAAGGCCAGTGATGCATTAGCTCGTGTTTACACTGTGCATCCTGGCAATTCGGAATACTTTTTCTTGTGTCTACTTCTACATGAGGTCAAGGGGCCAACATTTTCGAGAAACTGCGAACAGTGGACGGCAGAGTCTGTGAGACTTACAAACAAGCGTGCCATTTGAGAGGACTCCTTGAAGATGATGCCCATTGGGGTAACACCCTGAATGAAGCAGCTGCTACAAAGTCACCAATGATGATGCGGAATCTTTTTGCCATTATACTCCACATGTGTGCCATATCTAATCCTCGGGAACTTTGAACAACTACAAGGAGAACTTTGCTGAGGACATTTTGAACCGGGCACAAATGCAAAACCAAAACCTAAATGTAGATTTCTGTGATGACATTTTCAATGAAGCTCTTATAATTATTGAGGACAAACTGAAAGATTTAGGTGGCTCTAATCTCAAAAGTTTTGGTCTCCCAGAGCCATAGCGAGTTAATATCAATGAGTTATCAACTGATATCCTCAGAGAAACAAATTACAACACTGACCAACTTGCTGAATACATACAGGAAAATGAACAACGTCTGGTTCCAGACCAGAGACAAGCCCTTGGACAGATTCACTGAAGATGTTTTCAGTGGAAGTGGCAGCATGTTTTTTCTGGATGCTCCAGGTGGAACAGAAAACTTTTCTCATCAATCTCTTTTTAGCTAAAATTAGACACAGAAACATGATTGCCCAAACAGTGGCATCATCAGGTATTGCTGCTATACTTTTAACAGAAGGAAGGACTGCTCACTCAGTATTCAAGTTGCCCTTGAATTTGGCACGTGCAGAGACACGAACCTGCAACATTAGAAAGGGAAGTGGCAAAGCAAGGGTTCTGCAGGAGTGTAAGCTCATTGTTTGGGATGAATGCACCGTGTCTCATAAAGCTGTGCTTGAAGCTGTGGACTGGACCCTGAAAGATCTTCGACGTACTGACAAACTAATGGGAGGTGTCACTCTGGTCTTGGCTGGTGACTTTCGCCAAACACTCCCAGTCATTCCACGTGGAACTGAAGCAGATGAACTACAAGCGTGCATCAAGGCTTCATATATCCGTAACAACATTCACCGACTCAACCTAGCAACCAACATGCGAGTGCATTTGACAGGTGATGCTTCTGCTGGAAATTTTGCAGGAAGGTTACTTCAGCTGGGAAATGGCAAAATGGTTTCTGAGAACATGCATGGAATGGTATCAGTCGAAAACATTGGTCAAGTAGTCACAACACTTCAAGAACTCAAAGATTCAGTTTTCCAAAATGTTATTTCCCATTTCCGGAATCACAAGTTGCTTTCTGAAAGAGCCATCTTTGCACCAAAGAATGATGCAGTTGATGCCATAAACAGAGGGCTACTCCACCAGTTACCTGGTGAGATGCACCAATACAAGTCAGTTGACACTGTTCCAGACACCAACGATGCCGTCAATTATCCAACAGAATTTCTCAATTCTCTGGAGCCACCAGGTGTGCCACCACACAATATACAGCTCAAGATTGGTGTACCTATCATTCTTCTCAGGAATATGGACCCACCAACACTGTAATGAAACGCGGTTGGCTGTAAAGAAGCTGTGGGCGCATGTCATTGAGGCCACAATAATGACTGAACATGCAGCAGGAAAGGATGTCTTCATTCCACGAATTCCAGTCATTCTATCGGACTTGCCATTTCAATTCAAACACCTCCAGTTCCCAATTCGACTAAGTTTTGCCATGAGCATCACCAAAGCTCAGGGCCAATCACTTAAGGTAGTTGGCCTCAGCCTACAGAAACCATGTTTTTCTCATGGCCAGCTTTATGTTGGGTGCTCAAGAGTTGGTGACAGTAAAAATATTTTCATTTTGGGTGCTGATGTGAAAACAGTCAACATAGTCTATCCCGAAGCACTGCAGCGATAACATTTCATTGATTATATGCAGTGGTGGAATTCAAAAATTTTAAGAACCGGTTCGCCCTCCCCTCCCCTCCCCTCCCCTTCCCACCTTCTCCTCTCCCTTCCGTGTCAGAAATGAAACCTAAGAAATGTTTTTATTGAAATTCTTTATTTAATTTCCTTTTAAATATTTCCAAATCGCCTCCAAATCGAACTCGAGAAATTTTAGGAACCGGTTCGCACGAACCGGTGCGAACCGGCTGAATGCCACCACTGATTATATGGTATAAATATTTGATTTAATGTATTTTCCTCAAACATTTACACTAATAATAATTGTATTATTCTCGATTTCTCATTTCATGCAACTTTCATTAACATCTAAAAGATCACTACTTGGTGCTAATTCACTAAATATCAATTATCTATTATGCACTTTATTTATACTTTTGAAACATTTGTTAAAAAATAAAGATAATCTTCAAGACTGCTTTCCTTAACCTATCTTTACTTTATAGTTTGTTTTCAATTTATAGTTACCATTTTTTTAGAAAATTTAATTCTGATCAAAGACACAGAGTCAAGGTAATTTCATATAATACTGAACCCGAGCGAAGCCGGGTAATTCTGCTAATGCATAATAATTGTGTATATGTATGTATGTATGTATGTATGTATAACGCCAGACAGCACGGCTGATCGATCGACTGTTGATGCATGGTTGATATCACTGAAATGTGGTGATTTGTGACAGTTCACAAATTAATACTGATGTACATTATACACAAATACAAAGGACATCAAACAGCATCAGACCGGCTGGTTGGTCCCTACGAGACTGTCTGTTTAAGAAGGAAGGTTAAAAGACGTAAGAAAGTTTAAAGACAAGTGAAAATGTTAAAACAAAGCCAATAAAAGAGGTTGAAAGGAAGGAAAGAAATTTAAAAATAAAGTGAAAATTTTAAAGTACAAAGGAAGGAATCTGAGTGAAAACTATCTACTATACTTCTGCGCGCCAACAAATGCTTCTAACTACGGGTTTAAGGCAAGATAAGCATTTAGTCTTTTTTTAAAAGATTCGATCGAATTACTTTGAACTACGGTGGATGGCACTCCGTTCAACAAATTAAATATACGATTGAAGAAAAAATGTTTAGTTTCACTAGAATTAAAATGTTTACCCACTAATTTCAGATCATTACCGCGAATTCTATCGGCATTTTTGAAGGTGAAATATTTTTCGGCGCCGACATTATCAGAACCTTTAATCATTTTAAATACGTGGATTAAATCTCCTCGAATTTACCTTTTTACGAGTGAGAATAAATTTAACGTTTCTAGACGGGCTGCGTAGGATCTGTTTCTTAGACTATTGTGCAGTTCTTTTTTATAAGTACCCGAGGGTAGAGCTTATCTGAACCAGGAGTTTTATTACGATTAATTTTACCTATGGCCGAGAGTACTTCACTTTCACTAATGGTAAAATCGTGAAGCTTTAAATAATCATCACTGAGCAGATCACGGGAACGGGAATGTCGGTTCATATTTTTGTTAGTGAAGACGGAAGAGAAAAATTTATTAAAACTTCCGTCATTTGTAAGTCATCGTAAATTTGTTCGTTGTTTTCGCCAACGAGTGGACCAATAGTCTGCGAAGCTACTTTTTTATTCCTAACATAATCATAGAATTCCTTCGGATTTGATTTAATTTGGTTCACTATATATAGCTCATAATTGTGCTTACTTTTTCTTATAAGATTTTTGCTTCGCTTTCTCAATAGCCTGCAAGCATTTTCATCGGGCAAATTATTTATTTCTTTACTTTAAAATACGTGTTCCTTTTTAAACGTTAAGCTACTTTTAATTTCAGCATTCCACCATTTAGGTTTAACAGACTTCTCCAGTCTCTTTTTATGTAATGGGATATTAGACTTAGACTTAGTTCCCATCTGGAGGTCTCCGGGTTGGGTCCCGTGCGATGCGCCTCCCCCGTCGGTAAACTCGCCACTGCGACCCGTCTCTGGCCAGATCTATTCTCTGGCGCCAGTTTAAACCCGGATTCTCTCTTTCTTCCGTCTTGAGCCACGTCGTCTTTGGGCGTCCCCGGGGCCTCGATCCCACTATTCTTCCGTACATCAGCCTTCTCGGAAGTCGGTCCTTCCCCATCCTCTCCACATGGCCGTACCATCTCCTCCGCGCATCCACCACCCTGTCCAATATGGTGAATTTAACACGAAGTTGACTGCATCACGGGTGTTTCAATGGCGAAATAGGGCAGCCGGCTCGTCACTCCTCCGCCACCCGTACTCAATAATAAACTTACTTCGTCTTAGGATTGTACGTTATTATTGTAAATTTCTTTTCAAGGTTTCTTACTATTCATACAAAAGATATGTCTTATTTCAGAATGCATTTTTCAGACTACTGAAAATTAGTTCTACTGTATGATTATTACTTGAACTATAATATATTTTATCTGCACAATTCACAATTATTTATGTCATCAAATGAAAATAACGTTCATGTTATTTTGTATCTTCTAAAAGTTTACTCTTCTTTCACGTACTTGACATTATGTTAATATTGGAGATACTTTCTCTTGATATTTCTTGGTCTTCGAGAAAGCAAAGATTCTTAAAATACCACAGACTAGGTATGTATACATCATCAGCACCTGCTCTAGATTTTTTCGATGAATTTACTTTTTTCATTTCTTTCCTGAAATTCGTCCTCGGAGAATTTATTTTCTTAAGTACTGTTTCCTTGCACGCATCTTTACTACTCTGTCACCTCATAGTGATATTATTTTCAAAAAATAAGCAAAAACACTTCGCACAATTATCTTAATGATATTCACAATGGGATATTACTTGATTCTAAACGTTTAAAATAATTAAAAAGAAGTCCATGTGCCATTAATATCATCGTGAGATAGAGCCTCATCCCAATTATGGGTCGAAAGTTGCAGTTTCATGTCACGAAATTTAGCTCTTTTAAAACCCAAAAAGTGTTTCAGGCTCTCCGAATTATGTACATTATTTTTAATTTCAAATGTTATTTGCCAATGATTACTGGTGGAGTAGTAGTTTCCTGCAGAGATATTATCAATTAAGTCTTGGTCTGTACTTAAAACTAAATCTAGAATATTGCGTCCTCTAGTGGGTTCCTTTGAAAAAGTGGACTTTCGAGCAAATCCTCGTACAGTTAACCATTGGAATTAGACTGTAAAGAACCACCCCAACCCCTGCATGGTAAATTAAGATCTCCCATAATTATCGCATCATGTTCGCTACTTACATAAAAAACTAGTTTCTGATATCTCTTATCACTATCGACAGTCTGAGAGGGAGGCCTATATAATCGACCGAAAATTAATTTATTTCGTGAGTTGTCTTTAATTTCAACAAACGTCGCATTTATATTATCAATTTCTGCAATGTTTTTAATTATGGGTTTTAAGTGAGACCGAACGTATAGTACTGTACCACCACCCCTTCTCTCTATTCTATCATTGTTAAATACATACCTAATTTTAGTGTGCAGTGATAGCCAATTTGAAGCAGTAATTTAAATTTGTGCAGTGATAAATTGAAAATCTGTGCAGTGATAAATTAGGCTTCTACCGGATATAGAACCTAATTTATCACTGCACAGATTTTCAATTTATTACTGCACAAATTTAAATTATTAGTAAGAAAATTGGTTATCACTGCGCAGTGCACACTAAAATTAGATATGGTTAAACATCTTATAACCAGGATATGATATTCTCCGAGAAAATCCCTACTCTCTGCATTTAACCAGGATTCAGTAATTGCTACAACCTCAAATTTTTGGTCAAGGGCAATACTCAATAGTTCATCAAATTTAAATCTTAAACTTCGAGCATTAATATAAAACACATTTATAAAATCTTGAGTACCGCAGTAGAATTTCGAGGTTCTTCGTGGAGGCAATCGTTCACTGTCAGGAAAAGTTATGTTAGGCTTGTCGCTTTCTTCAGAGTTACGCCGATTTTTGCATGAAAAACCATCGCAGAGCTATTTAATAGTTTACCAAGACTATATTCAGGTCTTCAGGTGAAAACCATCACGCAAAAATAAATCCTTTTTATAGAAAAATTATTCCACAAATCGACAAATTCAACATTTTCCTGGAGGCAAAGGGACCTCAAAATATTATTCATTCGGTAGCTCTACTGAAAAAGTTGTCGGATCCTGCTATTCTTGGGAGAATTCTGAAAAAATTTTATTTATTAGTCCTATCCTTTAGAGTCCGCATCAGCCGCTTGTACTTCTCTATCAGCTACTCTGTCCTGGAAATCTGGAAGTCCCAACATGCAAGCATTTTTCTTTCTTAAATCTTGGAACTCAATGCTGCACGAAAAGGAATCATTAAGAAAACATTAGAAATTGTATATATATATTCAAATAAACACACACACACACACACTATATATATATATGTAAATATATCATAATTCAGAACATTGGAATTTATCTGTCAAACTTTTTTTATCTGGTCAGGTTTTAAACTTTAAATGTGGTGAAATGTATTTTAACATATTTACTAACGTTCAATTAATACTGTAAATCTTGCATTCAATGTTAATTTACCAAGTAAACATTACAGTTCCAATATTATTGTAATATTTGCTTTATAATGCCAAACTTTCAAAATATATTACAAGGAATATGTGTTACGAATGTAACAAATTATGGATTAATATATTGTAATATTAACATCGAACAACTGTAAAAGTTATATTAACATTAAAGTATTGTTTCATTATATTGACCTCAAAGTATCGTTAAATAATAGCATTTAGTTTTTATCTTACATTAATTAAGCCTCTCGTTCATGAATATTTTTTCTTTAAATCAAAAAGTAAGATTTATTGTTATTCAAAACTAAATATTTTAGTAACTACTCATTTACATTGCGGATATTTTGGGTTCCTTTTCCGACAACTAAACGATACCTACACAAACATGAAGAAGCATTTGAAGAAAAGTTGCATTATACTACGATAATATATGTTACAGGGTTGCCACTCTTTTTCTTTCGGGAATTTTCGTGTTTTCCAGGTTTTTCAGGTACTTTTATAAAACTTTTAAAGTATTAAATTTTTAACAAATACATAAAATTAGGAAAGAAAAGGTGACACCAACCCACATAACACCTTATGTCTTACCAATTTTTTTTGTTAAATTTCATTGACTGACCTTTTTTAATATGACATTTACCTTTAATCTGATTGCTGGTGGAGAAGTAGTTTCCTGCAGAGATATTATCAATTAAGTCTAGGTCTGTGCTTAAAACTAAATCTAGAATATTGCGTCCTCTAGTGGGTTCCTTGACCATTTGAAAAAGTGGACTTTCGAGCAAATCCTCGTACAGTTAACGACCGGAATTAGACTGTAAAGAACCACCCCAATCCCTGCATGGTAAATTAAGATCTCCCATAATTATCGCATTATGTTCGCTACTTAAAAAAAACTAGTTTCTGATGTCTCTTATCACTATCGACAGTCTGAGAGGGAGGCCTCCCTGTTTTCAATTTCCCGGTATCTTTCAAGTATTCCAGATTTTCCAGGTCAGTGGTAACCCTGTATTATTATTTCTGGTGGGACATTACAATCCCACTGGTACTGAAAGGGTTAATGATGCAAACATTTTATGTGTGTTGCATAAAATCAACGTTGGCGACATAAAAGATACGTTGCATCAACGTTCTGCATATAATGACCGTTAATACATACAGTGTGTGTATGTAGTTTACTTTTGTTTAACAGACTAACATATCAAATCCAAAATATCAACATTTCTGTTTATATTACTTAAACTAAAAACGATTCTTCCTCAAAACGCATTCCTTACCCTGTATTATTCATTCATCCATCCACATCTATTATATTGCACAACAACATGGGGTAGCTCAAAGAAATATATAAAATATCCTTACGAAGTCATTCATAAAAAGTGTTTGTGTAACCTTAGCTTTTGTACCATTAAAAAGAATATCATGGTTCTGAGAATACAATTCGCATATTTTTAAATAACAATCCAGTCCTTTAAAAGGAGGACTAAATTACTTATCCTCATGTTATCTACACAACACCCAACTTTAGCCCCATTAAGTGAAATAATTAAACTATCGATATACACATTGAACAACAGAGGAGAGAGCAAGAAGCCTTGCCTCATGCTGCAGGAGGAACCAAAACACTCGGACAATAAATACACTGCCCCATCTAGTCGCATATGATTAGTGGGTATACCAAATTTCAATATATACATGTACAAAACAGCTTTCCTGTCCTTTAGTTTTTAAATAAAATATTGTGGTTCACCCTATCATATGCCTTACTTGTATCCAAGAAACAAATATAAACAGTTGAATTACTGTCAGTATATTTGCACACTTTAATTCAATACATAGATACAAAGATCAGCTGAGTTAATAAACTGAAATAATCAATTAATCGATGCAGCAAAAGTTTGAAACACCAACAATGTTAAGAGAAGAGGAAGGATTGAGTTGTGTATTGTTAACGGTAAAGGGATAGTCGTGTGGACGAGTGGACAGATGGAGGAACTGAGTATGTGAGGCATTGAAAGCAACAAGGTTTACTCTGCCTCAGTCAAAAATGACAGAAAGATCAGATTTCAGGTGTACCATAGCCGTCCTACGCGAAGCATGGAGCGACTGTTGAGAGGGATGGTTTGCGAAGTGGGTGGAGAAGTGAAAGGAGAAATCATCGGCATAGGAATGAATAGGACAGGAAGTGCGATTTAATAGATCATTGATAAATAAAAGGAAAAGAGTGTATGATACGACAGAACTATGAGGAACACCACTGTTAATAGCTTTAGGAGAAGAACCGTGGCCATCTAGAACCGCGGATATAGAGCATCCAGAAATTAAATTAAAGAGGAAGGCACAGATAGAAGGATAGAAACCGAAGGAAGGCAGTTTCGAAATTAAAGATTTGTGCCAGACACTATAAAAAACTTTCGATATGTCTAGCGCAATAGCAAAAGGTTCACGAAATCCCGAAAGGAGGATGACGAAGAAGAATCAGAGAGATATGCAAGAAGAACGCCAGTAGAGCGTCACTTGCGGAACCCATAGTGACGATCTGAAAGAAGGTTGTGAGAAGAGAGGTGTTTAAGAATCTTCCTTTAAGGATAGATTCAAAACCTTTAGAAAGGCAAGAAATCAAAGCAGTTGGACGATAGTTGGAGGGTAGCGAGCAGTCACCCTTCTTTGGGACAGGCTGAATGAAAGCGAACTTCAAACAGGAAGGAAAAGTATATACCAGATAAAAGACAAAGACAAAAGAGTTTGCTGAAGCAGGTGTTGAGGAAGGAGAAGATGGAGGAAGAGGAACAGAATCGTTGAATTGTAGGCGTAAGTTTGGGCGAAGAATTCAGATTTGTCAGGAGAAGAGACTGTAACTGAGTTGTCGGAATGGAAAAGAGGAAGGGAATAAGAAGTAAAGTTGCTGAAGTTCTTAGCCTGATGCCAGAAAGAGCGAGACGAATTAGAATTAGATAGGGTTCACATTTTTTTCGGATGAAGGCATTTTTCGCAAGTCGAGAAGAACAGTTTTTGCACAATTTCGGACAGAAATATAAGTGAGTGAAAGTCAGGAGTTGGATGGCAATGGTACCTTCTGAAAGCCTCCTCTATTGTGGATAGCATTAGAACAAAGTTAAACCGAGATTTTTTCCACTAGTAATAGGAATAGAATATGAAATGTACACCTCTATGCCCGAGAGAATCACCTCCGTGATGCTCTCACCACTCTCGGAAGGGCCTCGACCACGGAAGCGGTAATCATTCCATGATAAATCATTGAAGTATTTCCTAAGGGGGCCTCCCAATCAGCGGCACCAAAGTGCCAATGGCGTCTCCTCTTGGGAGGATCCAAAGGCCGGATTGGAGCGATAGGACAGGAAACAGATACAAGTTTGGTGGGAGGAGCCCATCGGAGAAAAAAGTTTCACAGAGTAAGAAGAAGGATGAGGGGTAAGAAATACATCGAGAATGTTGGGCCTATCTCTAAGGCGATCGGAAATACGAGTAGGGTTCTGTACAATCAATTTGTTCTAGGTCATTTAGGATAGAAAAGTTGAAAGCTAGGTCACTAGGGATGTTAGTGAAATGGGAGAAAAGCCAAAGGTGGTGATGAACATTGAAATCACCTAAAATGGAAATTTCAGCAAAAGGAGAATGGGATAGAATGTATTCCACATGGAAGTGAGATAGTCAAAGAATTTTGAATAGTCAGTAGAATCAGGAGAATTGTGGAGAGCGCAGATATATTTAGATGGAGATTGGCTTGTAAACTGTAGCCATATGGTATAGAATTCGGAAGATTTGAGTTCGGAAATACGAGAGCAAGTTTGGTCATTGCGTACATATACGCAACATCCATCTTTGGAGTTAAATCGAGTGTAGAGAAAGTAAGAGGGTGCATAAAAGAGGTTCTGTCAGTCGTCCCAGATACCTGTGTTTCAGTGAGAAAGGGAAAGTTAGGTTTAGAGGAGGAGAGGTTCTGTTCAACAGATTGAAAATTTGAGGAAAGGCCACGAATGTTGCAGAAGTTTATGAAAAGTGAATTAGGCAGAGTTCCAAAACATCTCGAATGGGCGGTAGCAGATCCAGCCGCGCTGCCTGGATCTGCGTTCCCGGTATCGGCAGCGGTGTAGCCAGAAATGGGGACACTTGTGGTTCCCTCCCCAGGGGACTCCGAGGCTCTTGAAGTTGTTGTCATTTTGTCTTTAAATTTTGAAAAGATTATGTAGTGTGTAAGATGCATGGTCACAGGGTAGATGAGACACGAGAAAAGATCAGCTAAGTAGGACAGTGACAGGAGAAACGGGAGTTCCATCACTCCCTATCTTCTGTCTAACGTCCCCCCCTAGAGTACTTCCCTGGTCGATTGGTGTCTACAATCTCTTCTTCTGTAATATATACAGTATATTACATGACAATTACAACATAGGGTAGTTGAAATAACATATATAAATATATAACTTTATATATATATATATATATATATAATATATATATATATATATATATGGTATGAATTTTACACTTAAACACGTGAAATGAATGCATGATGCAAAACCAAACCACATGGAAAAAGGAAAAAATATTCCAAGTTCTTTCGTTTATTCAACAGTACACCTCGTCAGAGGTGTACTGTTAAATACACGAAAGACCTTGGAATAATTTTTTCTTTTTCCTTTTGGGTTTGCATCATATATACATATCATTTACAAATTATCTATATGCTTAATAACTTCATATGTATTATATTTAGCTCTATATTATATATAAACATTCACTTTCTAACATTTCAGACAATTTTTTCTCCTTTTCCAACCTCTTTATTTGGCTGTTAGTCAGATGTCATAACGAATTCGCGTTAGATTCATTAACGAAAGACCACAACAATAAGAGGAAATGATGCAATTAATTAAGGAAATTTGTCCACACTACAATTACGTAAATTTGATACACACCTATAACTTTCCTCAATTTAATTAAACATTCAATTCAAAGTAAAATAAAACTGAAACCATTAAAAAATCAATAAATAGTGGACGAACTCATTTTACACTCTTATTAAACTGTGTGGGTGTGCTGGAACCATTCGATGATATCACAAAAAGATTGAGTAGTTCTACCTCTTCCATATCTGAGGTTATTCCCCTCGTCGTTTCCATGAAAAATGTGCCGCAACCTCAAAGTGGTGATTCTGAAGCTGATCGTGGAATCAAAACAATGAAGGAGATAATGCGCACAGAGCTAGCAAGGAGATTTGATGGCCTAGAAGCAAATGACACGTATTCTTTGGCAATCTATTTGGATTCCAAGGTACAGAGCAAAATCTTTTCCGCTTCACATGTCACAAAAGGTGTTCAGGAAAAACTGGGATAACTTTGTGATGAAATGGACAAGACTCAAACATCATCGGACTCGGAGACAGCCAGTGAACCACCGGCAAAGAAACCTCCGATTGATTTAGGCCAAGCATCAGCTTCTACGACCAAATCAATAACAATAATGGACTCAATGAGTGCTCTATTGGCTTCCAGTAGTGATGACGAGACCGAAACTGAGTCAAGCAGAGACTCGCAAAAAATGATCGAGAAATATCATAAAGAGAAAAGGATTGGAGGTGGCGGTCAAATCAAAGAAATACAAAAATTTTACAAACCGACATACCTTGGATGTCCTCCCTCAAGTGTTCCTAGTGAACAATTATTTAGTGGAGCAGGGATCATCTACGATGAAAAAAGGAATAGACTGAAGGGGGACAAAGCTGAAAAACTTTTATTTTTGAAATACAGTCTTCCAGCAATTCAATTTAAATATAAGGATTGAATAGTGTGTGTGTGTGTGTGTGTGTGTGTGTGTGTGTGTTATAATTATATACACCACTTTCGAATGGGCGGTGGTTGGGGAAAGTGTTTAGTGGGATGCAAAACGCGTTGGGTCCTCGTCCCGCATCCTGAAACACACTTTTTACGGTTTAGATTATAGTCATTATATTGTAGAGTGCGAAAAGTGTGGCTAAAACGCGATATTTTATTGTTTTGTTTATTCTTAGGTAATATAATGATGTCATAGGGTACATAACCGCAACCGAGCGGAGCTCTATTTGTAAGCTTCGCAACCGCAACTGCAGAGCTATGAAAAATGACAACCGCTACATCACTAATATATATATATATATATATATATATATATATATATATATATCGTAAAGAACGACGCTTGTATAGGAGAACATTCCGCGCAAGATGAGAAGAGAGAACGAACAAATGAAAAAATGAGGTAACCACCCGGGAATCGAACCCGGGATCTTCCGATTGCATTGGTTTCTGCGCGTATGTAGAGGAATTACGACTTCTGACTGAGTGAGGACCATGGTGTAGTGGTTATCATATCTGACCGGCAATCGGAAGATCCCCGGTTCGATTCCCGGGTGGTTACCTCATTTTTTCATTTGTTCGTTCTCTCTTCTCATCTTGCGCGGAATGTTCTCCTATACAAGCGTTGTTCTTTACGTTATTTATACTGCGTGTTCTTTGCAGTTTAAATGTATATATATATATATATATATATATATATACCGGGTGTCCGAGAATTATCTGTACAATTTTTGGCTGTTATTAAAAGTCAACCATGAAGTGTAGAAATTCCAGTGTTGTCCCATTTTACAGAGAAACTCATTAAGTTTTTTCTGATAAGTTTTGACAAGTTTTTTTCTTTTTTGTACGCGGGTGACAGACATTGATGATTTAAAAGCAAGAATCACAGCTGCTATTGAGCGAATTGATGTGGATATGCTGCAGCGTACATGGCAACATTTGGATTATCGATTGGATGTTTTGCGAATCACTGATGGTGCACATATCGAATGTTTGCAACAACGTTACTTTAATAAATGAAACGTTTTAAAATACAGATTCTAAATAATCTTGTTTAAGAATTTTACGTGTGTTATCAAGAATTTTATTAAAAGATGAAATTGTACAGATAATTTTCGGACACACTGGAATTTCTAAAAAACTTGTCAAAACTTGGTATCAGAAAAAACTTAATGAGATTCTCTGTAAAATGGGACAAACTGGAATTTCTACACTTCATGGTTGACTTTTAATGACAGCCAAAACTTGTACAGATAATTCTCGGACACCCTGTATATACATATACTTAATGTAGTCACGAAACATACAAACTGATAACTCTACAAATAAAGCGGAGTTTGAGAACCCTTGCGTTACTAAAGCATCAAAGCTGATACCATATCGTATAATGTATTTCATATTTTTAAGCCTAATTATCATCAAATCGAATATATTCAGGTATTATTAACACACACTACGTTCCAAATTATTAAGCAGATTCCATTTTCTCCAATGTTTTCAAAAGTTTTTCACCGATTTCAATGAAATTTATAGCAAATAACTACTATATATAGCAGCACTGATGGTATTCATTTCGATAAAATATTTTGATAATTAAAATAATTATCTCTTTTTATTGAAAAATATGTAAAATATGATGTTCCGAATTATTAAGCAAGTATTCTATTTACAGATCTAAATGGTGAAAATGGGTAAGAAGAAGGATTTAACATTAACTGAGAAAAGAAAAATAGTCAAGTTACTCGCTGAAAATATAAAATCTATTGAAATTGCGAAGCAGTTTGGCAGGGCTTATCGAACTGTAAACAAGTTTGTAGCGGAGGGTACCAAACTGAGGCAGCGAAGGGATAAAGGGGCCATAAGAAAAGTGACAAGGCGGCAGATATCTGTAATCAAGCGCAAATTGCAAAGCATCCATTGTCCTCAAGTAAAGAGGTTTTTGAGCAGGCTGGCATACATAATGTACCAAGAACATCTCAATGTGGAATCCTCCAAACAATTGGCAAGACGTGTAAACCTACGATTCAGTCACCATTAACACCCAGGTACAAGAAGCAGCGTGTTGAATGGGCGCGTCAGTACGTGAAAACAGATTTTAATACTGTATTGTTAATCGATGAATGAAGAGCAACCCTTGAGGAATCTGATGGTTGGTCAAGAAGATGGATTGCTGAGAGCCAATTTCTACCATCGAGATTAAGACGCCATACAGAGTGCCTGATGGTGTAAAAATGAATGCTCAGTCTTACACAAACTTTCTAAAAGAAAACCTCATTCCATGGTAGAGATTGACCCCTAGCAATCCATCTTCTTGACCAACCATCAGATCCCTCAAGGGTTGCTCTTCATTCATCTGTTAACAATACGGTATTAAAATCTGTTTTCACGTACTGACGCGCCCATTCAACACGCTGCTTCTTGTACCTGGGTGTTAATGGTGACTGAATCGTAAGTTTACACGTCTTGCCAATTGTTTGGAGGATTTCACATCGAGATGTTCTTGGTACATTATGTATGCCAGCCTGCTCAAAAACCTCTTTACTTGAGGACAATGGATGCTTTGCAATTTGCGCTTGATTACAGATATCTGCCACCTTGTCACTTTTCTTATAGCTCCTTTATCACTTCGCTGCCTCAGTTTCGTACAATCCGCTACAAACTTGTTTACAGTTCGATAAGCTCTGCCAAACTGCTTCGCAATTTCAATAGATTTTATATTTTCAGCGAGTAACTTGACTATTTTTCTTTTCTCAGTTAATGTTAATCGTTCTTCTTACCCATTTTCACCATTTAGATCCGTAAATAGAATACTTGCTTAATAATTCGGAGCATCATATTTTACATATTTTTCAATAAAAAGAGATAATTATTTTAAGTATTCATTTCGATAAAATATTTTGATAATATCAGTGCTGCTATATATAGTAGTTATTTGCTATAAATTTCATTGAAATCGGTGAAAAACTTTTGAAAACATTGGAGAAAATGCAATCTGCTTAATAATTTGGAACGTAGTGTAAATAACTAGAAATCTGCTGCGATTGGAGAACACGTGTTGAATGTATCATTTAAATGCCTGAAACTTCAACGGCTATATTAGAAAGTTTAATTATAAATACTTATAAAATAAGAAATTAACAAGGCTCATTGCAAACATTTCTCTTACGGCCTTTTATTGCACTTCATTATACTCGACCCCACCGCAAGAAAATATATATTCGTCATTCTAAATATCATACAGAGTGCGACTTTCAGGCACCAATTCGTCAATATATCTCTTTTTCTATCTATCAAATAACACGAGACAAGATAACGAATATGAAGAAGAAAAATGCATAATTTATCTACAAAGGTTAAAAGCGCAGACATCAATTGGCAACACTCTGATCAGAAAATAATACTTTGTAGGTCATAGGGCTTTCTCCTGATGGGACCATTTGGTGCCTCCAGTCTAAAACAAACTATGATATTGACTTCTTATAAACACGTTTTGAGCCGATCTGATATTGTGTAAAACTTAAATTGTAATCCCGCAGCTCATTGCACACACACACACACACACACACACACACACACACACACACACACAAATATACAGTATATATATATATATATATATATATAATATATATATATATATATATAATTTAGGGTGATGCAAAATAACTTATCATTTCAAAAACTTGAAGACACCCTCTAATTTTATTTAATTTAGTGTAAAAACTGAACATGCAAAATTTCAGCACAATTGAAGACATTTTAGAGGTTGCTACCATCCATTGAACATTTTGTATATTGTTATTTTTCAGTTTGTATTTATTGTACATTTATTTATTTTGCAGATTTCATCAAAAATGGTAGTCAGCAACATATAGCAGTCATAACAGACTCTGAACCTCTTTCCGTAAACCTTCTCATCCCTTTCATTGCTATAGACGCCGTGGCCGAACATTCTAGAATCATTTCTTTGCTGTGACGTCACTGTGGCGGCCGCGTCAGTGTAAGTGCGGCGTCACTGACTCAGTATCTTTGCTGCCTTCGCTGAGAGTGGTTGTATAGCAGTTGCTGAGTTGCACTCATGGAGCGGCATACGCGTCACAAAACAGTTGTTTGGCTCATAGGACATCCTATAGAGTCCTTCAAAGAAACCCAGCTTCCATCTAAAAGGGAAACATTAGCATTGTTTATGAACTACAAGATCAATAAAAAGCAACAGGTGAAAACAGCGGCTTTGTTGACTGCTAGAGATGTTATGGATGTGTGGGAAAAGGCACGCATCCCAACAGTGTTGAAATGTCATGTCGTGGAGAGAGTAAAGAAACTTTTCAACGAGTGGGAGAAACTAAAGAAGAACAGAAATAATAAGAAGAAGCAATCACCTGCACTACTTCAAAAACAAGAGAGCTGGCAAAATGACTTGCAAGATCTGTTTGACATTGCACATGCAAGTGCTCTTGACATGATAAAGATAGATGAAGATCGTGAGTTTTTGATGCTGCAACGACAAAAAGGAAGAAAAGGCAAAATGTCTGGAGTGGATAAAGTTTTTTCACAAATGGAAGAGATTGCTAGAGAAAAGGAAACATTGCTTGAAAAGAAAAGAAAGAGGGAAACAGCCGTTTTCGAAGCAGCAGTGCTCTCAAGTTCAAGTCCTTCAAGTTTGAATGAAGATAGTTCAAAATCAGAAGAAGAATTTGTTGCTGACCCTCAGCAGCCATCAACTTCGAGACAAAGTAGATCAAAGTCTAAGAGTGCAAAGCTTATGGATTCTTCAATGCTTGTATCTCTTGATGCTGCAAAAGTAAGTGATAGAGCTGCTTCGGAAATCTTGATCCCAACAATCAATGCTCTTGGGCAAAACCCTGAAGAATACAGTGTTAGCTATTCATCGATACGGAGAGCAAGACAAAGGAACCGCAAGACAATGGCAGAAAATTTGAAGCAGGATTTCGAAACAAATTGCCCTCTCCAAATACATTGGGACGGCAAACTACTGGAAGATATTACTGGTCATGAAAATGTTGATCGACTGCCAGTTCTAATTTCCGGCCAAGGAGTTGATCAGCTTCTTGGTATTCCCAAACTTGCCAGAGGAACTGGTCAAAACATTGCAGATGCTGTCCATCAGTTAGTATTGGAGTGGAATATATCTGACCAAGTGAAGGGCATGTGTTTTGACACCACTGCCTCCAACACAGGTTCTAAGAGTGGTGCTTGTATGTTACTAAGGCAAAGATTGGATAAAGATATGCTGTGGCTGGCTTGCCGACATCATATTTCGAAAATTGTGTTAGAAGCTGCAGTTTCTGTCTCCTTGCCATCTTCTAGTGGCCCTGACATACAACTGTTTAAGAGATTCAAAGCAAAGTGGGTGGAAATTGACAAGAACAATTACCAAACAGCAACAGATGACCCTAACATTGCAGAGAAAATCTCAGATGCTGAAGAACTCATTCAATTTGCTCAAGCTCAGCTTGATGAACAGCAGCCTCGTGATGACTACAAGGAATTGCTCGAGCTAACGCTCATTTTCATCGGTAGTGCCCCCAAGTCAAGAATCAGCTTTAAAGCACCCGGAGCTTATCACAGAGCACGATGGATGGGCAAGCTAATTTACTGCATTAAAATTTGGATGTTTAAATCTCAGTTTAAACTAACTGAGAGAGAGGAAAAAGGACTGAGAGATGTTTGCTGCTTTTCAGCTGCGATATACATCAGATCGTGGTACCTGGCACCCATACCCTCATGCGCCCCCCGTTCAGATTTGCATTTTGTGCAAAGTCTGCAGCTCTACAAGCAAAAGGATGACAAAATTGCAAGTGCTGCACTCAATAAGTTTTTGAGACATTTGTGGTACCTCTCTGAGGAGCTTGTGGCGCTTGCATTTTTTGATTCAGCTGTTTCGCATGAGACAAAAAACAAAATGAAGCATGCTCTGCAGAAACCAGTTGACTCAAAACCGAGCAAACGAGCATCAATAAATCCTGAATCAGCTGGGCAGAAACAACTGCAGGATTTCGTTACTGCGAACACAAAAAGATTCTTTGAAATCCTAGAGGTGCCTTGCACTTTTCTTGAAAAAGATGCTGAAGAATGGAATGATGATGAAAGTTATGCGAATGCAAGAGATATCGCATATGGACTCAAAGTGGTAAACGACATTGCGGAAAGAGGTGTACGACTGATGGAGGAATACAACAACTGATAACCAATGATGAAGAGCAGAAACAATACCTTCTTCAAATTGTTAAAAGTTACAGGTCGTCACTCTCAAACAAAAACAAGAAAACATTACTCTTGCTTCACAAAAAACGAAAATAAACATACATAAGTGGTTATGATATGCCTACTGGGGAAACTTCCACATAAAAAAAAGTTAACGCGCTATACGCTGTACCTCAGAGGGTGGTGCGGAAATCAGCGTGCCTATTATTTACTCTTTTATGAGCTCACTACGTACTATAGTCTAGAATGTCATCGTTTTTTTTCAAACTAGGTTAACTAGGTACATATCAAACCGGCTCCTGCGAAAATATCAACAAAACAATATTTTTGAGCACAAACTGATTTACATTTATATTTAAAGCTTGGTAGCAACCTCTAATTTTCTCTTTTTCAACCCCAAATTTCGCATACAATGCTTTCTTAGGAATATGAATAAAATAGGAGGGTGTCTCCCTGAAAATTGAAAAATAAAAATTTGACCCCTTTTTTGCATCACCCTAAATATATATATAATATATATATATATATATATATATATATATATATAATATAATATTTAGGAGAAATCCAATGACAAGGAGAAATGTAAATGCCATGAAAAGTCTTCTTAATGCGCAACGTTTCGAGCAAATACGCTCATCTTCAGGCTGTTGATAACAATGTGAAATTAAAATCAATAATTGAATGAAAAACCAGACAAAGAAAATTTCTATAACCTATTCATAAAGGCAAACTTTAAAAGACTGGAAAAGAGGGTTAAATTCTAAGTTATACAGATTTACATTTAAAATTAAGAAGCTATTTTTAAATACATATAGTAAATGTGAAATTAATACACTGGAAAAATTAACAATAGTACACTGGAATAATGAAAACTAACTAACCTTTCACTGCAATTCCGAGGCTAGACTGATTTAAGTACAAAAACGAGAAAAACATAAGATAAGATAAGATAAGATAAGATAAGATAAGATGGTGAGGGCGATTGGGGAAGGGGGATTATAAGGAATTGGGGAAGGAGGAGGGATTATAAAAAGTTTAAAGGGACGGCTGATGAGTCAACATTTAACGTCGGGGTCAAAGTTTTAATATAAAGCGATTCCAGAATCCTAAGTGAGTTGGGACAAGTATTACAACCAAGAATTTTAAAATTTTCTAAAGTGACATCAGTTTTACATTTGATACTGTGTTCCCGAATGCTAGAACTTCTTTAGTTTTTAAAATTTTACCTGTTCGGCCACTTATTCCCATATGCGAATAAAATCTAGCCCTGAGAGAGCGAACAGTGCTGCCAATGTAATTCCCAAGGAGACACCTAGGGCAGGTAAATAAATATACAACACCGCTACGCAACGAGTCAGGGGTTCGATCCTTCGCTGAGAAAAAGCTACCTAAAGACGTTTTATTAATAAATATGATGCGGAAATCAGTATGATAAAAAAATTTCCTTAACAACTTTGTAAATTTAAGCTTAAATTCCTTATTCAAAGGACCCATTTCAGGTACCAAGAAATATTTTATATCCTTCGGCACTGTAATACAAGGAAGTTGAGGGCTATAAACATTATTTAAGAAGGATCTAATTAGTTTATCTACATATTGAACAGGAAAACTATTATTGGTAAAGTATGATCTTAGATTATTAAATTCATCATTAAGTAAGGTAAAACTAGAGGTCAAATTATATCCTCTGAACAGGAGAGTTTTAATACAAGACATCTTATAGTTGAAATCAGTAAAACTAAAAAAATTCATGCCCAAACCAGTGAAAGTGGGTTTCCTGTAAACTGATGTAGTAATAGAATCACCGTTTTTCGAAATTAAAAGATCTAAAAAGGGAAGGGAGCCATTTTTCTCAGTTTCCATTGTATACGTTATATTGGGGTGCAAAGAATTTAGGAAGTTAAAGAATTGTTGCGCTTGTACCGCATTATCAAAGACAGCTATCGAATCATCACGAAGCGTCGATAGAAAATTGGCTTGAGATGAGTTGGAGATTGACTAAAAATTACACTTTCTAAATGAGTCATAAAAAATCAGCTGCTAACGGTCCGACAGTGATCCCATCCCTACACCATCAATTTGTTGGTAAACCTTATTGTTGAAAGTAAAATAGCATTGTTTGAAGACCAATTCTAAAAGTTCCTTAAAATGAGACAATGAAAAACCATGAAAAATATCAACCGAGCTAAAAACCCTATCTAAATGGCAATAGTTTCAGATACAGGTACATTTGTGAAAAGCGACTTTACATCAAAACTGACAAAAACTTTTTTGAATCGAAGTTCTCACCAAGAAGGTCTTTTTGGAATTCAAACGAGTTATTTATAGTGTAAGCATTTTTCGCAAAGGGTGACAGGAGACTAACAACAAATTTTGCCAATTGAAAGGTGGTAAGTTATACGAAGCTAAAATAGGACGGAGAGGTGTTCCAACTTTATGGATTTTAGGCAAACAGTATAATTGAGCCAGATTAGCACCAGATGCGAACAACTGAGAGTAAGTATCGTTTTTTATTATCTTTAAGGACTTTAGTCGTGACAGAAATCTATTAACCTGGTCTTCTAACCTTACAATGACTTTATTGACAGGTTCAAGAATTTGTTTGAATTTAGTAAGATCACTTAGGATTTCATTAGTTTTGTTTATGTAGTCCGATTTATTCAAAATAACCACTCCGTTACCCTTGTCCGGTCTGGTCACGACAATCTCCTGGTTCTTTGCCAAATTCTTAATACACTGCAAATCACTCTTCCTAAATTGAAAGATTGAAATTTAAGATTTCTAAGTTTATGAAAAAATTCTTGAGTTAGATTTGAGAACTGACATTTGAAATTATTGAATTCACCCACATGGGGAACATTTTTCAAGCCATTAAAAATTTTTCAAAGTAAAGAAAAAACGAAGGCTTATATATTTGGAACAACGGAAGCTTAAATTGCAAACCAAGTGACAGTAAAAACTTTTCCCGAGGGGAGAGTGTGTAACTAGAAAGATTCGAAATTACCTTATCTGAATTGAAAAAATTTGGTGAATTCATTCCCAAAGCCTTTAACTTACGTTCATGTGTTTCCAAGATGGTAGAGTGAAATTTTTCTAGTTCACGTTGTACAAGAGAAATTATTAATAAATAGTCCAACAACGAAAAGGTATTTTTAAGAGTAGTTATATAATGCCCAAGAGACTTATTATGCGAGTCCGAAATTTTGATTTTATAATTAATTTCATTATTTAATAAATATTCCAGGGACGATTGATAAAATTCAGAGTCATATAGATTGTCACGGTAGAGTTTGAAGTAAACAAATTTCGGAAAACCCTGCAGGTCCGACACATTTCAAGAAAATAACAGTCCAGTTTTGACTTGAGAAACTTTCGTGAAGTCTTCCAAACATGGCGATAAGCCCTAAGGCCATCTTGTCCATACCTTGAGTATATACAGTATAATCATGCGGGTTGCTTCTACAGAGCTTCAATTTAATATTTAGGAGAAATCCAATGACAAGGAGAAATGTAAATGCCATGAAAAGTCTTCTTTAATGCGCAACGTTTCGAGCAAATACGCTCATCTTCAGGCTGTATGATAACAATGTGAAATTAAAATCAATAATTGAATGAAAAACCAGACAAAGAAAATTTCTATAACCTATTCATAAAGGCAAACTTTAAAAGACTGAAAAAAGAGGGTTAAATTCTAAGTTATACAGATTTCATTTAAAATTAAGAAGCTATTTTTTAAATACATATAGTAAATGTGAAATTAATACACTGGAAAAATTAACAATAGTACACTGGAATAATGAAAACTAACTAACCTTTCACTGCAATTTCCGAGGCTAGACTGATTTAAGTACAAAAACGAGAAAAACATAAGATAAGATAAGATAAGATAAGATAAGATAAGATGGTGAGGGCGATTGGGGAAGGGGGGATTATAAGGAATTGGGGAAGGAGGAGGGATTATAAAAAGTTTAAAGGGACGGCTGATGAGTCAACATTTAACGTCGGGGTCAAAGTTTTAATATAAAGCGATTCCAGAATCCTAAGTGAGTTGGGACAAGTATTACCCAAGAATTTTAAAATTTTCTAAAGTGACATCAGTTTTACATTTGATACTGTGTTCCCGAATGCTAGAAACTTCTTTAGTTTTTAAAATTTTACCTGTTCGGCCACTTATTCCCATATGCGAATAAAATCTAGCCCTGAGAGAGCGAACAGTGCTGCCAATGTAATTCCCAAGGAGACACCTAGGGCAGGTAAATAAATATACAACACCGCTACGCAACGAGTCAGGGGTTCGATCCTTCGCTGAGAAAAAGCTACCTAAAGACGTTTTATTAATAAATATGATGCGGAAATCAGTATGATAAAAAAATTTCCTTAACAACTTTGTAAATTTAAGCTTAAATTCCTTATTCAAAGGACCCATTTCAGGTACCAAGAAATATTTTATATCCTTCGGCACTGTATACAAGGAAGTTGAGGCTATAAACATTATTTAAGAAGGATCTAATTAGTTTATCTACATATTGAACAGGAAAACTATTATTGGTAAAGTATGATCTTAGATTATTAAATTCATCATTAAGTAAGGTAAAACTAGAGGTCAAATTATATCCTCTGACAGGAGAGTTTTAATACAAGACATCTTATAGTTGAAATCAGTAAAACTAAAAAAATTCATGCCCAAAACCGTGAAAGTGGGTTTCCTGTAAACTGATGTAGTAATAGAATCACCGTTTTTCGAAATTAAAAGATCTAAAAAGGGAAGGGAGCCATTTTTCTCAGTTTCCATTGTATACGTTATATTGGGGTGCAAAGAATTAGGAAGTTAAAGAATTGTTGCGCTTGTACCGCATTATCAAAGACAGCTATCGAATCATCAACGAAGCGTCGATAGAAAATTGGCTTGAGATGAGTTGGAGATTGACTAAAAATTACACTTTCTAAATGAGTCATAAAAAAATCAGCTGCTAACGGTCCGACAGGTGATCCCATCCCTACACCATCAATTTGTTGGTAAACCTTATTGTTGAAAGTAAAATAGCATTGTTTGAAGACCAATTCTAAAAGTTCCTTAAAATGAGACAATGAAAAACCATGAAAAATATCAACCGAGCTAAAAACCCTATCTAAAATAATGGCAATAGTTTCAGATACAGGTACATTTGTGAAAAGCGACTTTACATCAAAACTGACAAAAAACTTTTTTGAATCGAAGTTCTCACCAAGAAGGTCTTTTTGGAATTCAAACGAGTTATTTATAGTGTAAGCATTTTTCGCAAAGGGTGACAGGAGACTAACAAACGATACTTACTCTCAGTTGTTCGCATCTGGTGCTAATCTGGCTCAATTATACTGTTTGCCTAAAATCCATAAAGTTGGAACACCTCTCCGTCCTATTTTAGCTTCGTATAACTTACCCACCTTTCAATTGGCAAAATTTGTTGTTAGTCTCCTGTCACCCTTTGCGAAAAATGCTTACACTATAAATAACTCGTTTGAATTCCAAAAAGACCTTCTTGGTGAGAACTTCGATTCAAAAAAGTTTTTGTCAGTTTTGATGTAAAGTCGCTTTTCACAAATGTACCTGTATCTGAAACTATTGCCATTATTTTAGATAGGGTTTTTAGCTCGGTTGATATTTTTCATGGTTTTTCATTGTCTCATTTTAAGGAACTTTTAGAATTGGTCTTCAAACAATGCTATTTTACTTTCAACAATAAGGTTTACCAACAAATTGATGGTGTAGGGATGGGATCACCTGTCGGACCGTTAGCAGCTGATTTTTTTATGACTCATTTAGAAAGTGTAATTTTTAGTCAATCTCCAACTCATCTCAAGCCAATTTTCTATCGACGCTTCGTTGATGATTCGATAGCTGTCTTTGATAATGCGGTACAAGCGCAACAATTCTTTAACTTCCTAAATTCTTTGCACCCCAATATAACGTATACAATGGAAACTGAGAAAAATGGCTCCCTTCCCTTTTTAGATCTTTTAATTTCGAAAACGGTGATTCTATTACTACATCAGTTTACAGGAAACCCACTTTCACTGGTTTGGGCATGAATTTTTTTAGTTTTACTGATTTCAACTATAAGATGTCTTGTATTAAAACTCTCCTGTTCAGAGGATATAATTTGACCTCTAGTTTTACCTTACTTAATGATGAATTTAATAATCTAAGATCATACTTTACCAATAATAGTTTTCCTGTTCAATATGTAGATAAACTAATTAGATCCTTCTTAAATAATGTTTATAGCCCTCAACTTCCTTGTATTACAGTGCCGAAGGATATAAATATTTCTTGGTACCTGAAATGGTCCTTTGAATAAGGAATTTAAGCTTAAATTTACAAAGTTGTTAAGGAAATTTTTTATCATACTGATTTCCGCATCATATTTATTAATAAAACGTCTTTAGGTAGCTTTTTCTCAGCGAAGGATCGAACCCCTGACTCGTTGCGTAGCGGTGTTGTATATTTATTTACCTGCCCTAGGTGTCTCCTTGGGAATTACATTGGCAGCACTGTTCGCTCTCTCAGGGCTAGATTTTATTCGCATATGGGAATAAGTGGCCGAACAGGTAAAATTTTAAAAACTAAAGAAGTTTCTAGCATTCGGGAACACAGTATCAAATGTAAAACTGATGTCACTTTAGAAAATTTTAAAATTCTTGGTTGTAATACTTGTCCCAACTCACTTAGGATTCTGGAATCGCTTTATATTAAAACTTTGACCCCGACGTTAAATGTTGACTCATCAGCCGTCCCTTTAAACTTTTTATAATCCCTCCTCCTTCCCCAATTCTTATAATCCCCCCTTCCCCAATCGCCCTCACCATCTTATCTTATCTTATCTTATCTTATCTTATCTTATGTTTTTCTCGTTTTTGTACTTAAATCAGTCTAGCCTCGGAAATTGCATGAAAGGTTAGTTAGTTTTCATTATTCCAGTGTACTATTGTTATTTTTCCAGTGTATTAATTTCACATTTACTATATGTATTTAAAAATAGCTTCTTAATTTTAAATGTAAATCTGTATAACTTAGAATTTAACCCTCTTTTTCAGTCTTTTAAAGTTTGCCTTTATGAATAGGTTATAGAAATTTTCTTTGTCTGGTTTTTCATTCAATTATTGATTTTAATTTCACATTGTTATCATACAGCCTGAAGATGAGCGTATTTGCTCGAAACGTTGCGCATTAAAGAAGACTTTTCATGGCATTTACATTTCTCCTTGTCATTGGATTTCTCCTAAATATTAAATTGAAGCTCTGTAGAAGCAACCCGCATGATTATATATATATATATATATATATATATATATATATATTATCTTAATCATGATTCATGACATCTGACGTACATTATCACGAGCCCTGTAAAACATAAAACTTAATCGCATATTAAATAAAATAAAATAGGCTAATTGTATTCGGATCAGATCCACATATAAAAATATCGTGTAATGTAACCATTCGTATTTCTTTAAGATTGTATGTGTCATAATTGTTCGCCATTATTATTTCTATCATTATTATTGTTATTAATACGTTGTGTATTCGTATTTTTTTAATAAAAATACTAATGTCTAATAAGAATTTAATGTTTTGTTTATAAGAATTTAATAATGTTTTGTTTAATGAAGAAGCTGATAATGTTTAATCAGAAATTTAATGATGGTTTGTACGTAATAAGAACTTAATAGTGTTTTGTATGAAATTAAGAATATAAAATACTAGCTGGCAACACCCGAAATGTGTCGAGGCTGGAGGCTAAAATCATTAAAATGCCCTAATTCAGATGAAATAAACACACACACACACACACACACACACACACACATATATATATATATATATATATATATGTATGTATATATAATGTTAATAATACCTGAATATATTCGATATGATGATAATTAGGCTTAACAAGATGAATATATTATACGAATTTAATTAAAAATTTTCTTAAGACTCGTATCCTGACATATATAGGAAATATTACATAGCTCTGGCACAAAACTCCGATGCCCAAGTTTCATATAACATTTTAATAGTACTAAAATTTTAATTAAAATAATTATTTATATTTGGGTGGCAGACGCTCGTTTATTAAATTTTAAAAAATCTGAGGGAATTATCATCCAATTTTGGTGACTCTCTCTCTCTCTCTCTCTCTCTCTCTCTCTCTCTCTCTCTCGGCCACAATGAGTTCTAACAGCTGCAGCGGTGGATCTTCGTAAGTGTCAGATTCCCCATATTCCACACTGCATTTTTTCGTGACATAATTTTGTATTCGTCGAATTTTTTTCTCAGAAGCAACGTTTTTGTATATTGAAAGGCGCTTTCTCCCATATTCCACAATGCTTTTTCTCGAGACATAATTTCGAATTCACAGTTTTATATATAGTTTATTTGTATATTGAAATGTTTTTATTTCAACAGTGGGGTAAATTTCGCTAACAATGAATTAAACTACTATATTTCCCCATCCGTTTTTGAAGTTATCGATATTATGTGAGCATTGAATCGTCCAGTGTTTTGAAATATATATATTACGTACAATTTTACTTTTATCAAATGTTATTTGTAGAATCAATATATGTGTCCTGTATAGAATTTCATGGTCTGTCACGGGGTGAAGTTCGATTTTTGCTAACTGTAACCATTATTTTGTAATTCGTTGTTATACAGACACGGGTAGAAAAACTTTGTTTCTATACAGTTACCTAATTGAGTCCAAGATTATGAGGAATGTGCCCTCCTCCATTATCAATGCACGCTTGCAACCTTGCTTCTCCCTTATCGACGGCAGTACCGCATCAAGGATTTTTTCTTGGTAATAAGCAGCAGTGATTTTGGCATTTTGATCAACAAAAACAATCTCTGACTTCCCTAACTTTGAAATAAAGATGGAAATCATGACTTTTTGAGAAAAATGGGACGTTCCCTGCAAAGTCGATCGAGACTGATAGATTTTTTTTTGTCCTGTCTTCCATAAACTCGGTCATTTTGTGTGTTTATTGTTGAAGCAACCGTAAAGGTCTTCTCGTCGCTGAACCATATTTTCGACACTTCTCTGTCTGGGAATCGATCTGACAGAGCACGACATTTTTCAACTCTTGCTTGCTTATTTGATGCAGAGAGCTTATGAATGACTCTTTTAAAACATTTAAGACCCAGATCATCTTTTACTATACGACGAACACTAGAGCGAGAAATACCAGTAGTTTTTTAAATTTCTCTAACGGACTTGTGGGTGTTGGGCCGTTCTTCTTGACTGCATATCATGGATGAAACCGTGTCAATATTTTCCTCAGTACGTGATGTTTTTGGCCTTCCACTGCCTTCTATTCGTTTGGTCGACCCTGTGATATCGATTTTCTTTATGAGATATTGAAGTTCAGGTATCATCTATCGTTTATTTGGAAACTCTTGCTTCATTCGTTTTGCAACCCAGTGTTTCTCCTTACGTAGGTTCAATATCAATGCTTCATCTTCCAAAGAGCATTTCATTATGTTATAACTTGTTCACCAACTATAGCAGAATGATGGTCTAAAATGAAAAAGGAAATAAATTATTTATTTTGTGTAAAAATTAGGAAAATTAACTATTTACGGAGAAACTGACTGTCATCTGAAAGTATCAGTTGCTGACTTTGACCGCCTTTCAGTTAAGCACCATATTCTGATACCTCCCTCCAGTTGTGAGCCAGTACCTCTACTCCTGGGGCGTTGAATCTAGATTCAAAGCCAGCGTTTGAAAGAGTAAAAGTATGGTTACAACATACGGTCTCAGCAGTAAGATCACTATAAAGGGTGAGCCAAAATATTTTTTCAAAAGTTGGGTAATAGTTTTTTGGCCCACCCTGTATATATAGCCATGTATTTATTTCTGCTTTATGAAATAAAGTGTTTGCGGCCTTTTTATACTGTAAAATACAGGATCCGCCCAAAAATAGGATTTTTTTTTAAATAAATAAACTAGCCCTAAAAGTCAAACCTGACTTAAAATTAAATTAATTTTTTTTTATAATATGCTTACAAGATATATTTGTGTGTTAAGGCAAAAAATTTGTTTTAAATAATTCTTCTTTAATGTGTGGTAAAAGCCACCGGCAATTATTATGCAGCCGTCTGTTGGTCTAAGGCGGTGAGCCAAACCGTACCACAGCTTTCATTTTAGACCATGTGTTAGCCTAACAGGATAAGAATGACTGAACCTCCAAAATTATCTAGTTAAGTTAATTTGAAACTCTTACCAATTAAGTCAAGCTAAGTTAATGCAGAGTTTAGATATATATTTTTTTTTTCCAAAACTATCGACATTTTGTTATGCAAATAATTCATAGAACTAATTATTTGGCTGTTTTGTGGGTAAAACTTGACTTGAAGGGAATAATATTTTTAAAGCAGCGGAACTGAGATGCGTCGTTTCAACGAGGTGTTCAGTAACGGCGTGGAGAATGAGAATGCCGAATTAGAAAAAATCAACAGTATTCGAAGTGATTTGTGCAACTCACCTGCGTTTTTGGAATCTTGTCTTAACAAGGCAAAACGAATTTTCTATCGTGTGAATAATAACCCTCGCACTTTGCCAAAGAATATTTTAGTACTTCCATTTTTCCCAGGTTTTTTAGGCATTGTTAATGTAATTAAACTTTTGAATGTTAATGTAGTATTTTCATATGAAAATATTGTGAAAAATATCATAGTAAAAAATAGTCCTACCAATAATTTAGGCATTATATATAAAAATGGTTGTAAACAATGTGATTCCCTTTACATTGGACAGATGGGAAAGGATAAGCACACGCGTGTAAAACAGCATCAATGTTCCGTTAGAACGGGACAGTCGTCCAGTGCCCTTTTCGTCCATTTGTCAGAGTTATCCCACTGTATTGATTAGAATAATGCTTCAATTTTGTTTCGCTCAAACAACATTGTTAATAGAAATATTCTTGAGTCTGCCATTACTCAACTTACAAATAATTTCAACGTTAGCCAGGACCTTTTTTCACTTGATCCTGTTGTTTTGAATTCGTTCAGAACGGATTTAGACAAGAGGGGCAGAGTGCTAAAACTTTGGTAGCTTTTTCATATAAATTTGTATGCTCCTCCTACAATTTAATTTTTTTATTTATTTATTTTTTTTCTGACCTAGTATATAGTCTCGAGCTTGTTATTTATTTCAGTATTCCTGAGGATGTCATTAGACGAAAGTGCTTGAGCACCATTCTGTGTTTCCTTCTTCCTTCGTGGTTATTTTCATCATAAATATTATTCACGTGTTACTTTCGTGAAATAATTTATTTTAGGTGCTGGTTAAGTGTGCGGTCTACCTACGATTGGTTAGGTTTAATCATGATATTTTCGTTAAAACTAACGAAAATATCATGACTAAACCTAACCAATCGTCAAGGGCGATTGACAATGGGATGTAAACAAACAATTAGTAAACAAGATAAGAAGCTATAATTAAAAGGTAGACCGCCGAATCGTAGGTAGACCGCACACTTAAGCAGCACCTTATTTTATATTTATATATATATATATATATATATATATATATATATATAATATAATATAATATAATTGACAAATAAACATGTTGGCAACTCAACATTATATTAAATTACTAGGAATTAGAATACTTTCTTTTATTTCTCGTTAACTTTTCAAGAGTAAAAAAAGTAAGAGACTCACGAGCAGAGATACAAAAGAAGAGATGTCAAAGAAGGATTATCACTCATATTTGATCTGAAATCTGAGAAAACTTAAAATAATTCTATCACGTTTGAATAAACGTGGAGTGTATTATATTATAGTTTATGAGAAGGAAGTTGTAGACACCAATCGAACAGGGAAGTATTACGGGGGGAAGGAGCGTTAGACAGAAGGTAGGGAGTGCTGGAACTCCCGTTTCTCCTCTCACTGTCCTCCTTAGCTGAACTTTTTCCGTGTCTCATCTACCCTATGAGCAGTCCAGCATGCACTCAAACACACAATTCTTTCCATATTCCTCACTACACACACATACATGCATCTTACACACGACATAATCTTTTCAAAATTAAAAAAAATAGCAACAACTTCAAGAGCTTCAGAGTCCCGTGGGGAGGGAACCATAAATGTCCCCACTTCTGGCTTCCCCGCTGCTAGACATTCTATCCCACGCTCTCTTTGCTGTAATCTCCATTTTAGGTGATTTCAATGTTCACCACCACCTTTGACTTTCCCAGGTGAACTACCTTATACGTTTTCCACCCTGAATGATATAAAGCAGATTGTACAAATGTACAGCACCCTACTCGTATCCCTGATAGCCTTGGAGATAGGCCCAACATTCTGAATTTATTTCTCACCTCTCATCCTTCTTCTTACTGGCAAACATTTTTCTCCGATGGAGCTCCTCCCACCACAGTCATATATCTGTTTCCTGTCCTATCGCTCCAATTCGGTCTTTGGATCCTCCAAAGAGGAGACGCCATTGGCACATTGGCGCCGCTGATTGGGAGGCCCTTAGGCAGTACTTCAATAATTTCTCATGGAATAATTACTGCTTCCATGGCCAGGGCCGGCGCATCATGGAGTTGATTCTTTCAGGCATGAAGGCGTACATTCCATATTCAATTCCTATTACTAATGCAAAAAAATCACGGTTTAACTTTACTTGTTCTAATGCTTTCCACAATAGAGGAAGCTTTCAGAAGGTACCGTTGTCATCCAACTCATGACTCACTCAATTTATATTTCTGTCCGGAATCGAGCGAAATCTGTTCTTCGACTCGCCAAAAATTCCTTCATCCAACAAAAATGTGAAAACCTATTCAATTCTAATTTTTCTCGCTCTTTCTGGCATCTAGCTAAGAACGTCTCTAACAACTTTACTTCCTCTTCTTTCCCTCCTCTTTTCCATTCCGACAGCTCAGTTGCCGTCTCTTCTCCTGACAAAGCTAAACTCGACGCTGAAACTTTCGCCTGCAACTCAACTGTACACGATTCCGGTACTGTTCCTCTATCTCCTCCCTCTGACTTTATTATGTCTGAAATTAGAATCTCTTCTAAAGCTGTTCTTTCTGCCCTATCTCAACTCAACTGTCGGAAGGCGTACGGTCCTAATGGTGTTCCTCCTCTTGTTCTTAAGAACTGTGCTTCTGTGCTGACACCCTGCCTAGGCAAACACTTTCGTCTTTGTCTTTCATCTGGTACTTTTCCTTCCTGTTCGGAGTTCGCTTTCATTCAGCCTGTCCCAAAGCAGGGTGACTGACTCTCTACCTTCCAACTATCGCCCAATTGCTTTGATTTATTGCCTTTCTAGAGTTTTTGAATTTATCCTTAATAGGAAGATTCTTAAACACCTCTCTTCTCACAATCTTCTTTCACACTGTCAATATGGGTTCCACAAGGGACGCTCTACTGGCGATCTTTTTGCATATCTCTCTGACTATTGGTCATCCTCCTTTCGAGATTTCGATGAAACTTTTGCTATTGCGCCAGACATATCGAAAGCTTTTGATAGAATCTGGCACAAATCTTAATTTTCAAACTGCCTTCCTTCGGTTTCTCTTCTTCTGTGTGCCTTCCACTCTGATTTCCTTTCTGGACGATCTATCGCTGCACTTATAAATGGCCACTATTCTTCTCCTAAAACTATTAACAGTGGTGTTCCACAGGGTTCTGTCCTGTCACCCACTCTTTTACTTTTATTTATCAATGATCTATTAAATTGCACTTCCAGTCCTATCTACTCCTACGCTGATGATTTCACCCTTCACTTCTCTACCCACTTCGCAAAGCGTCCTTCTCAACAGTCACTCCATGCTTCGGATACACCTGACCTCCGATCTTTCTGCCATCTCTGATTGGGGCAGAGAAAACCTCGTGGCTTTCACTGCCTCAAAAACGCAATTCCTTCATCTGTCTACTCGTCACAATCTTCCATACGACTATCCCCTTACCTTCAACAATACATAGCTCAATCCTTCTTCTTCTCTTAACAATGTTGGCGTTTCCTTTTCTCGCGATCTTTCCTGGAAATTCCCGCCTCTTACTGATTGTCTTCAATCCCTCTCTCTTCGCCTCACTGTTGCCTCACTCTCTCTTTACTATCGCTATTATAGGGGACACTGCTCTTCTGAACTCTCTAACTGCATGCATCCTCCTTTAAGGAGAGCACGCAGTACCAGACTTTCTACACAGTCTCATTCCTTTTCTGTCGAACTGTCTAACGCAAGGGTTAATCGGTATTTTCAATCTTTCACCTACTCAACCGGTCAACAGTCTCCCTCACTCCATCTTTTCCACTGTCTGTGACCTCCAATCTTTCAAACGCAGAGCATCCAGGCATCTCGAAAGTCTTGGACCTTGATTTTGGCTCTCTTCTTGTATGGAGAGGGCCGTTTTTGCAGCACTTGCCCTAGGCCCCTACTTCCTGTATAAGAAAAAAATTCTGCCTTTTGTATCTTCTATTTATAAGGAATATTCTTGAATATTCCAACTGATTCTGTGTTATTGCAATTTTATGTTTGGTTGAACAAAGCATTTGATGTATTACAGACTCTACATGAAAATTTATATTCCCAGATAGCATTCAACCGTTGAACTCACATTGGTATATACCAAATACCATCGTTTGCTTCCAAAGCCTTACCTACGGACTTCTTCAATTCAAAATTCACATATGTTCACATATATTCTTTTTGCATCTATAAAGTTACAACTTTTTGCCATTTAAATATCTTGAAAAATAGGTAAAAAGACATGAAATTACGCGAAATATACTGTATTTCCCTTTTCCTTATATATATATATGAGAAACTCATTCAATATGTTTGGAACATTTACCTTACTTTCGATAAAATAACAAATAAAAAGAACTGAAGGAATTTTTTTCGTCTAACAAAAAACAAACTCCAAAATTCAATGAAACGAATGAACAGTTTTCAAAAAAGTTTAATATAATACCATTTACTTTCTTTTAAGAAATTTCTAAATCTTCCTTTCACCAAAGTTACCCCATTTAGCGAGATTAGAATGCATATGGTTGGCATTAGCCGGTGTGTAATTCCACTCGAAACTGAAGTGTTCGTGGTTCTTTTCGCAATATATACCATATGTCCCACAAAAAAGTACACCCAACTTTAGATTGTACTAACTCCTCCAAAAATTGAGATATTTTGGATCTGTTTGTTTGATTTAATATAGCAAATTATTCTTTGTTAACGTTCAAATTTATTCATGTTTAAACGATTTAGTGTTTAAGCATCTGCTTTTAACTGAACGGTACAACAAAATGGATTGCGCCAAATTGGTCAATGAAAAAATAATGTGTGTGCTATCGATGTAATGAAAAGACAAATACATAATAATAGATACTTTAACATAATTTTAATAAGATACAAAGCAGATTTTTCTTTATTCCTTATTGCAAAAGTTATGCTTAGTTTCGTTTTCTTTCAACATGACCGCCATTCCTATCGATACAAATCTAGAGTCGAGCTCTCATCTTCCCCATCACTCTTTTGATAAGATCTGGATTGTCTTTTAACAAGTTGATTTCAGCTGTGATGCGAGTCCTCAAATCATCTAAATTGATAGGTTGTGATGCAAATACTCTATTTTTCAAATGACCCCATAAAAAGTAATCACACGGGGTCAAGTCAGGGCTTCTGGGAGGCCATTCAATGTCATGGCCTGTAGCAATTACTCTTTGGTGGAAGACTTCCTGCAAGCGTTCCTTCACAATAACTCTCCTGTGAGCAGGAGCTCCGTCTTGCACCCACCAAATACGATTAAATCGGTTTCCATAAGTAATACGTATTTGTGGAAGGATTTCTCGGTCTATCATTTCTAGGTAAGCTTCACCATTTAGATTACCATCGTAAAAGACCGGGCCAATTACCGCTCCATTACCGCACAGTCCTACCCAGAGAGACAGTTTTTGTCTAGAGTTATTGTTTTCGTAGATATGATTGTCAGGTGGATGATTTTTTGGTGCATACTGACGGCAGATTTGTCTGTTCACTAGATCATTCATAAAAAAGGCCGCCTCATCTCCAACCACTAATTGTTCCGTGAATCTTTCTGGTTTTTCAAGAAACCACTGGGCAAATCTTAGGCGGCGAGATAGATCTCCTTCAATGAGTTGATGTCGAATTTCCATTCTGTATGGGTACAAATTCAAATCCTCACGAACTATTCGATGAAATGACATGCGTGAGAGTTCTGTACCATTTCGCCTGGTGGACACTTTTGGATGTCTCTCTAATAAATGCCGAACATGCTGAATGTTCTCGTCTGTTCTTGCCGTCTTCGGATGGCCTGAACGTCCTTTGTTCAAATTGAGGACCGTTCCTTCTTCTTTGTATTTCCGAACATTCTTCAAAATTGTATGTTTAGTTGGAGAAGCTCTATCGGAAAATTGCAGTTCGAAGGTATTCTGAACTTGTTTTAAGCTTTTAGTTTGCAGATAAGTTGTGACCATGAGAACGCGCTGCCTTCGTGTAAACTGCTTGATAAGGGTTTCAAAGTTATTTATAAATTTAGTAATTCAGATTCTTCATTTATATGTATGACTCGTATCTTAGATACAAAAGTTCGAATTATTTAAAAAAAATATTTGCAATATCCTTCGACGTAAAAAGTAGCACATTGGTTAAAGCAAGAGGAGCTATCTGGCTGGGAGAAATGATCATTCCGCGCAACCCATTTTGCTGTACCCTTCAGTTAAAAGCAGGTGCTTAAACACTAAATCGTTTAAACATGAATAAATTTGAACGTTAACAAAGAATAATTTGCTATATTAAATCAAACAAACAGATCCAAAATATCTCAATTTTTGGAGGAGTTAGTACAATCTAAAGTTGGGTGTACTTTTTTGTGGGACATATGGTGTATATATATATATATATATATATATATATATATATATATATTAGAGAGAGAGAGAGAGAGAGAGAGTGAGAGAGAGAGAGAGAGAGAGAGAGAGAGAGAGAACTTTTAATGCTTTTTATGTACGTTTGCAGAAAAAAATTCACCGAAAACTGATTTCTCGGAAAAGTGTCATTGGTCGGGAAATGGTCTTATGATAGGCCTTCGCTTTCATTTTCTAATATTTATATATTTTTATTTGTTTGTTTCGTCTTGAAATACACTGGTTTCTGAGAAATTACACAACTAAAAATAAAAATAGGAAAAAACAGTTTCCCCCCATCCCTCAACTCCTTGGAAATGTATGCAAATTAGAATTTATGTTAAAAATTCCCTCATACAATGTGTCAATGAAATAAGGCTGTAAATATGTTTTACCTTTCTGAAATATAGATCATTGCTTGTACGTTTGCTTTCATAAATAAAGAACGATAATTCGCGTGACTTTTTTGTTCTTTAAAACCCACTCAAAGGTCCAGCCCCTAGCTTCCTCCAAAACCCAAATTTCCCTCAGTAAACCAATGCTTTTATTATCTAAGCTATTTACGTATGAAGAGTTATCGTCCGTGCACGGTAGTGCGTAGACAAATCTTGTTTTGACCCCGACTAGCGCTTCGCAGACGGCTCTTATTTTGAGCTTCATATCCAAAACCAGTAAAACCAAATTTGTGAAGCTGCACTCAAAATGTAAGTGGTTAGTGAGCTTAAAGTAAATGTTAAGATCTCACTGGTTTAAAAACTTCTTTTCGAAAGGTAGGATGACGCTAATTTTGTGCAAAATTTGATTTTAAAACAAAATGGCGTTGGCTACAAAAATCATGAACCAGTCTGAAAAATGTGTCCTGCACAAGAGGTAAATCTTTTTTGTATGCTTAAATAATAAACACTGAAGAATATTGAAGCATATTAATGTTGACTGGAGGGACCGTAGGCTGATAAAAAATCTATATCTTCGGCAGACTGTGAATGTTAGAGTTGCAGGAGGAGAATCGGAGCCAGGATTGGTTGGGAGAGGGGTCAGGCAAGGATGCTCCCTGTCCCCCGTGTGATTTAACACCTATGCAGAAGCAATGATAATAGAAGCACACTCAGATCTGAAAGAGGAAATCAGAGTGGGAGGTAAATTGGTCAAATCTGTAAGGTTTGCAGATGACAAGGCATTTGTTTGTAGTACTGAGGAAGGACTGCAAAGAATGGTCACTAGCTTGACAACAATGGCGGAAGAATTCGGAATGAGAATTAATGAGACCAAGACAAAGGTAATGAAAATTGCAAGAAGAAAAGGAGCACAAATGAACCTAACGATAGGAAATCGGACCTTAGAAGAAGCTGAGCAGTTTAAATATCTGGGAAGTTTATTAACCAACAATGGAGATTGCAATAAGGAAGTAAGGTCTAGAATTGGTATGGGTAAGGTAGCGTTTGAGAGACAGAAAAGACTACTTACAGATAAACTCAACTTGAAACTGAAGGAAAGGTTAGTAAAAAGCTTGATATGGAGTGTGGTACTGTATGGAGCAGAAACATGGACACTGAAAACAACTGAAAAGAAACTCCTGGAAAGTTTTGAAATGTAGATTTGGAAAAGAATGCTAAAGATAAGCTGGAGGGAACACCAAAGTAATGAAGAAGTACTGCAACAGGTAAGGGAAGAAAGAAGACTCATTAAGGTGATAAGAGAAAAACAGAAGAAATGAATCGGACACGTGTTGAGAGGAGAAGGATTGTTGAAGGAGGTGATAGAGGGTAGATATGAAGGTAAAAAGCCGAGGGGAAGGAAAAGGAAAGCAATGCTGGATGATTTGAAGGCAGGCAGGAGCTACTATGATATGAAAAGGATAGCTCAGGATAGAACACTTTGGCGGGACACACGAGTTGGACCTGCCTGATAGGCAGAACACGATGGATGGATGGAAATAATAAACCTTAAAAAGAACAGGAAAAGAATAAAAATATATTTGGCGTTAAATTTTTTTTTTTTCCTTGGCAGAAAGGAGAAGCCAAGGGCAAATGTCAGGTGGAAAGATGGATTGAGGGAGAGTGTGCCAGAGTTGACTGGTTGAATGGATGAAAGAGTGAAAATACCGATTAACCCTTGCGTTAGAGAATTGGACAAAAAGGAAAGAAAATGTGTTGAAAAGTACTGCGTGCTCTCTTTAAAGGAGTAGTCACGCAGTTAGAGAGATCAGAAGAGTAGTGTCCGTTATAATAGCGATAGTAAAGAGAGAATAAGGTAATATTACGGTGAGGAGAGAGGGATTGAAAACAGTTAGTAAGAGGCGGGGAATTGATGAGACGAAAAGCCTTTGATTCCACTCGGTCAAGTAGAACTGTGTCGGTTGAGCCACCCCATACATGAGAAGCGTACGCTATATACAGTATATTAACAGAAACAGTATACACCCTTTCCTTTCAACCTTTGAAATGTTCCGTGCGATGATTCCTCATTTCAAGAAAGTTCAAACTTGTCCCTCTTCTCTAGTTGACCTGGTGAAGTAAAGAGTTGTTTTTTGTGCGCTCCACTTCACATAGCCAGGTACGCCCGGCTCATCTGCGATTGTTCTGAGCCAGGCGTCTAGCCTTCTTTTGAAGATACCCACCTCTACACCACTCGTGTTCCTTAGTTCCTTGGACAGCTGGTTGAAAGTCTTGGTCCTTTCACAACAAAACTATTTTCCTTCAGGATTGAGGATTTTCCCTGTCAAGCCTTTAATTTAGGAACACGACACATTCTTCCTTTTCTCCTTTCCACTGTTGTTTGAGTGGTTAAAGTGTTCAACGTAAGATTAGGGACTAGTTCCTCCATTATTTTCCAAGTACAAATAGTGTTGTACTCTCTCTCCTTCTTTCCAGTGAATATAAATTTAATTCACGTAACATTTCTCAGTAATTTAGTTCTTTGCATCCATGGATCTTGGTTGTGAAGCTTCTCTCTGAATCCGTTCTTGTTGATTAATGTCTTCTTTTTTATATGGGGATGTTAAGACCGAGCAGTATTTCAACTTGAGTATGGTCAGTGTTTTCAAGAGAGGACTCATTATATTCCTATCGCTTCCTTTAAAGGTTCAGTATCTGTCTATTTTTTTGCTCTGTTTACCGCTGTCTTATTTTGTATTTCAAATTTCGCGTCATCAGTCATTACAACTCTTAAATCTTTGATTTTAGAGTTTCTCTGAATTTCCTGTCCATTTGGGGTAAAGTATTTCATGGATTTAAGGTCCTCCCTTATTCCGTACCATAATACTGAAAATTTTTATTGTTAAATTTCATATTATTACATTCAGACCAATTGTAGATTCTGTTCATGTCTGTTTGTAGAGCTCCTATATCCTCTGGGTTTCTTATTTTTCTACTAATTTTTGTGTCATCGGCACAGGATGTTACTGTGCTGTCACTGATAACTTCCTCATCTATATCAGCATGATTATGAAGAGAAATGCAGCGAATACGGCTAGTACTGGCTGATTCTGGCCAATCATCGTTGATATCTCAAACGTTTGCAACCTTTACGGCTCCACCGTGAGCGTAAAAACAAGCTTTTATTTTATACCATGCGTTAAAAGTAAAACTACTGTATATTAATTTTTAGTTGTTCATTGTAATCCTTCGGATATACTGTTATATGAGAGTTGAAGATTGTTTTGCTGTGTACGGAGGTCATTATATATATATATATATATATATATGAAAATTATTTCACGAAAGGATGTCATTAGACGAAAGCGCTTGAGCACCACTTTGTGTTTCTTTTCCCTTCGTGGTTTTATTCATCATATATATATATATTATATATTATATATATATATATATATATATATATATATATATATATATATATATATAAAAACGACCTCCAACCACAATAAAACACTTTCACTCTCATAAATGCGATTTCCTCCTGAAGCCGCAGATGCATGGAAGAACTGTGCCACAAGAATAAAACAGTTAATTAAGCAACCATTACAGTACAAGGCAAATGCAAAACTCCTCTTAAAGTTTTTAGGGGTCTACCACTTTACGACCCCAGTAATGTAGGAGGCACTTCCTTTGGATGTCAGAAACAATTTTCATATGGAATTGGGAGACCTTTTAACCAAAGAAAACAACCTTGACAAAACCTTAAACAATAGGAGTCTATAGGACGACAAAACTCTAAACTCGATCTGCAGCTTATAATTGCCTATCGTCATTTATGACTGCATTCTGTTAACCATTAAAATAGACGAAAACGAAGTAACTCCAATAGACAACCTAAAACCGGCAGTAATATCACCAGAAGAAACCCTTTTCACAAAGTTAGCCGTTAATCTTTGTCTGTAGGTCTGCTTCGAAGTGCGTTCATTATTGTAATTAAAGTGAGAAACGGCTCAGCTCAAACTACCGCTTTCATTTTATACTCACAATTGCAATTATTAACAATTTGATGACTTCTAAGAATAAATTAATAACTCTATTAAATATATCCGCAACCTATTAAATTTTAATGTAACTACATTAACTAAATTTCTAATTAATGACGTCTTACGATATATATATATATATATATATATATATATATATATATATATATATATATATATACACCACCCACTAAAAATACAACAAACACAATGGTATAAAGGGCCGCAACCCCAATACTCCCAAATGCAGAGGCCCAAACAATGACACCAAACAGGAACCGACATCGACCAAGAAACGACCATTATTTAGGAAAATCGAACACGAGATTAGAAACCCGATAAATGTATTATACATAAATATACAAGGCCTCTATACTCACCATGCAGACTGTAAACGGAAACACACTTATATAAATGGAAAAAGGCTGTGAAAACTGCATTGAGAATACTGAAATAGCATTGCTGGGCTACAACATATACAGAGCAGATAGAGTGGCTAGACGAGGGGGAGGGTGTTGTATCTACGTGAAAAGCACATACACATGTGTGGTGAAGGTAAACAAATCAAACAGGACAGTCGAAATTATTATTTTAGAAGTAAAAAAACTGAACCTAACCATTATGGACGTCTACATATCACCAAACACCACAAAAAGTTAATTCCAATTTGCCACTAATGAAATAGAAAACACGTTAAAATTACTTGAAACTCCAGCAACAAATATTTTAATTTACGGAGATTTTAATTTCCTATTCATAACATGGAAGAAAAATGACGAGGTCATATATGTTGAGAAGTTTCATGGCAACATTACAAAAGATGATAGAACCAAAGCAATACTGTTATTAGATATGATGGAACATTACGCCCTTACTCAAGAAATCTGTGAAGCCACTAGGAAAGAGAACGTTTTGGATTTAATTTTGACAAATAACAATGAGATAATAATAAATAAGAAAGTAACGCACACCGTTCTGTGCTTCACACAAGTGGATACGGCGATTCATGTTCTTAAAGACCCTTAAAGATCCAAGGTGTATTTCATCTTTTTCATATATTCACCACCTGCAACAGAAGGAAAAAATCAATTATGTGCGTTTCTCCATGGGTTGCGTTACTTTTTGATCACCCAGTACATTAGAACGAGTTAAATCATCACTTGGCAAAGCAGTTGAAGAGCTTCAATCTCTTGAATCTGTCGCTTCGCCACCCACCAAAAGAATAAAAGTTTCAGTGACAGAACCAACACCTTCAACAAGCAAATCTATCACAGAATCTGTCTCTCAGTTTCTTGAGTCAAGCAGCAATGACGAGACCTACGCGATGTCAAAAGATGTAGTAAAAATGATCGAGAGCTATCACCAAGAAAAACGCCTGGCTGCATGTGACAATCCTATTAGTTGGTGGAAAAATACGCAGAATATCTATCCATACTTGAGTAAACTTGCAAGGAAACATTTAGCCTGTCCTCCAACAAACGTACCAAGCGAGAGATTATTTAGCAGTGCTGGATTAATATATGATGAAAAGAGAAACAGACTGGCAGCAGAAAAGGCAGAAAAATTAATGTTCCTTAAGCATAACCTTCCTATAATTAAGTTTGAACATTAAACGATGAACATCTTAGTTTACTTTATTTTAATTACTCATTTATAAATATGCCTAATAAAACTTTAAACTTAATATAAATAGTTCAAGCTAATTAAAGATCTCTTTCTATAAGGGTGGAGGTTGGGTAAAGAGGTCGGTGGGGGTGCATTTGAGTTGGGTTCACGTCCCGCATCCTGGTAACACAATTATGGTTTCTAATTGTGGCTGAAACTCAACAAAATATAACGAATTTATTTGCAGACGAATTCACTAATTGATTTCTATATTAGTTAGATGCTTGATATTATTTTATATGTTCAGAGAAAAGTACAGCAATTATTGTACAATTAATCAATTATACTACATTATAGCTACAGCTCTCTCTATATAATAACTTAATATATACGTTAAACACAACAAATCTCGAATATATCCTAAAAAATAACGAAAATGTAGACATCCGCATCCGCATCCGCATCCGCGGATGTTGAAATCAAACATCCGCGGATGTGAAAAAAATGACATCCGCTACATCACTAATACTTACTATGGAGGAAATCACTCGACACAGGACAAATTCAACTTCTATTAAAGAACGCGAACCTCCCACCTTATAAAGTCCTTTGAACGTATAATTAGAGGGAAAACTACCTACTACCTACAAGAAAAGCACTTATACAACCCAAATCAACATGGATTCAGGGCTGGAAGATCATGCCTATCACATCTATTAGACCACACTGTGTCGAGGACAAAACATAGATGTAATATATAATGACTTTGCTAAAGCCTTCGATAAATGTGACCATGGAATTATAGCACACACTCTTAAGAATACAGGAGTTACTGGAAAGCTAGGAAGATGGATATTTAATTTCTTGACGCAAAGAACACAAAGAGTGGTAGTAAATGAAGTCAAATCAAAAGTATCGGAAGTAGAGAGCTCTGTCCCACAAGGGACAGTACTAGCTGCCTTGCTGTTCATAATAATGATTGCGGATATTGATGCAGATATCAATGACAGTACAGTATCATGTTTCGCAGATGACACAAAGATATGCAAGTAAATATTGAACGAAGGTGACATAGAAAGATTACAAAACGATATTGAAACATTATTCCAGTGGGCAGAAGACAACAATATGAAGTTCAACGAAGAAAAATTCTAACTTCTAAGATATGGTAATAAGGAGCAGCTACAGAATAAAGGGTACAAAACTTTGCAAGCCAATCAGATAACACCAAATCCACAAGTCTGGGATCTTGGAGTAATAATGTCGTCGGATGCAGAATTCAGAGAGCACTATAACATCAAAATTACAACGGCTAGACGGAATCATCTGGAGGAGCTTCCGCTGCAGAAAAGCAAACATCATGCTCAAATTATGGAAGAGTCTATTCCTACCAATAATTGAGTATTGCTCTGTACTCACAAGGCCATACAGAAAACGAGACATTGCGAACATTGAAGCTATATAAAGGACTTTTACGTCTAGATAGAGGAAACGGAAGGTGAAGACTACTGGTCTTGACTACAATGACTGAAACTCTACTCTCTCGAAAGAAGGCGCGAACGGTATACAATAATGCACATATGGAAAATACTTGAAGGCACAGTCCCTAACCTTAGAAATGGAATAGAAACAAACTTGAATGAGAGAAAAGGCAGATTTTGACTGTCCCAGCCGCAGTGGGACAAGGAGCCATGAAAATAAGGATGGAAAATACCCTCAGAATACGAGGCCCAAAGCTTTTCAATGCCCTACCAAAAGAAGTAAGAAATCTCCAGCACACCGACCTGAATAACTTTAAGAACCAACTGCACAGATTCTTGCCCAAAGTCCCTGACCAGCGATGCGTGGCTGGCTGCGAGGGCAGGAGTTCAGAAAGCAATTCCTTTCTTCACCAAATCCCGCAAATGAGGCGGGATGCTGCAGAGGGGTCGACCGTAGGTCGATCCTGAACCGTCGTTCGAACTCACATAATGTAACAAAGTAAGTAATATACTGTGTATATATAGGATGAATTTCACAATTAAACACGTGAAATGAATGAATGATACAAAACCCACAAGGAAAAACAAAAATGATTCCAAGTTCTTTCGTGTATTCAGAAGTACACCTCGTCAGGGAATGAAGGGAGAAGGAGAGATGGTATAATAGCACATAAAATGAAACATGGGAATAACAGGCAAAGTGGGAAAATGAATCTACAACTTCTTCAGAGAACGTCTACTGGTCGTCAAAATTCATGGTGTATCATCATCATCATCATCAGAAGTACGCAGCTCAGTACCACAAGGTACTGTACTGGCCCACTCCTGTTCAGTATCATGCTAACAGATATAGACAGTCGAGTAAACAGTAACAGTATAGTAACATCCTTTGCGTACGATACAAAGATCAGCAGAAAAATCAGCGATGCAAATGAAGTGGAGGCCTTGCAGAGGGACACAAACAAACTATACAAATAGACAGAAGACAACAGTATGACTTTTAACACCGAGAAATTTCAGCTCTTGAAATATGAGAGAAATGAAGAACTTAAACAGACGACATATGCTCCAGATAAAAAGGAAATTCAGAGAAGCACGAAAGCGATCGACTTGGGGGTAATAATGGGCGATGATGCCAAATTCGAGACACAAAATCAGATAACGATAAACAAAGCAAAAAGAGATGCGGGACAGGTACTAAGAACGTTCAAAAGGAGATACAAGACAGTAATGATTCCTCTGCTGAGAACACTGATCATACTAAAACTTGAATACTGCTCAGTTTTGACGTCCCCATATAAAAAAGAAGAAATTAATAAACTAGAAGAAACTCAGAAACATTTCACAGCCATGATTGATGGCTGCAAAAACTCAACTACTGGGAAAGACTACGTAAACTAAATCTGTACTCCCTGGAAAGAAGAAGAGAGAGGTACACCATAATCTACATATGGAAAATGATCGAAAAACTGATACCAAACCTCAGACTAAACCCAATTACCATCGAAACAACGCTGGAAAATAGGAAAGGCAGAATGTATAGTGTTCCCAAATTAAAGGCCCGACAAGGGACCTCCTCAACACTGAAGGAAAATAGCTTGGTTCTCAGGGGGCAAAGACTTTTTAACCAGCTTCCAAAGGACCTCAGAAACGTTACAGGGGTCAAAGTTGAAGTCTTCAAGAGAAGACTAGATGCCTGGCTCAGGACGGTACCAGATGCGGTAGGTGTACCTGGGTATGTGCTCCTCCACCAAGCCTGGCCTAGAGGCGAGGCCACAGCTTGACCTTCGTGTGAAGAGAGACCAACACACGGAACCTAAACGAGGTTAATGAGGTTATATATATATATATATATATATATATATATATATATATATATATATATAACCTCGTGTGTGTGTGTGTATATATATATATATATACGGGGCTCCAATAAACCTTAGCCCCCCCCCCCATGGCCTAAACCATTAGAGGTACAGTAAAACTAAACATACCTTACAAAAGAGAATTTAATCCTGCATTTAATGAGAAACAATTAAAACTTGGTGTTCCTGCCATTGGCTTCCAAGACAGCCTGAATTCACTTTGGGTAGTTTGCCAAAAGTGACGTGAATAGATCTTGATCGTTACGCAAATTTGCTAAAACAGTTTCAATGTGTTGCGTCATTGTATCCTTCGAAAATCGATTTGCTGCAGGTTCTTGAAACAAGAGACATTCAACCTTGTCCTTTATAACTGATCCAATGTGTTCACAGACGTTCAGGTCAGGAGAATTTCCTGGCCATTCTTCATTTCCAAAGAAATCGATCTCATGGTTCCGCAACAACTGTTGAGTGGCTAATGCCTTAAAGCAGGGGCCTTATCGTGCAGAAGTGTGACCTGATCGACATCCATAACATTGTCTGGGTTTCTTAGAAAGGGAATGACATGCTGGGATAGAATATTATCACGGAAAACATTGTCCATCCCAACTCTGACCATTTGGCTTCAGCACCGACATGAGCTGCTTTGCAGTGAACAAAACAAACACACCAACACAGTCTGGACTTTTTAATAATTCGCGATAATGTTCATTGTCATCGATTTCATCTGGTGTTGTGGCCCACACTCGATCATTTTGGTAGTTAGGCCGACGTGTTACGTAAACAAAAAATTCATCGGAGACAGCTAAATGCATGAAATCATCCACATCCCAATCTTCAAGATAATGGGCAAACCACATTCTGTCATCGATGTTAAGTTGAGTTTTTCTTCGCTTTGGAAGTTCATGACAAGGCTTTAAACCTTGCCTATGACGGTACAGTCGAATGATCTCACCATTAACGATCTTTTCTCTCAACACTTCGATCTCTCTAGAAAGTTTAGCACAGCTGTTTTTCCGCTTACGCGTACCGCTTTCAATGATGTCCTTTGTTTCCTGAGAGAGTGGCAAATTTGGGCGCCCAGATTTGGTTGTATCCATTTCACATTCATCCAAAGTTTTATTCCAATTTCTTTTGACGAAGTACTCACTTCTTCGCAACTTTTTGGCAATCCATGAACATGTTATAAAGGTGGCTCCAGCATCACGAGCTTCCCGAAATGTTATTGCTCGTATGCGATCTATCACACGTTGCCTCTCCGAATCACCAATTAATTGAGAAGCCATTATATTATCACTTTATCAGCTAGAGTAATTTTAATACCTGCAATAAATAAAGAATTTTATATATTTTTATAATCACTAAAAACTATTTCGATATAAGTAAACATGTAAGCTGCAAATGGGGGGGGGGGGGAGGGGCTAAGGTTTTTTGGAACCCCTTATATATATATATATATATATATATTAGTGGTGGACCGGGTATCCGCATCATTTTTAACATCCGCATCCGCATCGGCACTTCTGACTGCGGATGTTATGCGGATATTACCTCTAATAAATTATGCAATTTACATTTAAATTAGCTTATAAAGTAGCTTATAAGGCCCAGTCATGCACATTTCATGTAGAGTATTAATTATTAATGAACAAACAAATATATAAACCTCCAAATATAAATATCTGGTAACACAGAAAATTGAATGAAACTTGTTTCATTGAATTTTCTTTTGGCTGAAACTCTTGAGAAAGTTATTATTTTTATCATAATGAAAACATTAATATTAATTTTAATTCTTATGCATTGCCTGCCATAATAGTAATATCACGAAATTTGAAAAATTATGTCATAGATTCATAATTCTATATTATATTGATAGATTAACTAAATATCCGCATCCGCATCCGCGGATATTGAAATTAAAAACCCGCATCCACATCCGCAGATGTTGAAAAAACTGACATCCGGTCCACCACTAATATATGTGTGTGTATATATATATATATATATATATTATATATATTATATATATATGTGTGTGTATGTGTGTAAAAATGAACAATGAATAATTCCTTTGTAATCCGTGTATTTATATAAATCCTCATGTTTACCTAATCCGTGTATTTATATAATCCTTATATGGATCCTTATATTCATTGTCTTCATACAGTACTTATGTTTGTATGGTTTTTATGTTCGAATGTTCATTTTTACATGAGGAACCAAATTCGCCTGATGCGAGTTTGGATAGAATTTCGATTTTTGCTTTCTATTTTTTTTTCAGTGTCACAACCATGCGACCTACCATTTCTATGGTTTAGTCGTATCCATATTTCCATTTTTTATTTGTTAGAGAATTTATTATAATTAATTATGGTTGTCTTGCATCTAACCCTCAACCATAAATTTTATTAGATTATGCATGCACATTGCATATGGCATGATTGGAACCCTTAGTTGTACTTCTTTATGCATTTACTTAATTCTTCCTCAAATGTACCTAATTCCTTAATATTTGCCGTATATTTAATTAATAGTTTCACTCATTCTTTGTCTCTAATTCGTTTCTTCTAATTTCTCCCAATAATGACTTGTACTGTATGTATGAATTAAATAACTATGGCGTATTAATTATAAATTGACGTATGGCATAATTTGAATAACTATGACATCATAAAGTAGCTTAATTCCCTTCACATTTTCCCGTCATTAATTTCCCTTCATCATATCTCTAGTATACAATGTATGGTAAATTCTTTAACATAATAATAAAAACTTTACACTCTATACGTCATTAATTATATATTGTTCATTCATGCATCCATGTCCTTTCTTGACCTTTATCGTTTGTTAATTTTATTAATTATTCATTCAGCTACCTACTGTCTACCATTGTCAACCTATTGTGTGATTACCAATATGTGTACAATAGTTTATGCATTCGTACATGTCCATTGAGGACGTACATAATTACGTACATGTAAATACGTCCACATATATTATTTTTACTTTTTCTTTTAAGTGCGTTCACCTCTCGCAAGCTGCTCATTCATGCGGATTCAAGGTGTTCGAACTCCCCTGGCGTCGCCAAAAGCGAGCTTCTGAGTCCGACCTTCTCTCTTGTTGCTTCTAATCATAAAACATTATTATGTGTGTCATGTTATATACACCTTACCTTACAACCTTACAAAGGTTTCGCGCGATGATCTCTCATTTCGCGAAGGTCAAGCTTGTCGCCCCTCCTCTGGAGGGGACCGTATGTGCCCATGTACTTTGTTATACTCCTAACATTTACAGATAAAGGTATATTTTAAGGATAAAAAAAATCAGTTATCACTGTGGGGCTCTTTGAGAAATAGGCGTGCTCCTGAATACTAATCATAAGTTTTTCAAATATTTTCTTTACCAGTAGTGATGTTACAGGTTGAATGTCCTGCACTTAACTCCGATAGTCTACTGTCTCCAACAACCTATTGGAAGCAATTTAAGCAACAGACAACCCATTTTCATATTTAAAACTTGGCTGATTGTCTGATTACTCAATATATTTGATCTCTCATCTCTGACAATTTCTTCTCACCTTATTATTTCATTACAATCCCTAGTTAAACATTTTGACTTAAACATGGACAGTGATGAATTGCAACAATTAAAAAAGAAGAGGCGTGAGAAGTTGGGTGCTGCTACCAAGGCCATTAACACTTTTAACAATATTACACAACCAGGCAAGGAAGATTTAGAGCAGAGGTCACCAACCTGGGCGGTAGCGCCCACTAGTGGGCGATAAGCTTTTTTAATTTTCAAAAAGTCGTAAAAGTGGGTGGTGAACAAAAAAAAAGGTTGGTGACCCCTGATTTAGAGTATGTAATTTTTAAATTGGATAAATTTAAGATGGGTATTACTATCCATTGATGAGAATATTTCAAAGTTAGTTGATCCTGAAATGACTGATGAAGAACTTACAGACCTTTACTCTGATAAGGATCATCAGATAATCTAAATTGAGCACTACATAAGGAGACTACAGTCTTGTTTGAACGACTTAACACCAAATAAACCTATTTCTGATTTTAATCAAAATAGAGCTAACCTTCAACAAAATTTAAGTTGCAGGCCAAATCCCGAGTCACAAGAATTTAGGACTAAATTACCCATTTTGCTAGTACCAACATTTGATGGGGACAGGGTACAGTCCCCATCTTTCATTGAAAAATTTGAGAATTCAGTTGGTAGTAAACCTTGTACTCCTCTTGTTGATAAGTTTAGCTACTTAATTAGTTTCCTTAAAGGTCCAGCCTATAGCATGACAGGCTATTTACCAGCTGTGGGTGGTTCATATGAAGTAGCTATTGATCTCTTGAAACGTAATTACATTAATAAAGATGAGATTATATTTGAATTATCTCAACAAATTAATGATTTTGCACCCGTAAAAGGTGAGCATAGTAGTATGGAAAGATTTTATTCAAAATTAGAAGCTATTATGGGACAACTGGTTAGCAATGAGATAGATGTTAAAGCTTCATCTTGGCTCATACAAGGCGCAGTTCTTAGGTGTCTCCCTTTGAGGATTAAAGATGTTATATTTTAAAAGACAGTTAGAAAATTATCCTAATCTTGAAGACATCAGAAAACACTTTCCAACTACCCTAACTAATTTCAAATTGAGAAATAGTTCAACACAAAATAAGACCCAGACTATGGATAAACCAAAGACTGTCTCCAGAAACCAGCTAGCTACAGCCAAACAGACAAAACTTGATACTGTAGACTCAACTATGTCCAACTATACCTCACGAACTTTACAGAACTTATAATGTAAGTTACAACTACAGAACTTTAATGTAACTGCCACCTCAACTTACACATCATATTGTAAATTTTGTGCAAATGTTGAACACAGTAGTACTGGGTATGGCAAATATTCAGACTTTAACTGAAGATCTAAAAGATGTTAACAGTTGAACCTATGTAAAAAGCGTACTGGCCAGGGACATTAAAGAAAGATTGTAAATCTAGGTTAAAATTAATTTGTAAGTTTTGTTAAAGTTCAAGACACGTCACAGCAATGTATGATTCACTGAAGTGTCCAAACAACAATACTCAAACTCAAAAGATACCTCCTCCAAACAAGGATAATCAAGAAAATGCTACTTTCATGGGGCATTCTGTTTGTTCAAACAACGTAGCAAAAAACACAGGTTCTTTTACCAACTATTACTTTGGACTTAGTGAATGGTGAGGGTAGCACCACTCCAGAGAGCTGTCTTATAAACTCTTGTTCTCAACAAACATTTGTCCCACGAAATTTAGTCCCACCAAACCCAAATGAACAAGAACTCAATATCACATCCTTTGTTAAGAATGACTCAAACAAAAATAGCTATAAGACAATTCACCTGGAATTACATGTAGGAAATGAACTCGAAAAATTAAAACGTTATTGCTTCAAAAGTAGGATAAAACAAAATGATTGTACCCAAACTAGAACAAATTATTAATCATTTGAGAATACAGTACAATATAGCTGATAGACATATCACAAACAACACAGTAGCTAACATTCAAATGTTAATGGGGCAGATTATATTCACCTTATTCATAGGGGCATAGTGAAAATAGGTAATAGTATAGCTTATCAGACACCATCAGGGATAGCCCTTGGGTGACCGATCCAGATACAACCGAGACCTAAACCAGAATAGTTCATGACTAACAAATACTGTGCCTCAACTCAGTTCTACATAACACCTGTAAGAACAGCAACACTTTGAATAATATTAAAACAGCTGAGAACATTAATTCATCACTATCAAATGAAACTCTAGATGAGACAATTCAAACTTTATGGCTGCTAAAATCTGTGGGTATAAATGACACAAATCAAACTTCAGAAGATCAGTTAATGGTAAAAAGATTTGAAGACACTATTCAGTGCAAAGACAATAGTTATTTTGTTGAGTTACCTTGGAAAATAAATTGTCCAACTTTAAGAGATAATTTTAAAGTAGATAAAGGACATTTATATAAAGTAATGAAAAGCTCAAATAGGATAAAAGAATTCAAATGTACAGCGCTGTCTTCAAAGAACATCTACAGAAAAGCTTCATTGAAGAAGTAACAACTAACCCTTTTTAAAAGATGGTGTCATTATTTAACCCACGTGGGAGTTTATCGACAAGATGCCCCAACAACAAAACTCAGAGTAATTTATAACTGTAGCATCAAAGACTGATAAACACAGTTTGAATGATTGTCTGATTGAGGGTCCTAATCTCATTTCTGACCTTGTGAAGATCTTACTCAGGTTAGATACATTTGCCTTACAAAGTAACAATTCAAAGGATCAACTTAGGTTCTTATGGTTTAGGGATCCGTTTGATTTGAATAAAGGGCTGAGAACCTATAGATTCAATGTTGCATTGTTTGGAGCCAATTGCTCACCGAGCCTTTTAGCATTGACAATTAGACATCATTTGAGCCAGTTTAATAACTCTTTAACACTAAACTTCCTTAAAGAACATTTTTACATAGATAATCTAATAGGCTCAACATCAACAAAATCTGAATTATCTGAGGTCTATGAAAACTCTCAAAACATCATGCAACAAGGTAACTTTGAACTTAAAGAGTGGATTTCAAATGATGAGGATTTAAACAAAAAGATTTTAAAAGATAATAATGGTCTTACTGAACCATCAGACAGAGTTAAAACTTTAGGTATGAACTGGTATTTGGACGCAGCTTCTAACAATCATGATTCAATCTGCACTAAAAGTTTTAAACTTGATGAGGAAGCTAACACTAAAAGATAGATATTATCAGAGGCTTCCAAAATTTTTGATCCCATGGATTTATTTCTGCCTTCAACAATAAGATCAAAGATTCTCCTCCAAGAACTTTGGAAGACAAATGTTGGTGGGATGAGCCAATAACAACTGAAGATCAAACATCTTGAAAGAAGTTAGCTATTGATTTAACAAAAGTGCAGAACATTAAATTACTAAGGTGGTGTGGGTTTAGGGAAAAACCGTAAAGACTTCATGTATTTGTTGATGCAAGTACACAGGCTTATAGGTGCTGTGCATACCTTGTAAGTCCTACAGAAAGTCATCTAATTTAAGCAAAAGGGAAAGTTGCACCTCTCAAATCTACCCTCAATTGGAACTTTTGGCTGCTGCGTTAGCTATTAAGATCATTTCATTTCTTAAAGATGCTTACCATGCTGTAAACATAACTGATATCCACAGCTGGCTCGACAGTCAGATTTGTCATGCCTGGGTACAGAATGTTAGCATTAATGGTAAGATTCCTTTATATATATATATATATATATATATATATATATATATATATAGTAAGGAATAAGAGGACGAGAAGGTGGTACATGTTTATTAGTCAGACGTTTCGAAAATTCAATTTCCATCATCAGTGCTAAGAAGTATAAAGTAAAAAAGTGAAAAAATATAGTAAAAGATTTTAACAATATATGTATTTGTAGTCCTATGATAATAATTTAAAGTTAAAAAAATTACATAAAATGTAGAGAGGTAAGAACTATAGTCGTTGAGGGTAGGTTTTGTACTAAGGCTATATAGGGACTCGAGGATGCGGAGGTCGGTTGGTTGGTATGCTGAATTGATAATTTTGAAATTGGTGGGGAGCACTGGGTGATTGTGGAGGTGTCAATGGTCCCTTATTGATGATTTCGATGGTTTATTTAAAGGTTGTGATGTTCTGGTAGAAATGCCGCGATGTTCGTCCACTCTTGTTTGATATTGGCGAATGGCGGTGTCAATATAGTGCGAATTTGCAGTGAGTACAATTGAAACAGTAGATACTGGATGAAACAAGGGGCTGGTTTTTTTTTTTCTTTATGGTTGAGATACGATTTAATGCTATTATTATTATTGGTGAATACAAATTTAAGGCTAAGTTGAGGGTAAAGAGGGGTGAGTATGTGGCGAAGTTCTGATTGTATTTTGTAACTAATATAGTCGTAGTAGGGAAAAGAAAAGTAATTTATATCTTTTTTAACAATAGGGACTTTAAGGGCGGTGGGGTGATAAATGTTGATGAGAAAATTTATAGTTAGAGATTGTCGTAAATGTTTTAGGAAAGAGTTATTAATGCTGAAACTGTGAATGAATTCTATTTCGTTGTGGAAGGATAAGTAGGAGGAACAAAGTTGATAAGCACGGTGGATTAAAATTTTAATGCTGTTAATTTTATATAGTAAGGGAATGTAGCTTAAGTAGTTTGTACCTAGGCCTGTATATGTTGGTTTTCGATATATGGAAGTGCTGAATTTATTATTTTGTTTTGTTATATTTAAAAAGGGTAGGGTGTTGTTAGACTCGTCTTCTTTAGTGAACTTGATGGTTTGATTCCGGGAATTGAGATAGTTAAGAAAAAGAGGGGCGTGGTTAGCATTGTGAAAGAGGAGAAAAGTGTCATCGACATATCTTTTATACAGGTGTGGTTTGTAATGGGTGGGACAATGGAGTAGCCAGTTATTTTCGTGATAACAGAGAAAGGTGTTAGCAAGAGTGGCTCTTAGGGGTATCCCACGGCTAATGAATCGGCTTGTTGGTAAAGTTGTTTATTGAAAAGAAGTAGTTGTCTGAAGCGACAAGTGTTAGTAGTTTGGTAAATTCTTGTTTCGTTAGGTTGAGGTCTGTGTTCGGATTGTTGGAAAATAAATTGTTGGTGCAAATGTCGATGGCTTCTTTAATTGGTACGTTGATGTAGAGGGATACTATGTCAAAGCTGTGCATATGGAGGTTGTTTGAATTGTTCTTTGGCGAATTCGTAGGAATTGGGGATGGAATATTGATTCTGCGTTAGGGGGGTTAGGGGGTGGAATTAGGAATTTTGCTAGGTGGTAATTATGGGTGATGTAGGCAGAAAGGATAGGTCTAATGGGTAAGTTTGGTTTGTGTATTTTAGGGAGGCCGTAAAGAGTGTCTGGGGAGGAGCCGAAAGAGCGTATTTGGTTGCAAACATCCTCCGAAATTTTATTTTGATCATATAATTTTTGAGGAAATGGTTGGTTTTATCTTCAAGTTTTAGGGAAAGTGTTAGAGGATTGTCATTAATCTTTTTGAATTTAGTAGAATCGTTGAGGACGTTATTAACCTTATTATTATCATCCGATTTGTTAAGAAGAATGGTACCTTTGCTTTTATCAGGACGTGAAATTATGATGGAGTCATCCCTGGATAATTCTTTTAGGCAAGCGATATTTTTACTGTTGATTAGGGGGAAAAACTTTATGAGGTTTAAAGTTATAAAAGTGTTCATTGGCGATATGGGTAATTGAAGACTTTAGAAATGGAAGTTTTGTCCCGTGAGCTATTGGGAATCGCTTTAAACTATGAAAAAGTTTTTCAAATGATAAAAAGTGTTTAAAATAATTTATCTTAAAATTTGGTAACTTAAAATCAAGGCCCAAAGAGGGAAGTCATCTTTCGTTGTTGCTCAAAGTTCTCTTCGAAAAATTGTTTGATCAGGGTTTAGACTTTAGAGGTTGAAGGTTGGATTTCAGGCCCACTTGATTTAACTTTCTATTATGTCTTAGCTGAATCTGTTTGCGGTAGTTGTTGGTGTCTTTAACAATTTGATTTTTTAACATTAAATAGTTTATAAAATTTACAGATTCTTTTAGTTGAGTTAAAAGGATATTATATTTAGTGATGAGGTTTTTACTATTGTTATGCTTAACATATATATATATATATATATATATATATATATATATATATAGCGAGGGATAGGAGGACGAAAAGATGGCACATGTTTATTTACAGACGTTTCGGAAAAATTCAAATAAATATAATGAACAAAAACAACAATATATTAAAATGAACATGCGAAAATTGGCGATAATTAATGAGAATTAATAATGCAATTACAGTGTGCATTAAATTAAAATCAAAGATGAAATAATATAAAGTATAAAAGTGTGGATACTAAACAAAATATAAAAGAATTAAAAAATAGGTAAAAAATGAGGAGGGTCTTACCAACTTAACATAGTGAGGGACTAATTATACAGAGGATTGGGAATGGTGGCTTGTTGAAAAAATCCATATTGGAAAGGATGGAGCCAAGCGGAATGATGCCGGATTTCTTTTCAGTATGAGAGTTTATTTGGCGATGTTTAGGGTGAAAGCGAAGCTTTAATCGTTGAGGGTTGGTTGAATATTGAGTATAAAAAGAGACTCAAGAATACGGAGGTCGATTAGTTGGTTGGCTGAATTAACAATTTTGAAATTAGAGGAAAGTAGTGGGTGGTTGTGAAGGTGGCAATGATCCCTTATTGCTGATTTGGAGGGTTTGTTCAAGGGTTGCGAAGTTCTGGTGGAAACACCACAATGCTCGTCCACTCTTGTTTGATATTGGCGGATGGTACCGCCAATATAGTTCGCTTTGCAGCGAACACAATTAAAAGCGTAGATAGTGGACGAAGCAAGTGGCTGGGGTGTTTTTTTCTTTATGGTTAAGGTATGATTTCATAATATTATTGTTGGTGAAGACAAAATTAAATTTAATTTGGGGGTAAAGCGGAGTGAGTAGAAGGTGGGGTTCTGAAAGTATTTTGTGGCTGATGTGGTCGTAATGTGGAAATGAAAAATATTGTACGTCTTTTTTAAAGGTGGGAACTTTAAAGGGGGTCCCATAGCTTTTTCTTCTCGTTGATCCCTTCCTCAGTTCATTTTCTTTAGATTTCGTTTCGTTTAGTCAGAGAGAGAGAGAATTAAAATTGGTATTTGCTGTCCGATGACCATTTCTTTTTTTTCTTTCCTTCAACGTTTATTGCTCTGTATACAGCCTGCCTATTTTTGTGTTTAAAAATTGGGTACTTTTGCATTATCCTCCCAACACTAATTTTTTTTATAATGGCGGCGGGCTGTTTTTACCGTAACCGAACCTAACCTAACCTAACCTAACCTAATACCAACACTAATTTTTTTATAATGGAAGGAAAATAAAGTACCATAACCAAAACCAAACCAACATTATATAAAAAAATTAGTGTTGGGAGGATAATGCAAAAGAACCAAAAATTGTTTTGTGTTTGTTTTCGGCGGTGGAAATGATTGTGATGATAATAATAATAATTAGTAAATAAAATTCACACTTATAACATGCAATTAAATACGGTCGTTTCAAAGGTTGGTTCGTATATTGTAACGCATTTCTAGGTAATAAAAATATATATATGTATGTGTATATATAGAGTAAAGCATTGTAAGAGATTAAATAAGTGCGTAACAAAATTTTCCAGTATCTCGTAGACAGTTTTTAAGGTTATTCTTCGATAGATGTACTGTATATAGTTTAAGGACTTCAAGCTGACACATGACCATCATATGTGTATACTTTTAAGGTAATTTTAAGTTCGCTTTTTTGCTTTTCGCTTTCTAGTTTAAGGTGTCATTTTAAGGGTTAAAGTCGAAAAATAATCGTTAAAGACACTAATTTATACTGGGTTGATTCAGACTGTTTAAGTTTATTTTGCTTGCCGTATATATATTGTGTGAGACGTCAAAAGAAGCTAAATTTTTATATAAAAAGATTAAAATTTGTTTAAGTGAAATAGAGGAATTGTTTTCATAAATTCTTTTGATAAATTAATTTTCGTTTTTTTTACTTTTTATATATTCATTAATTTTTATATTTTTATAGGTGGGCTGATTGTTGTTGTCTATTTTTCTTTTTCATTTTAATGACAATACCAAGTGATATTTGCTGTTTAAATTTCTTTTATTCTGAAATTAGATTTTATTGTGATCAGTGTTTTTGTTTAACATTGTAATTTGCGTATAAATAATGAAAAATGTTCTACGTTCGCGCCTTTGCATGGAAAATATCACAAAATTATGTCAGGATGTAATGCAGTTTCATTCGGGTAGGAGTATTTTTATAAAGGTTTGCTTGCAACACAAAGCGAACATTCTTCATTATGCAATGATTTATTTTAATTTTTGTTTATGTAGTAGGTTGTGCTGTAGTTTTGTATTCATAATACCTGTTCTTACTTAAGATAACGATGTAAAATTGTATTTAGTTTCACTTGAAAACGATAAATTACTGGAATTCTTGTGATTACAAACCATACTGGGTTTTGTGTTGAAGGAGAAAGTTGTCTCTCAGATGTAATTTGTGAATTATGAGTTTTCTTCCTATGAAATTTAGCGTTTCAGGCTGGAATTAATATATTAAAGTACTTTTCGGTATTAATATTTAAATTTTTTATATTTAATGATTCTGTTTTGGAAAATTGTTATTTTTTAAACTTCATTTGGGTTTACTCATGCAATTGAAACTTTAGCTTGAGTGTTCACCGGAAATGGAGCCTTTTAGATTGCCAGTAACGCTCCCCCCAAAGTGTAAGAGGGTTCATGATTTTCGGGAATTGATGACATGAAGTTTCTAGGTTTCATTTTTGTCTTCTGTATTTAAATGTATTGACGTGATTTCTGAAGGTAGTTTGAATAATAATATTTTTTAAATTATAATAACGGTTACTATGTAGGGGCGCTATTATATTTCTACTATGCAGTTTTGTTTCGTTGCGTTTGATGAATTTTTATCATCTCCGATGTACCTGCCATAAGTGACCTTATTGGTAGTTAGGCGTGATTAAATTTTTGCGAAATTTTGAGAGATTTGTCATATTTTTCCGTAAAGTTGGCCAGAGCAAATTATAGTTATTATTTCGAAGTGAAGTGTCGAGAAAATTCAGTAAATTAAATATGAAAAAGTGATTATCAGTAGCAGTACAAACTTTGATAGTTTTTTATCAAAATTTCGAGAGGCTTGATTTGGAAGCAACTAAGTTGGATCCAAATTCCATTCATTGAGTTCAGTTGACCCGATAGGTGATCGATCACCGATGTGAGAGAGAGAGAGAGAGAGAGGAGACGATAAGTGAGAAGAGAAGAATGAGAAAACAGAAACCGAATGCGCAAGGACTTAGTGCAGGACATTTTCGGTCGAAGGTGGTTTACTGGTATTTTTCGGGCAGTCGCTGGTCCCGCTGCTCTATGCTTCGCTAAATATGTGTTTTAGCACTCGGTAGGCAAACCACGGGAGTTTGAACGAGTGTCTAAGGCTTTACTGTCCATACAGACATAGAGTAGGTTCGTTGTGAAACCGCCTACGGCGAAGTGATCGTTTGATTATTGCCAGCAAGAGAGTTCCTCAGGTGGACGTAGGAAGAGCAGCGTTCACCGACCAAAGTCGAGATAAGAGAGGCGAGTTTCTTCGACGACTTCTAGAATTGCAAATTTCGTCCAATTCCGGTGCGTGGTTCCACTTTCAGATATCTCTATCCCCTGATCCTCTTAGAATTGGACGTCTTTCTTGTTTTTTTTCGCCATTTGGAGAGAGAGCGAAACCAACCTCAAGCGTGCTGACCTATTGCATGATGATGCAACCCCTTGCATTCTAGCGAAGTGAGCAGGAGAGCTGCGATTGAAAATTGAAGTCCTTTGTCAACTCGCGGATTGTGATCTAAACAACGTCCAGAAATTAATGTACTGATTATTATGTAATGAAATTATAAGTGAAAGGGTGCGATTATTGCCCATATTTGTTTTGGGTTTCGTGAAAGAGTATGTGCGCTCTGGTCAGTATTTTACATAAACATTTTCTTGTTCTTTCTATGTTGCCCTGATAGTAATTGTATAACTATATAAATAATGGTTTCGAATGTAAAGCGATCTTTGATGAGGAATCGCTGGAATAGATTGTGAACTTGAAATATGTGTAACCAGTGTTCAGAAAATTGTCCGTTATTTTTCACGTAACAGATGCGTTACAGAGTGTAAATTGATTATTAGTGTGAAATGTTATTTTTATGCAAATGTTGTGAAAATTATAGTTTTAGTATTTTTCGATTTTTATAAAATGATACAAAATATCTAATGTGTGGAATTTGTATAAATAAATAAATTTGTTAAACGATATTAATAAGTTTTCCTAGTGTGAAACTTATTTTCAAGGGGGTGATGCGAGTGTAGTAATGTCTAATTAAGAATTAAAATGTTTTGTTTATAAGAATTTAATAATGTTTGTTTAATAAAGAAGATAATAATGTTTAATAGGAAATGTAATTACGTTAAATATTGTTTGTTTAATAAAGAAGATAATAATGTTTAATAGGAAATGTAATTAAGTTAAATAATGTTTGTTTAATAAAGAAGATAACAATGTTTAATAGGAAATGTAATTAAGTTAAATAATTGTTTGGCTATAAAAAGCTAGTTGGAAACACCCCGAAATGGTCTAGAGGCTGGGCAGAAATGCCCCAGTTATCGGACGGCCTTTGTCCTAATAAGGTGTTTTTTTTTGTATTAAGATGTTTTTGTAATGTAGAATATTTTTCATGTCTCTCTCCGGCTAAAATGCTACCGTTAATTCCCCCCTCGCATTACCCCGTTTGTCTAAAGTGTTTCGGTATAAATAAAATGTCAGTAAAGTGTAATTAAGTGTATAATTAATCCCCCGGTCTTTTGCATTATTCGAAAGTGAAATGGCCTCCTCTCGGTTACGTACTACCCGTTTTTATAAAGTACAGCGAAAACGAGTGTAAAGAGAAATGATAAAAGATAGAGAAAATGAATGAAGTAACGTAACTAATAAAAATTGTAAGAGTTTTCGTAAAATGGGGTTCACTACATATTTTGGTGGCTACGCGGTGTTCCTTTTATATTAATATAAGAGCAGAAAAAATTACTATACCACGAACACGACGGAACGCACCGGAACGCGCCGGAACGCTGCGTAATAAGTGCCTTTTTTCGTACTCGAATGTTTGTTTGCTTGTTTTTGTTTGTTTTTGTTTTAAACCTCTCTCATGAAAGACCATGAAGTCTTCTGAAGGAAGGCGAGGAACGCGAGGAGGATTTTTTTTTTTTTTAAATTCTTATTTTTTAAATTTTTAATTTTATCTTTAATTTTTAAATTTTTATTAATTTTTATTTTTTATTTTTTATTTTATTTTTTTCTCATGAAAGACCATGAAAGACACCTTATAAAGGAAGGTGGGAGACCGTCATGAAGGAAGGTGAGGGGGGAAATTTTTCAAACTGATCCATGTCTGTCTCCCCAAAAACGGCTATACTATTGTTAGGAATTGTTTCATCGGTCAGTGAAATGGATCACTAATTCCATCGAAACTAGCGTAATTTCGGCTTTGTGCAATAGTGGACATATTTGGATAAGCTTTTTTTATTTTTAGTACGTTTTGTTTTAAATAGGTATCGTTTCAACACGGTAAGATACTCATTAATATGCACTCTACGTTTTCTTTGTATACAGTGCCACATTATTTCGTTTTTTATTTCAGTGATTTTGATGTGGAATTTTATTGGTCTTTTCACATTCTAGTTCCGCTTTCCTATAGTCTAAATGCTACTGCGGGCTGACGGAGGTTTAACTTAGACTGTCATAGGCTGTTCATTATTATTCTTCGACTGCACTTTCAATGGGAACTTTCTGTCCAACGATGACCATCGTGTTTTCATGTTTGTCCTGGAAGAGGTGTTGAAATTTCGTATGTTGTTCGTTTTGTTTCACGTTTATCGTTCAGTCTCTTATTTTAGATTGCTAACATCTTCTCTTAATTGAAAAATCTCTTCGTCCTTTTTCTTTAGGGCGTCGCGTATCGTGTAGTTTCCCAGGATTGCCATAAAAAATTTCACCATGGCCTTTTCTTCGGCGCTTTGGGGAGTCGTACAGTTACTGTTCTCCTCAACAAAATGTATCTTCGTTGCTTCCTCACATATTTTCATTTTTGCACATTAGCAAAATATTTTAAGAATTTTTGATATGTTTTTAAATATTAATGATAACGAAAAGTAGTCCAAATAATGGTTCACGAAACTTGCATAAAATTAATATTTTAAAAACTATGAAGAAAAATTCATTCTATCCGACACTAATAAATTCATAAAAACTTTAATATATATATATATATATATATATATCGCTCAAACCCGCAAGGAAAAAATTATAAAACAGTGTTTAAAAAGGCTAATTAATTTCGGTCGGTTACAACGAAGCCCTTTTCAAAGCCAAAAAACTAGTTAAAATGTCTAAAAAAGTTATAAAACATCCGTCCCGCGGAAAAGCTGAAGTTAAAATGACTGTTGTTAAGGCATAATCATAATTCATGCTTTTTCCATTCATTCTCTCTCTGTACTAAAAAAAAGGCGTTATTTCAGGTCTCTTTTTGAGAGCTTTCAGGATTTGTGACACCATTTATCTTGACGATGAAGTTTTACATATTAAAAATATATTTATAGGTTTGGGTTATTCAAAACTGTTCATTGATAAAGCTTATTTCGCCGCTAGGAGATCTTTCTTTTCTCCCAAAACTCGGAACCAGGATAAAGGCATTTTATTCCTTAAAGTGCCCTTTGAGGTTAAAAAAAGGCTTTCCTCACTCTTACCACAGCAGATTAAATTGGTCTCCGCTATGCCAAATAAATTGTCTTCGTTCATCCGTCATCCTATTACAAAAGCTTCCAATAATTCTAGCGTAGTTTATGAAATCCCATGTGGAGGTTGCCCTCAAAAATACTAGGGACACACAATATATTTTGCCCCACCGTTTTTTCTCAGCTAAATAATAGGCCATGGAGCTGAAATGTCCTTTGGGCCGTAAGTTTGAACTTTCTGCGCTTCACATAACCGGATTTTTTCAGTTTGAACCTCCCCTCCTTATATAAAACGCTTTTAAACGCCCTTGTATAAAACCGATGGTTAACGCAGTTTCGAAAATGGCGTCTGACAGTGATGTGCGTCTTAAACAGAGAGCTGTTATCGAGTTCTTAGCCGCAGAGAAGGAAACAGTTGGAAGTATCACAAACGTCTACAAAACGTTTACGGAGATGCTGTTGTTGATCGAAGCACAGTTAGACGCTGGTCTAAACGTGTGAGATCATCGGAGAGAGGGAGAGCCAGCTTCGATGATGAGCCACGCAGCAGTCGCCCGGCATCAGCTGTGACATCTCACACTGTGCAACGTGCTAACAGCATCATTCGATCAAATCGGCGCGTCACATACAAGGAGCTATCACTGGAGCTAGCAATTAGTGAAGGAAGTGTGAATACGATAATTCAGCAACTGGGATACTCAAAAGTGTGTTCACGGTTTGTTCCTCGCGAACTGACTGAAGATCACAAAGCCCAAAGAAAAGAAATTGTTCCGAGTCATTGGTTCGATACAAGACATAAGGGGATGACTTCCTTTCACGAATTGTGACTGGGGATGAGATTTGGGTACACCACTTTGAACCTGAAACAAAACACCAATCTATGGAGTGGCATCACGCAGTCTCCCCACGCATGAAAAAGTTCAGAATGGTTCCCTCTGCAGGAAAGGTTATAGCCACCATCTTCTGGGACATGAAAGGGGTGATTCTGGTGAACATTATGAAGAAAGGACAAACAATCAACTCTGAGGCATATACTGTATTACTACCCTACAGAAACTCCAGAGATGTATAAAGCGAGTTCGACCGAAGAGAAAACTGGAAGACGTTCTTCTTTTGCACGATAACGCAAGACCACATAACAGTTTGCAAACAAGAGAGGCCATCACAAAAATGCGCTTGACTGTGTTACCCCACCCTCCATACAGCCCGGATCTGGCACCTTCAGCCTTCCATTTGTTTGGGCCAATGAAGGATGCTATTCGTGGAAGAAAGTTTCACAGTAAGGATGAGGTTGTTGAGGAGGTTAAGAGGTAGTTCCAGCGGAACCCAGCGGACTTTTACCAGCAAGGAATAAAGGTCCTTGTTTCGAGGTGGAGGAAAGCCGTGGAAAAGGATGGAGACTATGTGGAAAAATAAAAACTTGTAAAAAAGGTATGTAACTACTTGTGTACAAAATTTCTGGAACTTTGAAGGAAACTCGGAAAGAAAAAAAAAGGTGGGGGCAAAATATCTTGAGTGGCCCTCGTACATCGGAGAGACAATTGATTTTCAGAGAAGGATTAATTCCCACAAACGTGACCTGAGATCGGGTAATACGTACTTATAGTAGCTTGGTTCAGCATAGGGAACATCATAATCATATTTTTAACTTCCAGGATTCTAAACCTATCATGAAAGTGAGGGACCAAGAACAGAAACAAATATACGAGGCATTTTATATTTTGGAGAAAATACCATTTAAAATATTAAGCTGTCCTACAGTATGGATACCTTTATTTTTAACATTTTAAAATATTTTAATGTAATTTCTGGTCGTGACCGGGTGCCAGATGTACAGGATTGATTTTTACTTAGATTTCTCATCTTGAATGTTTGAAATCTGGGCAATTTTGCCTTTTCCAACTGCCAGATGTACGACAGCCACCATCTTTCTGTCCGTGATTATGCCTTAACACAGTCATTTTAACTTCAGCTCTTCCGCGGGACGGAAGTTTGAAACTTTTTTTAGACATTTTAACTAGTTTATGGCTTTGAAAAGGGCTTGGTTGTAACCGGCCGAAATTAATTAGCCTTTTTAAGCACGATTTTAATATTATATTGTTGCGGTAAATGCAATCAAAGTATATATATATATATATATATATATATATATATATATATATATATATATATATATATATATATATATATATATATCGAGAGCGTTTAAACTTTGTGACTGTTGTGTACTAGGGGCACATAGCGCAAATACACGCATTGAAATTAACTACATTTTAAGCGTACGAGTCGGATATTTGGCTATACGAAGTTGTCTGTGGATGGGGGAGGGTTGAACTATTCATTCATGGGATAATTCCAAAATCGCCGATGTGGCGGGTTCGTATTCGCGACGCCTCATATGTACTCGTACTCGTATATACATATTTTCGTCGAAAAGAATATTTCTTTTAAATAACTAATTAATAACTTATTCATTAAAAACTTTATCGTTGAAGTTATTTTAAGAGTTGTTGCGTACATGTAGTTTCATATTATTTCGGCGTGACGTAAACGAAAAGAAAGACGAAACTTCTATAAATAAGACGAGGACCAAAGCTCTCTAACCCTTTACATCCCAGTGTCACTTTACTGATTTTGTTCTGGCTAACGCCAGACGATTTTATTCAGTCTCGGAAAAGACCTCCGTGCGGTAAAGGGTTAAATTTCTGCCGAAAGAACTGAGGAACCTCCACCACACCACCCTGAATAATTTCAAGAACTAAGTGGAAAAGTTCTTGAGTAAAGTCCCTGACCAGCCAAGCGTAGCTGCTCACAAAGGCTGGATGAGAATGGAAAGCAATTCTCTTCTCCATCACATCCCGCAAATTCGAATCCAACGAAAGCAAACAAAAATAAATAAAAGTAAAACCTTTCCATAATTTAATCGATATACGTACAAAAGTTAGATTTATTTTTTATTGCATATTGAAAGAGGATGTCACACGCTTTTGTCGAATTTGACACAAAAGGAAAGAATGTAATCGCAAACCAATCAATATTTTCTATTAATCTTTTAAAAACTGACATGCATCAGGGTTTGTAATCTTAACGTAAAATTTGTATTATTATTATTATTATATATATATATATGCGTTAAACTGATCGGCTGCTAAACTATATATATATATATATATCGTAAAGAACGACGCTTGTATAGGAGATATTCCGCGCAAGACGAGAAAGAGAAAACAACAAATGAAAAAATGAAGTACCACCTGGGAATCGAACCCGGGATCTTCCGATTGCCGGTCAGACGCGATACCACTACACCATGGACTTCACTCTTCCAAATGCCGTAATTCCTCTACATACTCGCAGAAACCAATGCCCCAAGGGGGCACCTCCCGCATGCCGTAACATTATATACAATAGAGGTCGTCAATATTGAAATATTTTGCATAAAGAAACAATAACACCGAAAAGGTATTGTGAGTGAAAAGCTAAATTATAAAATGTTACGGGAAAATGGTTGTTGTGCAGTTCGTGTGTTGTTTGATGACTGAATTTGCTTTCATATATTTGTATAGAGAGTTCGTTTACCTCTCCTTTGTTGCTGTTGATTTCGACGGTTCCCGCGTTTGTTCGTTGTTGTTTGTGTCGGGTCACGGAAGGTGGTCCCTCGCGCGTGGAGTGTGGTTTTAAGTTTTGGTAAATTGTCTCCCGGAGACCGACGATTTAACGCTTCCTTCAAAGTACGTCACGATTTGCATTATTGCTCTCTACGAAACAATTTCTTACGCACAATCACTAATCGGCTTTGAACCCGGGCCTACAGCGTGGTAGGAAAGCACGCTCGACTCACCGCAATATAACGTTTCGGTAAAAACAAATAACATTCGAGACCCCTATTTCCTCACAAAGAGTGCCCGAGCAATCATGGGTGGCGAACCCAACTCCATCCGCGGTGGCGTAAGAGTCGAACCGGGCCTTCGCGGCTTGAATCCAGTTTCCAACCAACCGAGCCAACGGGTGTGCTATTATAGTACTATTTTCCTACTGTCATAAATAATTAATAGAACTAGAAAAGTGAACTAAACTTTAATTCCGTTTCGTAAATCCATTTTTCTTCAAAAAGCGTAACTCAAATCGAACATATATTCATTAAAGCAGTTTTAAAGCTGCGGAACGATACGTATATATCAACCGCGTGTAATTATGCAAAATGTAATATCTGGCCCCAGTCAACGGCCACTAAAGGGATGTTCTGTCAAAGATACATCATGAAAATGTGCAGTGTTGAAAACCGCTCAAAAAAAATATTTATATAGCGAGGAATAAGAGGACGAGGAGATGGTACACGTTTATTAACAGACGTTTCGGAAAAAATCAATTTCCATCATCAGTGCTAAAAAATTAAAACAAATGTAAAAAAATTAACAAATATAAATAATTATGTAAATAATATGATAAATAATGTTTTTTACAATATATTTTATGTAGTCATATGATGACAATAATTTAAAATTAAAAAATCTATAAAATTTAGAGAGGTAAGACAACAGTTAAAATATACAAAGGTTAAAAGGTGAACGAATATTGAAAACAAATCTTACCAAGTTATTATAGGTGGGGGGGGGGGAGATCTGATTGTATAAAGGTTGGGAATGGTCGAGTGTTGGAGTATCCATATTAGAATTGTTCGAAAGCCGAAGAGTGACAGCAGAGTTCTTTTGCAGTAATGAGTCAGAAGAATTATATATCTAGCTATGTTTAAGTTAAAAGCAGAACTATAGTCGTTGAGGGTTGGTTTCATACAAAGGATATATAGGGATCCGAAGATACGGAGGTCGGTTAGTTGGTATGCTGAGTTGATAATTTTGTAATTGGTGGGAAGTAGTGGAAGATTGTGGACGTGGCAATAATCCCTTATTGCTGATTTGGATGGGTTATTTAAAAGTTGTAATGTTCTAGTAGAAGTTCCGCGATGTTCGTCCACTCTTGTTTGATATATAATATATATATATATATATATATATATATATATATATATATATATATATATATAAATGTGTGTTTGTGTGTGCGTATGTGGAAAAGGTTTTCCACATGAAAATAAAGTTTTGGTTAAAATTTAAAAATATTATTGTGTTTGGATAAATTAAAGTATTAATCCTTTAAAAGATATTATTCTGTTCGTATAAATTAAAATATGAGCCCGCTAAATTTTTGATATTGTATAAAGTGCCTCGATGCCAGTACATTGCTTGGCATCCTTTTTCGATAACCCTAACGACTCCAGTGTGCAACATCTATAATCTTAAACAGAGATTCCTAAATTCTAGATGTTCTTTTCGACTATTATAAATCACATAAAAGAGTTGAGTGTAAAACTACAATTATATAAATTCTTTTGCTAATATCATTATTAGAGTAGGACTTGCAAGTTTAATAATCTTTTGTAAACGTGGCACCATGGGAGTTTCTCCAGGGCAGAGTGGAAGCACATGAGAGGGCAGGCGACGCCTCACTCCTCGATAGCCGGTGTTTTGCCCTTGGGGCAGCCGGTGTCGGCTCAGGTCTTTCTCTTTCGTTTTACAATTCTCTAAACAAGTGTTGTGTTAAGGATTTTATTTCCTAATTACCCTCTATTGTAAAAGAAAATCTAATATTTTAAAAGTGATTCTAACCTTGTGAAATAAAGACTGACAGAGGTAATTCGTTATTTATTTCCTTCGAGCAAAGAGAGGCGCCATTGAACGAAGGTATAAATTGTTTTCCGCAACTCGCGGTCAGATAAGGTACAGTGGAAAGAAGAACCGTGGACGTCAACGGTAAAAAACGTCATTGCCGCTACAAAAATATAAAAGGAAAATAGTATCATCTACTATTCCGACATATATATATATATATATATATATATTAGGGTGGCCCACAGAAGGGGGTGAAATTTTTTTCTCCGAAATAAATGTTTGTGTGCTCATAACCCAAACGTACCCACTAGATGAGAAACTAGCGCACGTGAATTTTTTTTTAAATTAATGAATATTTAAGGTATGCACACGGCTGCTATTTTTAATGCCCTGTAATGCTCAGCTCTGACGTGGCCTATATAGCAGGAATAACTCGGAACTTAAAAAGAAAATCGCGCAATTCGCCCAGTTTCTAATTCCAAATTATGTCCTAATTAACTAATTAATGAAGTTTACAGTTGGCAACTCTTATTTTTTAACATACTACGATTTGGCATCGCATTTCAAATACTAACGGTTTTCCTCAGTTACACTCCCGGCAGAATCGGATAGGGTGTATTAAGTGTTCACGCATCACTGGGAATCATTTATCTTAGCTTGCTTTTTAATGACTGAGGTGAATATTTAATTAATTAATATTAATATTTAATTAAGGTGAATATATACTCTATAGCGTTATAAATTGCTATGATGCTTGAAGTTTCAATATTACTATTGCGTTAGGGTGTGTCGAATTTTTCAACTTTCAAATTCCAAATATGAGGGGTGCTAAAAAGTTGCAGCATGACTTAGGAATTCTAAAGATATTTTTATTAATTTAATATAATTTAGTTTTGCTTGGTAAGAAGCTACATAAAAATAGACTTTTTTGACTTTTTTGTGGAATTATATAATAATTATTATATTAATAATTATATATGCTGTATATATAATGCACTGCTGTTTTTGCTTATTTCACAGGTTGAAACATATTCATCAGTGTGCTGAAGATTACTTGTCCGTCAGTGCTACCATCCTAACCAGTGGGAATTGACCTACAATGGCTTCTAAAAGGAGGACAAGACTGGGGACATTCACACATATGAGCAACCTAATTGGAACTGGTAGAGAGTTGTTGCCCTCTGAACTCCCAACTCTGCGAGACGTTCTGAAATATGGGCTACTGCTAAGAGAACAAAGTGGTGAGGATGTGAGAAACTACCCAGCAGCCAGTCTTGCAAAGGACATTTACCCTAAAGTGCTTGAAAAGTGGGAACGAGCAAACAGTTCTTTTGTAGTCCCCGTTGTAAATTCACGAGTCACAATCTTAAACAAGATCTAAGAGAGCTGGGAGCAGGCCAAAAACATATCTCTTGGGAGAGGAAAGCTACATGTCAAAGAGGCTTTCATTGCAAAACTTGACAAGCTTTTTGACATCCTCAGTTGCAAGTGTAAAATTGTTCTCTGCTCTGAATTTGGCTGCCTTGCAGATGCTGGTTGCAAAAACGACTCACATTAACTGTACATGCCCTAGGGAGATGAAGATCCCTGTGAAGGAACTTGCTTTCATTAAAGGTCAGAGAGACAAGTCTGGTTCTATTGGACCACATCAGATTGGCTTGCCAGATCAACCTGAGCACAACAGACAAGTCAAAAAGCAGAAGCGGCAAGAAGACGAAAGAAGAAGGCTTGCTGAATATAAGCAGACAAGTAAGCAGGATGTTTCAATGCCATCAAATGAAATAATTTTCTCTGATGATGAAAATGAAGAACAAATAGCTGATGCTCAAGATGGAAAGGATGGAAGTTATGAAGTGACATTAGAAATACCAAGCACGTCTTCAACTTCCAATAAAAAGCCAGAGTACAACACATTAGAAATACCTAATGTTGCTATGCATAGCATCAGATATGGTGTTGGCCTGCGTGCCACAGCTGCCATCACCACTGCTGCCTTTATGGATGCTGGCTTGATCACTGAAGAAGACAAGAGACTTGTAGTTGATCACAATAAAGTCAAGAGGGCCCAAGAAAAAGTTATGAGATCCCTGGATCAGGAATTTGATGATCTTTGTAAGAAGGGTGAAATTGACTGCATCTTCTTTGACGGCCGTCAAGATACAACTAAAGTTATGCTGAAAGCAGACAATTCAGATCGTCAGTTCCCCAGCATCATCAAAGAAGAGCATTATTCTGTGTGCAGTGAGCCAGGTGGAAGATATCTCTACCACCTCACTCCTGAGAAAGGCTCAACGAGAAAAAACCTGCTGAAGTTATTGCTGATAATCTTGTAGATTTCATGAAGAAGAAGGGCATTGATAAAAGCCTGCAGGCCATTGGAGGTGATTCTACAAATGTTAACACTGGCTGGGAGGGTGGTTCCATGTATTGGGTAGAGGTCAAGCTTTGCCGTAAGCTGATCTGGTTGGTTTGTGCCCTCCACACTAACGAGTTACCCCTGCGACACTTGATCACAGCACTGGATGGGAAGACCTTGTCTAACAACAAGTGGACAGGTAACATTGGCAAGATGCTAGACACTGCAACCGAACTTGAAATTGATCCTTCATTCACCAAACTCTCAATTGGAGAGCCTCTTACTTCACTGAGTGACAATGTCGTAAAGGATCTCTCTACTGATCAAGCGTACGGGTATAGGATCACACAGGCCATAAGGACAGGAGAACTTCCCACAGATCTGGCCCTTCTTGAAATTGGTCCAGTGAACCATTCAAGGTGGTTGACAACAGCAAACAGGCTTTGTCGCATATGGGTTTCAAAACATGGCCTTAAAGGCAAAACCCTCAACAACTTAAGACTGATAGTGGAATACATTGTTGGTGTGTACTACCCCTGTTGGTTCAACATCAAAGTAAAACACTCTTGGGTGGAAGGCCCACGCCACATCTTGTTTCAGCTGCGGCTAGTTAGGCTGCAAAAGAAGGCTGTAGTGGATGCTGTTTTGCCAACCATCAAGCGCTCAGCATGGTATGCATTCAGCGAAATGATAATCCAGACACTCTTGTGCTCAGATGACAGTGAGGAGAGGAGAGCTGGTGTCCAAAAGATTGTTGACATGAGGGGTGGAGATGATGACACACTTGGAGATCTTTCTGTACGTCCCAGGAAGACACCTTCCATCAACCCCAGTGCTTCTTCCGTGTTGGAGCTGACAGACTGGTCTGACGGGGTATTTGAACCTCCTTTGACATGTAAACTGACTACAGCGGAAGTAAAGAAGTTCTTTGACAAGCCTATGCAAGTTCCACAGTGCCCTGTCATGCTCAGTCAATAGAGAGGTGTGTGAAACAAGTCACAGAGGCAGCAGGCAGGGTGTATACACATGAGAAACGTGAGGGCTATATCAGAGGCCAAGAAGCAAGTCGGCGGCTGATGTCCAAGAACGAATCAAAGCAAGACTTGATGAAACTTCTTGTTTAAATATTTTTTTTTACGGATGTCATTACTTTCTAATGTTGTTTTATGATTACAAGGATATGTTTTATGATTACTAGGATATGTTTTATGCAGAGAAACTAAAATTTTTATAGCATTACCTGACATATTGAGAAGCTAAAATTAATAAATGTTGTTTTCCGAGAGCAATTTATGTGCTTTTTAATTAAACGTAGATTTACCAAGCTAAGTGTTAAGCAATCACAAAAATAATAGCAGATTTGAATTCTTCACATCCAAAAACATATTTTTAAAACCCCTCAGTGAAGGAATTGGCAAAAATTAATTTTCACCTCCCAAATTGACACACCCTACTATTGCGTTACTATTTTTGGTTTATGTTGTATAATAACACTGGTCAACAAATTTTAAGGAATTTTTTGTATCTTTAATGAAAGTAGCCGATTCTTATGTATTTTTGCATGCTGAATTTGAAAATGATAGTGAAATTGTTTAATTAGTTCGCGTTTTTAAGATATCATGGTAATTATTGTGTAAGTACTGGTAAAAATTTATCGCACAACATATATGTATTTTAAGGAGCACACTCACTTCAATGTCGTTTCCTCTTGGCCTGTCTCTTGTACTCTGACTGTGTAGTGTCTCTTATTACTGACCAGCAGAAATCAGCCAGCATAGATGAATTCCACTTGCCCTGGTAACGTTTCTCAAGAGTTGAAATCTGCTGATGAAAACGTTCCCCATGTTCGTCTCTTACTTCACCAAGGTTTGCCGGGAAAAAGTCGAAATGGGAATGGAGGAAATGAATTTTTAGAGACATGTTACATCCCATTCTTTGGTACGCCTTCAACATATTATCCACCAATTCATCTGCATTTGGAGCTCTGTTGTTTCCAAGGAAATTTTGCGACACTGACTTGAACGAGACCCAAGCTTCTTTTTCTGCGCCCTCCAAAAGTGTCTCGAAATGTTCATCTTTCATCAGATTTCGTATATGAGGACCAACAAATATGCCTTCCATGATTTTTGCCTCACTGAGTCGAGGGAACTTCTGGAAAAGATACTTGAATGCCTTTCCATCCTTATTGAGTGCCTTCACAAAATTTTTCATAAGCCCTAACTTAATATGTAACGGTGGTAGAAGTATTTTGCTTGGCTCTACTAATGGCTCGCACGAAACGTTTTTCACACCTGGCACTAAACGTTCTCTTAGAGGCCATTCCTTCCTTTCATAATGCTGTGACCTAGCACGGCTGTCCCACTCGCAAAGGAAGCAGCAGTACTTCGTGTAACCCTGCTGGAGACCAAGTAACATGCCGACCACTTTCAAATCACCACATATGCTCCATTTGTGAGCGTTGTAGTTTATGTGGTGAAGCAGATATTGCATATTTTCATATGTCTCCTTCATGTGGACAGAATATCCAATTGGAATGGCAGCTTTTTCGTTTTTGTTATGAAGTAGTACAGCCTTAAGGCTTAGCTTAGAGGCTTCAATGAACAACCTCCATTCGTCATCTCTGTATGTTATATTTAGAGCATTCATTAAACCAACATCTGTACACACCACGAAGTCACCATGTTTGATGAAGAAAGTCTCCAACGTGGATTGCCTAGTGCGGTACATGGATATTTGGACATCATCATGAAGAAGATGCCACTGTTGAAGGCGTGAGGCGAGCAATTCTGCCTTAGACTTCGGTAAGTCCAAATCTCTGATGAGGTCATTCAGTTCGTGTTGGGTGATTTTATGCGGTTCTGTAGACAGTTCACTGGGCACAAAGTCGGTATCTTGTGATGTTGTGGGATGTGCAATGTCTTCATCTGTACTCGTTACAGGATGCTCTTCGTCATCCAAATCGAGGGTGTCTGAGGAGGTAGGAGGATTGGGCACAGGTATGTCTTCGTTATGGGGCACAGGTCGAATGGCGGATGGAACATTAGGATACTTGAGGGTCCATTTTTTCTTCTTACTAATTCCACGTAATGGCGGAACCATGCAGAATAAACAGTCATCCACGTGGTTACTTTGTTCCCTCCACACGACGGGGATGCCGAAGCCCATTGACCTCGGTTTCCCATTGTACCACTCAAGTAATGTAGTTGCACATGTAATGCAGCATATATGCGGCGCCCACGTTTTGTCCTGATCTCCTAATTTGCACTTAAAATAAAGGTGGTACGCTTTCTTGATGGCAGGTGTTAACGTCTTCTTTTGCGATTTTAATGTTACTTTGCCGCAAATATAGCAAAAGTTATTTGAGTCATTAACGCATTTACGTGGCATTTTACTTATAACGTCAATGAGAAACTGATCGCAAGATTACGCTTTAACACGCACTACACTCTATATGTCATGAACTAACCACAGGTGCAAATTACGAGGAAACACTACAAAAGCACTATGTCAAAATGTGAAATAACGTGTCACCACAACAAGCGTCACTCTAGAACTGAGCTAAAGGGATTTACGATGTACTCAAGATGGCGCCAGACAACGAGGTTGCCAAACGAGCACATTCTACAGTGTTGGCATATGTTATGCTTCAATGATATATTCATTTCAATTGGAAAATAATGAAAACAGGGCACCCGTGTATCTTCTAAACGCGAACCAATCATGCAAAATGAAGGTCATTTTCGGATTCAGCGACGTCGAATTACTAAAGAAATGATGGTTTCATCGAAGATACATTTTGGCTGTTGATTAGTGTAATTTTTCTCTGGAAAGAGGTGTACATTAGTACAAGTTTAGTCATAAAACTGTGTATGCTTAAAATTACTATATTTTCTATTGCGTTATAAATTGCTATGACGCTTAAAGTCTTCTGGCGCCAATATTGGAATTGTTGTTCATTGGGGCGGGAAACTCCATCCATTCCTCACAGAAAATGACTACGTCGATCGTCTCCTAGTACTGATCTCTGTGAAGGATGTTTTGTCATCGTCAGAGGAGAACATCCAACTCCTGGGTGTTCCGAAGCTCGCATGTGGAACAGAAATGGCGCAAGCAGACGCTGTGGTTGAGGCCTTGAAGGATTGGAAGGTTGAAGACCGAGTCGTCGCCATGAGCTTTGATACGACTCCAAGCAATACAGGTCATATTGGTGGACCTTGCATTCTGGTTGAACAGTGACTGGGAAGAAATTTACTCCACCTTGCTTGCAGACACCATATCTTGGAGGTCGTTCTCAGAGACGTCTTCAAGACAGTTCATGGATCGTCCACCGGTCCGGCGATTCTCTTATTTCAACGGTTCCAAAAGAATTGGCAGCGGGTCAATCGAGCAAACTTCAAGACTGGAATGATGGACGACCACGTCAGTGCAGTTTTCAAAGAGAACCCTGAATAGGTACAAGAAACTCTCGACTACTATATAAAAGCTCTTGAGAGTACGCAACCTCGCGACGACTACTGCCGACTCCTGCAGTTTAGCGTAGTCTTCCTAGGTAGGACACCTCCCACAAGGATTCGATTTGGACAGCCTGGCCCCATACACCATGCTCGCTGGATGTCAAAGGCAATATACTGTCTCCAAATATTCGTGTTTCAACCTCAGTTTAAGGTGTCCCCCAAGGAAGAAAAGTCCATTCGAACCATGGCCCTCATTGTTGCTCTTGTCTACGGGCCAGCATGGGTCAAGGCTCCCATAATCTTTAAAGCCCCGAGCAACGATATCTCCTTCCTTAAGAAAATTCAAGGATACAGGAATAAAGTTGATGGAGCAGTTGGAGCGGCAGCTACAAAGGCATTCCAACGACATCTGTGGTATTTGAGCGAAGAGTTGGTAGCTCTGGCTCTATTCAGTGACGCAGTTGGAATCCTGGAGTCGATGTGGGTAAGGGAAGGAGAGAAAGATCCACCGAAGAGAATTAAAATGCCGGAAGAGGACATTCCGTCACTGACGCTGAAGAAGCTGGCATCCAAGAATACCAACCGCTTCTTCCAGACCACGCTACTAGGCTCCGGATTCATCTCTAAAGATCCATCTTAATGGAAGGATGATCCGCAGTTCCTCCAGATCAAGGAAGTCCTCCAAGATATGCTGGTAGTGAATGGTGTGGCTGAAAGAGGGGTGAAGCTAATTCAGGATTATAACTCTTCCATTACGAAGAACGAAGAACAGAAACAGTCTCTGCTGCAGGTAGTCGCTACACATCGACGCCAGTTTCCTAGTGAAAGCAAGGCTAACTTGTAATCGTGAGGACGGGAGAGTTGTTTTCCTGTTTCAATCAACATTGTTTGTGTTTGGTTTGCCTCTAATTAATAAATTAATCACTTAAATAATTATTTACCTATAGATATGTAATACTTGAGCATCATTTTTCTAATACAAGTCATTCTATAGGGAAAGAGATCAAACAAATGTGAGCTTTTCTTAGTCAGCTTGTGCATACCCTAAACAAAGTCATAATGACCTAAAACTTGGTACGCAGTGTTTTCTTGGGGAAAGGAATCAAATAAACACTGAGCACAAAAATAAACAACTTCGATTTTGTGGACCACCCTAATATATATATATATATGTGTGTGTGTGTGTGTGTGTGTGTGTGTGTGTGTGTGTGTGTGTGTAGTGGCAAAGACATTTACAAATACTTTCGCGATGTTTCGTCGACACGGCCACGACTAAGATGACGTCACATCGCGAGGACTAACTCAACGCGTCCTTATGCCTTGCCTCACACTCAACCTTGTTACAAGGATTCTCGACACACCTCGACTCTCTCTCTTCGAAGAACCAGTGACACGAGAGCTACCATCATATAAACATCATTGTGCAGGCCCCATTTTGGCCTGGTGTCATTCACCTAACTTTATAGAAAGACTAACATTATCTCGCGCGTTATTACTATTGAAGTCATTAGTCAAGTGCACATTTAATTTCAACTGTAAACGATCAACATTTATTTTGTCTCATTCATAAATCATTTACTTTGTTTAATAAAGGAAGAAAACTCATTCCATCAATCAACCTAATTAATAACATTATTTTATCAGAAAAGATCATGGTGACCTCAGCCTTATCAATCATAAACAATTAACATTATTATTTTATTATTATAGCGCCAACGAGAACTATATATATATATATATATATATATATATATATATATATTGTTATATATATATGTATACATATGTGTGTGTGTGTGTGTGTGTGTGTGTAAATATACTTTATTTTATGTGAGTTCGAACACCGGTTCAAGATCGACCTACGGTCGACCCCTCTGCAGCATCCCGCCTCATTTGTGGGATTTGGTGAAGGAGGGAATTGCTGTCTGATCTCCTACCCTCGTACCCAGCCACGCATCGCTGGCCAGGGACTTTGTACAGAAATCTCTCCAGCTGGTTCTTAAAGTTATTCAGGTCGGTGTGCTGGAGATTCCTCACTTCGTTTGATAGGGCATTGTAAAGCTTTGGGCCTCGTATTCTGAGGGTATTTTCCAGCCTCATTTTCATGGCCCTTGTCCCACTGCAGCTGGGACAGTACAAAATCTGCCTCTTCTCTCATTCAAGTTTGTTTCTATTTCATTTCTAAGGTTAGGGACTGAGCCCTCAAATATTTCCCATATGTATATTATTGTGTACCGCTCGCGCCTTCTTTCGAGAGAGTAGAGTTTCAAGGATTGTAGTGAAGACCAGTAGTCTTCACCTTCCGTTTCCTCTATCTTAGACGTAAAAGTCCTTTGTATAGCTTCAATGTTCGCAATGTCTCGTTTTCTGTATGGGCTTGTGAGTACTGAGCAACACTCAATTATTGGTAGGAATAGACGCTTCCATAATTTGAGCATGATGTTTGCTTTTCTGCTGCGGAAGCTCTTCATGATGATTCCCATTATTTTTCTAGCAGTTGTAATTTTGATGTTATAGTGCTCCCTGAATTCTGCATCCGACGACATTATTACTCCAAGATCCCTGACTTCTGGATTTGGTGTTATCTGTTTGGCTTGCAGAGTTCTGTACCCTTTATTCTGTAGCTCCTTCTTATTACCATATCTTAGAAGTTAGAACTTTTCTTCGTTGAACTTCATATTGTTGTCTTCTGCACACTGGAATAATGTTTCAATGTCGGTTTGTAATTTTTCTGTCACCTTTGTTCAATATTTCCTTGCATATCTTTGTGTCATCTACGAAACATGATACAGCACTGTCATTGATATCTGCATCAATATCTGCAATCATTTTTATGAACAGCAAGGGAGCTAATACTGTCCCTTGTGGGACGGAGCTCACGACTTCCGAGACTTCAGATTTCACTCCACCTTCCTAGCTTTTCAGTAATTTCTGTATTCTTAAGTTTATGTGCTATAATTCCATGGTCACATTTATCGAAGGCTTTAGCAAAGTCAGTATATATTACATCTATGTTTTGTCTTCGACACAGTGTTTCCAATATTTTCTCATGGTGGTCTTATAGCTGTGATAGGCATGATCTTCCAGCCCTGAAGCCATGTTCATTTGGTTTGTATATGTCCTTTTCTTGTAGGTAGTAGGTAGTTTTTACCTCTAATTATACGTTCAAAGCAATTTATAAGGTCGGAGGTGAGAGCTACTGGCCGATAATTCTTGGGCATTGCTCTGTTTCTGTTACCACCTTTAAATAAGGGGCAATGTTCGCGTTCTTTAATGGAAGTGAAATTTGTCCTGTGTCGAGTGATTTCCTCCATAGTAAGTATAGCGGTTTGGCAATACTCTCTTCAAATTTCTTCAGAAACGTGGCACTCCATGTATCTGGTCCCAGTTCCGAATTGTCTCGCGTCTGTGATAGATCCTTAATTACATCTCCTTCCGAGAACTCTAAGTTCATTAATAGGTTTGTGCCAGAATTTGTCCTTGGCTGATTTGTATCAATGTCAAAAAATTTGTCAGCCTTTTTTGCTTTCATCTCGGATTTATGGGTGCTAAACACAGAGTTAAATTGTTCCTTAAGCAGTTCGCTCATATTTTTGGGGTTATTTGATGTGTTTGGCCTCCCCGTCTATCAACGGACCAAAACTCTCTTTACGCTGCATTTTCCTTTTCGCAAATGTGTAAAAGTATTTTAGATTATTTATGTTTTCTGCGTACCTTGTTTTTCTCCTCATTTGTACTATGTATGAATGTTTGCTTTAGGTCCATTTCTATTTTGCCTAGTTTCCTCTCTAGTTTGAGTCTCCTTGCTTCATTTCTGCATGTGTGGAGATGTTTTACGGTTTGCTTCCGTTGTCTAAATAGTGTCTTGGTTTTTCTCTCGTGCTTCCTATGTTTTCTTTTTTGTCTCTTTGGAACATGCTTCAGTAATATAGGTTTGGTTTCAGTCTCCATTACACCTATTATTTGTTCTGAAGTCTTCTCGTGAAGTAGTAATTCCCAATTTACTTCCTTTAAATCTTAATTTACACTTTCCCAATCTACTTTCTTTGAATTTATGTTTAAGCCTTCAAATATTCCTTCTGCCTCTCTGGATGTGTTTTCGGACCTCTGGGTGCTAACTTCAATTGTATATCGATTAGGTTATGGTCGGAGGAATTTTTGTGCGTTACCTTTTTATTTATTATTATGTCATTGTTATTTGTCAAAATTAAATCCAAAACGTTCTCTTTCCTAGTGGCTTCACAGATTTCCTGGGTAAGGGCGTAATGTTCCGTCATCTCTAATACCATTATTGCTTGGGTTCTATCATCTTTTGTAATGTTGCCATGAAACTTCTCAACATATATGACTTCGTTATTTTTCTTCCACGTTATGAATGGGAAATTAAAATCTCCGCAAATTAGAGTATTTGTTGCTGTAGTTTCAAGTAATTTTAACATGTTTTCTATTTCATTAGTGGCAAATTGGAATTCACTTTTTGTGGTGTTTGGTGATATGTAGACGTCCATAATGGTTAGGTTCAGTTCATTTACTTCTAAAATAATAATTTCGACTGTCCTGTTTGATTTGTTTACCTTCACTTCACATGTGTATGTGCTTTTCACGTAGATACAACACCCTCCCGCTCGTCTAGCCACTATATCTGCTCTGTATATGTTGTAGTTCAGCATTGCTATTTTAGTATTCTCGATGCAGTTTTCACAGCCTTTTTCGCATTTATGTAAGTGTATTTCCGTTAGGCATATGATATCTATGCTGGTTTCCGTAGCTAAATTTAGCAAGTATTGTAATTTTCAGTCTGCATGGTCAGTATAGAGGCTTTGTGTATTTAACTATAATACATTTACCGGGTTTCTAATCTTCGTGTTCGATTTTCCTAAATAATGGTCGTTTCCTGGTCGATGTCGGTTCCTGTTTGGTGTTATTGGTTGGGCCGCTGCGTTTGGGAGTATCGGGGTTGCGGCCCTTGATACAACTGTGGTTGCTGTGTTATTTTTGTTGAATAGGTGAATAGAAGGTGATGTACGTAACGTTGTGGTGCATATATTTGCGGCGTTCTGTCTTTTCTTGTTAGAAGGGCAAGCTGTGCTTTTATTATCTTAATTTCCTCTGAAAAATATGTTTCATTACTCTTGTTATTACTTCTATTTCGGATATGATCTGTTCTTTCCCGTTCTCTTCTTTGCGTAGCCTTTATGTGAAAATACGGGCACTCTATATTCAAGCATTTTTTTCTCTGTAATTGACTGTCTGCACATACGGGGGTGGAAAAAGTTGCAGTTTAGTCCATACCTATATTTTCCATTCCTCATCATATGGAAGCATTTTTGCGGGGTGATTGTACATGTAGTTTGAGCCATATTTGCACAAACCTGTTTTATAATATTCGGATTTGGCCCGTCGTTTAAATTCCCTTCGAGTCTTGTGTGATTCAATTTCCTTCTCCTCCGCCACCACTTCTTCCCTACTCGGTGGTTTTTGTCTTCGGGGTGTATCTGGTATCTCTTTTGTTGGGGGTTTCTTCATCATATATATGAACGAATGTCAGTTTTTCAACATCTGCGGATGCGGATTTTTAATTTCAATATCCGCGGATGCAAATTTCGTGATATTACTATTATGGCAGGCAATGCATAAGAATTAAAATTAATATTAATGTTTTCATTATGATAAAAATAATAACTTTCTCAAGAGTTTCAAGCCACAGAAAATTGAATGAAACAAGTTTCATTCAATTTTCTGTGTTACCAGGTATTTATATTTTGATGTTTATATATATGTTTGTTCATTAATAATTAATACTTAACATGAAATGTGCATGACTGGGCCTTATAAACTACTTTATAAGCTAATTTAATTGTAAATTGCATAATTTATTAGAGGTAATATCCGCAAAACATCCGCAGTCAGAAATGCGGATGCGGATGTTACAAATGATGCGGAAGGAATGGCAAATGTTGAAGAAAAGCAAAGAAAACAAATCCAAGCGATCGCAAACCTTAATTGATAAAGAGGAGAAATGGAAAGAACAACTAGAAAATTTGTTTGACATAACTCATGCGAATGCTATGTATCTTATTCATATAAAAAAGACATAAATTTTCTAAAAACACAGCGTGAGAAAGGACGGCGAGGCAGAATGTGCAACATTGATAAGGCTTTAGCTAAAAAAGAACAGATAACAATAGAAAGACAACAACACTAAGAAATGGAAGATATGACACCTACAGATGATACCATTAACATAGATGCTACACCTGGACCATCTACTTCAAGAAAAATAGTAGCTAAACGAAGAAAAGTGCTTGACAGCAAATTGTTAGCTTGTCTTGATGTTGCTAAACTAAGTGACCGAAAGACCTCGCTTGTTCTGACACCAACATTTCAAAGTCTTGGAAAAAACCATAAGAATACAGCATTAGTTATTCATCTATTCGCAGAGAAAGACAGAAATTTCGAAAAAAAATTGCAGAGAATTTAAAAAAAGAATTCAAGCCAGAGGTGCCTTTAACAATCCATTGGGATGGTAAACTGTTAGAAGATATAACAGGCAGGGAAGTTGTTGACCAACTACCTATGTTGGTTTCTGGGGAAGGAGTGGGTCAACTCCTTGTTGTACCTAAGTAGTATAGCCGCAAAATGCCAGAGTGCAGAAGTGTTACGTAATGTTGCAAGAGTGCCACCTCACCCCTTTGTTGCAAGAGTGCCACCTCACCCCTTTGTTGCAAGAGTGCCACCCTCCTTTGTTGCAAGAGTGCCACCTCACCCCCTTTGGTGCAAGAGTGCCCCACCCCCCTTTGTTGCAAGAGTGCCACCCACCCCCCTTTGTTGCAAAAGAAAAGAAAAAAGAAAAAAGAAAATTCCCCCAAACGGGCAGAAAGAGAGAGAGAGAGAGAGAGAGTACCGACCTTTGTTGCCAACCCTAAAATGGGATTGCAAGGGGCATGCAACTTGGAGGCGGAGTTCTTCCCTAAGCTATTCCCCCCAAAGGGGCATACCTAACCTAAGAGGCCTCTATGGAAGGGAAGAGGTTTCCTCACCACCCAAAGGGCCAGAAAGAGAAAGGACCAGAGATCCTTGCTCGGTTGGGAGCCGAGCTTGTATGACTCCGTCGTACGCCACCCGCTCTTTTATAGACCTCTAATCCGCCAGTTGGCTGAGTTGCCAGATAGCGCTATGTATTTAATTCATCAGCCAATAGAAGGCTGAGTTGCCAGTTTGTGCTATATGTTTAATTAATTCATATATTAATCAGCCTAGAAGACTGAGTTGCCATATAGCAATATTTATTAAATTAAACCATATATTAATCATCCATTTGGTTGCTAAATACCACCATATATTTATATGATGATAGTTGTCAGGTACCACCATTTATTTTAAATCGCTGGCAATACAGATGAACCTTCTTAATTCCAACAATTTACTTTAAAACAAATTCTGCTTATTAAATAAATAATTAGAATTTAAACACACGCACTTTATACAACTAAAATAAATCACTTTATTACTTAATTCCTATTCTTATTATTATTATTAATATCACAATTTTCGTTAAGTCACGAATAACAGTGGGAAAAACGAAAGGAAAAGAAACCTTACGAAGAAAGGTGAAACAAACGACAATTTCAGATCAAAACACACGGTCGTCTCCCCCCTCCCTCATTCCCCACAAACTTCTCACCCCATCTGCGCTTGTATAAATATTAATTATTTTGAAAATATACAAAACGTATAATCATATTTGTAGAAAAAATATATGTATAATAAACGAATGAACAACTCGTGCACACACACACACACACACACATATATATATATATATATATATATATATATATACATATAAAATAATTTTATTTTCACATTTAACTAGAAATAATATTCTGCGAATTTTCAAGTTCATTTAAGAAGAAAAAAATATAATAAATTAACACTGTGTGGGTAAATTTCAATTCAAAAAGAAAACTTATCACGTAAAATTTAACCGTATTTACTAGAATTCTATCTTCAGAAATTTTTAATTAACTTTCACCAACAGTTACAACAAGCAAAATTAGAAATTTTTTATTAAAACAATGCTTAATAATTATTAGTTTCTCTAATTCAAATCACATATACATTGAATTTCCTAGAATTCTCTACTATATATATATATATATATATATATATTACACCTACATATTTTTATTACCTGGAAACGCGTTTCAATTTCACGAACAAACTTTTTAAACTTTACTATTAGATAAAGCACCGTTACTTCAATACGAAACATAGCATTATGAAAAGCAATCTTTTTCGTTAACAAAATTCAAGTTAGATAGAGAAGAAATCATTAGAAGGACAAATTCCACTATATATATATATATATATATATATATATATATATATATATATATATATATATATGCTTAAAAAGAGAAGTACAAGCACCAAATTTTATTTTCTATCTTCGTCCATTGTTCGCACAGGTGTGACCTGATACGCCCGGAGGGAAAAATATATATATATAAAAGCAAAAAACTATCTTTAAATGCAAACAAATGGTCCGTACTGAAAGGAACCCTTCTTTCTACCTGGACACCTAGAGAAAATATTTCATTTTTCCTCTTTGAGTCTTACCATAAAAAGACCAATAAAATTTGTAATTAAACTAAAATCCCCTAATCTACCTAAAAGGAAAACACTATATATATGAATATATAGTATAAGGAAAAAACTAAGTCACAAATTAATAGCATAAAATAGCTTTATTCTGAATTTTTACAACGTAAAAAAGTCTAACATAGCTTTTTTAATTATAATATAATAATAATAATAATAATAATAATATAATAATAATATTTTGTATCTACTCTCGCAGGGAGAGAAGGTGGACGGGCAAAAACGTCATCGTGTACCGTTACATTGAATACAAGCTTATAATCATGCCTTTCCAATCGGGGACTTTTTCTTAACGTCCCGAACTTTTCATTCGTGAACTCTTCTTCACAATGCATAGCTGTAGCCGAGATAATCTAATTCGCTACAACAGGTGATCATTATATAAAGAAGTAGCTCTTCAGGGTGAACGGTGTAGGTGAGCTCAGTCCTGTACCGGTCAAGTGTTTTGTACCAAAGTTCATGATATTTCGTAGAGTCTAAACTTATTAAATAATCATCAACCTCTAGACCATTCTCACCTTGTTTAACCCTACACTCGGTAAACCCATCGAACAGAGCGGCGTATGCGTATTCCAGTACCGTATCAAAATAAAGCATGACCCTAACACCCGCGTCTAATATAGGTTTCAGCCGGCGTAATCCGACAATTTCAAACATTCTGTCGAAGATGAAACGGTTCCGCGTATGAACAAGATCGTCATCACCTGACCATTTCCACATCTCTCGTATATCAATGCATGGTTGTTCATTATTTATACTCAATTTGCAAACAATGGCATATGAGGAGGCGTCACTAATCACATCTCTTATTGTATCTACGTCAGCTGGTATTTTATAACGGTCCTCGGCCCACCTCTCAAGCACCACGAAGATTGTATGCATCTCCTCGCACTTAAATAAATAGCGTCACGTCTGCTTGCATGCCTGCAGGTCGTTTCAAGCACACAGTTAATGGCACCGGTTTCTCGCCTGAATACGCGCAATGACTTAGTCACGGAGGCGTCGTACGAGGCGTTGAGAATGCTTCTCAAAGGGAGCTCCACCGTATTCATCGAGATGACTATTGCACTTCCACTTGTTCATTTTGACAAAGATTAAGCTTTTCACCCCACACTAGACCTACAGTTTAACGTGGAAACCGAATCAGAAATACATCTCGTCAGGGAATGATTGCTCACTCTTTCACATCATCTCGCCGAATTACTCATTTTGACAAAGATTAAGCTTTTCAACCGCATTAGACCTACAGTTTAACATGGAATCCGGTTCAGAAATACACCTCGTCAGGTAATGATTGCTCACTCTTTCACATCAGCCCACCGAATTGCTCATTTTGACAAAGATTAAGCTTTTCACCCGCATTAGACCTACAGTTTAGCTTACAAACCGAGTCAGAAATACATCTCGTCAGGGAATGATTGCTCACTCTTTCACATCATCTCGCCGAATTACTCATTTTGACAAAGATTAAGCTTTTCACCCGCATTAGACCTACAGTTTAACATGGAATCCGGATCAGAAATACACCTCGTCAGGGAATTATTGCTCACTCTTTCACATCAGCCCACCGAATTCCTCATTTTGACAAAGAATAAGCTTTTCACCCGCATTAGACCTACAGTTTAACTTGGAAACCGAATCAGAAATACATCCCGTCAAGGGAATGATTGCTAGCTCTTTCACATCATAATTTCATCGAAATAATTCAAACTCATATGCAGGACCTACATTGTCTATAAGATGTGGCGCGTGGAACATGCGGCCTTCAGAAAATGTGAACATCTGCTCTGTGGATCAGTTCAAGAAAATGGATAGCCGAACCTTGCGATGTAGGAATTTTTTCCATGGCAACGTAACCACTGATACATCCTCGGTAAGGATTGCAATACTTATTGAGGCACTTCTCATTCTTGTATCTCCCTCATGTACACCTTCCACATTGTGTCCGACAACACAGAAACTCTCCAAAATTGTTGTGAAAGATGCAAAAGTGTAATGACAAAAAAAGAACAGCTTCAGAGTTCATTCACACCATGCGTACACTTATCTCGTGTACGCAGTGTACACCTTCCATATTGTGTCCGACACACTACTTTTCTTCTACGCGAGAGAATACACATCTGAAATCCACAGCTTGCAGCGCTCAACTGAGTACGCAGAGGTAAAGATATCCCCAGGTAGTAGCAGGAGTCACTTTTTTATTCATAAATGGCTTGTTCAGGTTGAGTTGTCAGATACCACTTTCTATTTTAACTGTTCAGTTATACATTATTATGGAGAGCTACCAGATACCCCTTTTTATTTTAATTGTTCAGGTATACATTATTAGGTTGCCAGATTGTACCATTTATTTAATTAATTCTTAAAAGTTGGCTTAGAATTCCGTTAGTAGGTTTAGAAGGCGTAACCAACCATTTGGTATAATTGTTTACAACCAAAAGAATTAAATAAAACATTACATCATTCTGTTTATTATAAATATATAGAAAATAAATATACATTTGAATGATCAATTAACAATAATAATAGTTTAAGAAATATGAACGAGTAATATGCATATAATCAAAATATATCCGTCAATATAACAGTACAGGAGAAATATATATATATATATATATATATATATATATTATATATATATATATAATATATATAACAATTATGGAGATATATAGAAAATAAATATACATTGGAATGATCAAACTACAAAATTAAAAAATAAGAAATAATATAACCTGCAACATAGCAGGAATATATACACACAACTAAATAAATAAATACATACACTTTATCTTCTACCGCGCAACATAAAAAATAAGAAATAATATAACCATCAATATAGCAGAAATACACACACACACACTTATGTTAAATAAATACATAAACTTTATCTTTTACCGCGCAAAATAAGAAATCGTATAGCCATCAATATAACAGAAATACACACACACACACACACACAAACACACACACAAATATGTTAAATATATAAATACATTTCACTTTTTTTTTCAAAATACTAAACACGCACTTATTCGAGTCTACAATTACATCATTATTGCTCTGCATTACGCAGTATACGCAGTTTAATAATATTTCACCGCTTAAACTATAGGGAAACCTGTACTCGATATGAAGGGCCTTCATATCGTTCAGTACTATTTTTGTTCCAGCTTTACATCCGGTTTGTAAGTTATCTTTAAATACGGCTAGAATACAATCAAAAGCACGCACAAAGAGTTTATCGTTAGCCACATTATTAAACACAAGTTTATAAACACCCCTTTCCAATCGAGGTTTTATTACTACCGACCCGAGCTTTTCAATCGTGAATTCATCTTCAATCAACATAGCGGTAATTGAAATAATCTTCTAAGTCGTTACGACAACTGCTCGTTATAGGCAGTTTTATTTTTGCCACTCACCATTTCCACAAACTAAACATCTTCACACTCCGGCGCACTATTTGAGAGGAACATATGCCCATATTTTTCCTTTTTATTTAACAAATGATACTCGTCTCTAAACTCTGCTAAAAACTCACGCAGGGCACTAACAACAACTTCACTACGAACCTCAACATGATATACATTAATATAGTGGTAAAAATACTTAAGATTGTCCATGATGACGAGATTCATATTTTCAACCGAAGTGTACGAGTACTCAACATGGCGTAGCATGATATAATACCGTTTATCACACCACTCATCCACAAGGCTCACTATCCATATCTACTGCTTCTTTTCTGCATGCGTTGTTTCTTTTACTTCACGGTATATGTGAGACTTTATAAAGCTTAGGTCTACAGCATACTTCACTACATCGCCTGTGCAACGAAAGCCTACAACGCTCTCACCAGAATAATCATAGAGTATTTGTACATCTTGCTCCTTCGTTCGATCCAATGTGGTTTTAGAATAGGCAAAGGAGGGAGGAATAGGAAGTTTTTCGGTATCCACCACATCTTGACACTTTGCTGAATACTATTTCATAAACGTTGAACAAGCAATATTAAAGGTAGCCATTTTCTTCTACGCGGGCGAATACACGTCTGTGCTCAAGGGCTTACTGCAATCGACTGACCACGCAGGGAATCCCAGGTAACGCTAATTGAAACATGATTTATTTAATAAGCGAAATATTCAAGTCATATATATTTACAAATACGTGTAATAAATAAGTTAACAATAGACACATCAAAGATTATATTCAAGATATGTATGGAGTCGTGTTAGTTATCTCTCTGTGCCTTGACAATTTCTTAGTGGTGGACATGATATCTGACGTCATTACCAAGCTCTTTCAAACCAATCAGTCCAGATGGCCTTCGTCTCGTGATTTCTTAGTAACAGCGTTTTTTATTAATCTAGTTTGTACGTACTCATTCATGCCCAGTGTAACTCACTACGTGATAAATGAAATTGTATTTAAGGTTGCGTATTATATAAACTAATTATATATATCATCCGTAATGTCGAGGATGGAGTGCTGTACCTCATCGTCATTCATATAATATATATATATATATAATATATATAATAGTATGGCCTACTTTAGCAAATAAATAGATTTAACGTCATCTGCTTCATTTACCATTTTATTTGATAGTCGTATATTCTGTCGTATATAACCATCAAATATGAATATTTCAGAAGTGTCGGAACAGATCCGTGTACCATCATCATTTAAAGCCAGTTCATTGCCAGCACAAAGAAAAAGTTGCCTCAAAAATTCTGAGACTAATCATAACATTGTTTGCACTGATGAAAGTGACTTTGGAAGTGATGATAGATGCAGCGTTGACAAAATTGCAGAAGAGTTAAAAATCGCGAACCAAAGATGGAGTGATGAAATTGGAAACGTTTGGGTTGCACCAAACCCCCCAAAAGTAAAATTCTGTGACAACGTTCTAACTTACCCCGTTACTGATTGCTGCAGAAGGGGACAATGGGAAGAGTGCGCTCGGGATAGATTAAGAGGTCTAACTCTCACTACCTCATTGCCTCTCTAACTCACTACCTCTCTATCCACTACCTCACAACCTTCCTACATCACTACTTCCTCTCTAACCCATTACATCACCATCACACTAACTCAATACCTTTCTACCTCTCTACTCACTACATCACTACCACACTACCCATAGCTAGCCGAGAGTGACCTAACCTAAATTATTTTTTATAGCTTTCGATATCTGTACAAGCGTAACTTCACCTAGCCTAATGTGGAAAGTAATAGACTCTAATAATCTAGCCTACGCTTTCTTCTCTTTCTATTCATTATGATTACCATTAGTAAGGTACAGATTCAAGTTTTAATTATTTCTTTTAACTTTGATCAAACTGTTTCACGTTAAAAATGTTCCTCTGCGAAGGCAATAAAACGTATAAGGTGGAGCGAAAACCTTGACCTCACAACCCATCTAATTCAATACCTCTCTACCCACTACATCACTACCTTTCTCTCTACCGCATTAGCTCACTAACTCACCGCTTCTAATGACAGAGTTAACTCAATGCAACTTTTTTTATTTTTTACTAATCCGGGTTATATTTCTTATTTTCCTTCGTAAAATTGAAATGAATCTCAAAGAGTTTTGCCTGTAAAGCTGTCACGCTCCCCAAAGGCATATTCAAATAAAAATACTGTAACTAAACTACTTGTCACTAAAAAGATAAACAAAAAAACATTAGGCAACATTATGCGATCCTATATGGATGTAACGCATATCTTATGTAATGCTTTCTTTCTAAATTCTTATAATATACGTATATATAGATGTGTGTGTGTGTGTGTGTGTGTGTGTGTGTGTGTGTGTGTGATTAATTAGCATACCTTTGGTGGTTAACAAACAGGTGCGAACTCTCTCTCTCTCTCCACACTCTTCATTTCAAAGCGTAAGCTAGATTATTAGAGTCTATTACTTCCAACATTAGGCTAGGTGAAGTTACGCTTGTACAGATATCGAAAGCTATAAAAATTAATTTAGGTTAGGTCACTCTTGGCTAGCTATGGGTAGTGTGGAAGTGATGTAGTGAGTAGAGAGGCAGAAAGGTATTGAGTTAGTGTAATGGTGATGTAATGGGTTAGAGAGGAAGTAGTGATGTAGGAAGGTTGTGAGGTAGTGGATAGAGAGGTAGTGAGTTAGAGAGGCAATGAGGTAGTGAGAGTTAGACCTCTTAATCTATCCCGAGCGCACTCTTCCCATTGTCCCCTTCTGCAGCAATCAGTAACGGGGTAAGTTAGAACGTTGTCACAGAATTTTACTTTTGGGGGGTTTGGTGCAACCCAAACGTTTCCAATTTCATCACTCCATCTTTGGTTCACGATTTTTAGCTCTTCTGCAATTTTGTCAACGCTGCATCTATCATCACTTCCAAAGTCACTTTCATCAGTGCAAACAATGTTATTAGTCTCAGAATTTTTGAGGCAACTTTTTCTTTGTGCTGGCAATGAACTGGCTTTAAACGATGATGGTACACGGATCTGTTCCGACACTTCTGAAATATTCATATTTGATGGTTATATACGAGAGAATATACGACTATCAAATAAAATGGTAAATGAAGCAGATGACGTTGAATCTATTATTTGCTAAAGTAGGCCATACTATATATATATATATATATATATATATATATATATATATATATATATATATAGGGTGTTTGAAAACTTTCTGTACAAATTGTAATGGGGGATAGGCAACACCAAGACAAACCCTTTTCGTCTATAAGTGTATGTCCGCTGACGTCACCATTCGGCGCGAGAGGGCGCCGCTGCAATTGGCTAAAAGGTGAAGTGGGCTAGACTCGCGCTTGCCGCGGGCATTCTTAAATCGGACGTAGTACGCGTAACATGTTTATTTAAAGAAGGCATGTTTATTTAAAGAAGGTGCTGAAAGTTGCGACCGGTAGCATCAATGCATGCCCGACAGCGTCGAAGCATTGACCGACGTACACGTCGAAAGATTCCCGGCATTTCGGGAACAGTTCCAGCGGCGACAGCGATTCTTGCTACGAGGTCTTCTTCTGAGTAAATGGGAGTCTCGTACACGAGGTTCTTCATGTGTCCCCACAGGAAGAAATCGAGGCATGTTAAATCGGGCGATCTCGGTGGCCAGGCTACGGGTCCACCCCGGCCTATCCATCGGTCCCCAAAAGTGGCGTTCAGATAATCCCGCACATCGTTGCTGGAGTGTGCTGGGGCCCCGTCGTGTTGAAACCACATTCGTCTACGAATAGCCACGGGAACATCTTCCAGCAGTTCCGGCAACCTTTCTTCAAGAAATATCCGATAAACCCGCCCGTCGAGTCAGGCAGGTAGCACGTACGGCCCAATCAACTTGCCATGGACGATACCCGCCCAAACATTGACGGCGAACCGTTCTTGATGAGCATGCACCTGTGTAGCATGTGGATTTGCGTGCGCCAACACTTGAGAATTGTGCATGTTAAACACACCCTCACGTGTGAAACAGGCCTTATCTGAGAACAGCACATAAGCCGGGAAATTAGGATGCACCGCTGTCTGCTGCAGAAACCAGCGTGCGAATTCCACACGAAGAGGGTAATCCCGAGGTTGTAATGCCTGGACTCTCCGACGATGAAACGGATGTAACTGCTGCTCGTGCAACACTCTCCAGACCAGGTCGTGGTTCACACCGAGGATACGTACAACACCTCGCGTGCTTGCGCTTGGATTGTCCTCAAATCGCCGTAGGATTTCTTCTTCCATGTCAGGAGTGCGCACGTTTCTCTCCCGACCAATGCCATCCATGTTTGCATGGAATGTTCAAGTTTCTCGCAGTCGCCGATGCAAATGCGCAAACGTTTGGTGGTTTGGCACACGTCTGTTTGTGAAGCGCTGTCGGTACAACCTCACAGCAGTTCTTCCGTTTCCATTGGCAGCCCCATACACCATATGCATGTCAGCCATCTCAGCAGTCGTGAAGCGCTCCATGTTACGCGTACTATGTCCGATTTAAGAATGCCCGCGGCAAGCGCGAGTCTAGCCCACTTCACCTTTTAGCCAATTGCAGCGGCGCCCTCTCGCGCCGAATAGTGACGTCAGCGGACATACACTTATAGACGAAAAAGGTTTGTCTTGGTGTTGCCTATCCCCCATTACAATTTGTACAGAAAGTTTTCAAACACCCTGTGAATATATATATATATATATATATATTATATATATATATATATATATATATACAGGGTGAGTCAAAAGTAGCGCCCGATTTCTGTTTTTTCGGCTGTCAGATTCTTTCTGGGAAGTCATGTTGTTAATAATTGTCTTGCAGATTACAGTTCCGTAATAATTTTCCCCCGAATAAATGGTTAGATAAACATGTCATTCATTTATTTCTACCTTCTTGTACACACACTGTAATACAAATGGCAAACTAACAATCAACTGACAGAAATCGGGCGCTACTTTTGACTCACCCTGTATATATACAGTATTATATAATATATATATATATATATATATATATATATATATATTATATGAATGACGATGAGGTACAGTACTCCATCCTCGACATTACGGATGATACATATAATTAGTTTATATAATACGCAACCTTACATGTAATTTCTTTTATCACGTAGTGAGTTACTGTGCATGAATGAGTACGTACAAACTAGATTAATAAAAAACGCTTTTACTAAGAAGTCACGAGACGAAGGCCGTCTGGACTGATTAGTTTGAAAGAGCTTGGTAATGACGTCAGATATCATGTTCACCACTTAGCAATTGTCAAGGCACAGAGAGATATCTAACACGACTCCATATATACACCTTGAATATAATCTTTGATGTGTCTATTGTTAACTTATTTATTACACGTATTTGTAAATATATATGACTTGAATATTTCGTTTATTAAATAAATCATGTTTCAATTAGCGTTACCTGGGATTCCCTGCGTGGTCAGTTGATTGCAGTAAGCCCTTGAGCACAGACGTGTATTCGCCCGCGTAGAAGAAAATGGCTACCTTTAATATTGCTTGTTCAACGTTTATGAAATAGTATTCAGCAAAGTGTCAAGATATGTGGATACCGAAAAACTTCCTATTCCTCCCTCCTTTGCCTATTTTAAAACCACATTGGATCGAACGAAGGAGCAAGATGTACAAATACTCTATGGTTATTCTGGTGAGAGCGTTGTAGGCTTTCGTTGCACAGACGATGTACTGAAGTATGCTGTAGACCTAAGCTTTATAAAGTCTCACATATACCGTGAAGTAAAAGAAACAACGCGTGCAGAAGAGAAGCAGCAGATATGGATAGTGAGCCTTGTGGATGAGTGGTGTGATAAACGGTATTATATTATGCTACACCATGTCGAGTACTCGTACACTTCGGTTGAAAATGTGAATCTCGTCATCATGGACAATCTTAAGTATTTTTACCACTATATTAATGTATATCATGTTGAGGTTCGTAGTGAGATTGTTGCTAGTGCCCTGCGTGAGTTTTTAGAAGACTTTAGAGACGAGTATCGTCTGTTAAATAAAAAGGAAAAATATGGGCATATGTTCCTCTCAAATAGTGCGCCGGAGTGTGAAGATGTTTAGTTTGTGGAAATGGTGAGTGGTAAAAAATAAAACTGCCTATAACGAGCAGTTGCCGTAACGACTTAGAAGATTATTTCAATTATCGCTTTGTTGATTGAAGATGAGTTCACGATTGAAAAGCTTGGGTCGGTAGTAATAAACCCTCGATTGGAAAGGGGTGTTTATAAAATTGTGTTTAATAATGTGGCTAACGATGAACTCTTTGTGCGTGCTTTTGATTGTATTCTAGCCGTATTTAAAGATAACTTACCAACCGGATGTAAAGTTGGAACAAAAATAGTACTGAACGATATGAAGGCCCTTCATATCGAGTACAGGTTTCCCTATAGTTTAAGCGGTGAAATATTATTAAACTGCGTATACTGCGTAATGCAGAGCAATAATGATGTAATTGTAGACTCGAATAAGTGCGTGTTTAGTATTTTGAAAAAAAAAGTGAAATGTATTTATATATTTAACATATTTGTGTGTGTGTGTGTGTGTGTGTGTGTATTTCTTCTAAATTGATGGCTACACGCTTTCTTATTTTGCGCGGTAGAAGATAAAGTGTAAGTATTTATTTAACATAAGTGTGTGTATATATATTTCTGCTATATTGATGGTTATATTATTTCTTATTTTTTATGTTGCGCGGTAGAACAAAAAGTGTCCGAATTTATTTATTTAGTTGTGTGTATATAAGCACACCGGACATAAAATTAGTCACCCCTAATAGCACCGATAGTAGGAAGTTCAAGGTCACACAGAGGGCGCTGATGTAGCATTGGTAAGTGACAAGTAGCGCTGACGTAGCACACAGGATCAGATCTGTTTCGTGAGGTGGTGAAGAACAAAGTGTGTGTTGGATATAGTCTGCAAAATGGGTCGTGAGGCAGACGTTACTCAGTGGCAAAAAGGAGCCATCGTGTTTGGCAGAGCCCACGGACACAAAATATCTGAAGTAGCCCAATTTGTTGGTGTGTCAACGCGTACTGTCCAGCGAGTTTACAAAGAGTGGTGTAGTTCGCAATCAACTGACAATCGACGGCGTAACTGTGGCCGGAAAACAATTCTCGACAATAGGGGCCGCCGCCATGTTTCTCGTCTAGTAACTGCAAATCGTTTTCAAACCAGAGAATAATTGCTCCAAGAAACCAATGAGGTTCTCCAGCGACCAATTTCCGAACGGACATTGCGACGAGAACTGCATGCGATGGACATCTGGAGCAGGGTACCACGGAAGAGGCCGCTGTTAACAGCAAGTCAAATTGGCACGTTAAATGGGCTCAGAGGCACAAAAACCGGACTGCGGCAGATTGGAAACGTGTAATTTGGTCCGATGAGTCCCGTTTTTGTTTGTTCTCCAATGATGGGAGGCGACGAGTACATCGCAGGTCCAATGAAGCCTTTAATCCTGAATGCGTCGAAGGTGTTGTTCAGGCTGGAAACAGAAAGTGAAGCGCAGGAATAGACACCCACGGACTCTGGCGGAACTTCGGGACCGGCTGATGAACGAGTGGCAGCAAATCGATGTTCAGTACATGCACAACCTCGTAGAGTCTCTGCCTCGCCGGATTCGTGCGGTTATCAAGGCCAGAGGCGCCGTCACACGTTATTAGGTACATTCTGAGAGGGGTGACTAATTTTTTGTCCGGTGTGCTTAACTCTGCTATGTTGCTGGTTATATTATTTCTTATTTTTTATTTTTGTATTTTGATCATTCCAATGTATATTTATGTTCTATATATCTCCATAATTGTGTGTATATATGTATATATATATTTCTCCTGTACTGTTATACTGACGGATATATTTTTGATTATATGCTTATTCCTCGTTCATATTTCTTAAACTATTATCATTTTTAATTGATCATTCAAATGTATATTTATTTTCTATATATTTATAATAAACAGAATGATGTAATGTTTTATTTAATTCTTTTGGTTGTAAACAATTATACCAAATGGTTGGTTACGCCTTCTAAACCTACTAACGGAATTCTAAGCCAACTTTTAAGAATTAATTAAATAAATGGTACAATCTGGCAACCTAATAATGTATACCTGAACAATTAAAATAAAAAGGAGTATCTGGTAACTCCATAATAATGTATAACTGACCAGTTAAAATTAAAAGTGGTATCTGACAACTCAACCTGAACAAGCCATTTACGCCTAAAAAAAGTGACTCCTGCTACTACCTGGGGATATCTCTACCCCTGCGTACTCAGTTGAGCGGTGCAAGCTGTGGATTTCAGATGTGTATTCTCTCGCGTAAAAGAAAAGTAGTGTGTCGGACACAATATGGAAGGTGTACACTGCGTACACGAGATAAGTGTACGCATGGTGTGAATGAACTCTGAAGCTGTTCTTTTTTTGTCATTACACTTTTGCATCTTTCACAACAATTTTGGAGAGTTTCTGTGTTGTCGGACACAATGTGGAAGGTGTACATGAGGGAGATACAAGACGAGAAGTGCCTCAATAAGTATTGCAATCCTTACCGAGGATGTATCAGTGGTTACGGTTTCATGGAAAAAATTCCTATATCGCAAGGTTCGGCCTATCCATTTTCTTGAACTGATCCACAGAGCAGATGTTCACATCTTCTGAAGGCCGCATGTTCCACGCGCCACAGATCTTATAGACAATGTAGGTTCTGTATATGAGTTTGAATTATCTCGATGAAATTATGATGTGAAAGAGCTAGCAATCATCCCTTGACGAGATGTATTTCTGATTCGGTTTCCACGTTAAACTGTAGGTCTAATGCGGGTGAAAAGCTTAATCTTTGTCAAAATGAGCAATTCGGTGGGCTGTTGTGAAAGAGTGAGCAATCACTTCCTGACGAGGTGCATTTCTGAACCGGATTCCATGTTAAACTGTAGGTCTAATGCGGGTGGAAAGCTTAATCTTTGTCAAAATGAGTAATTCGGCGAGATGATGTGAAAGAGAGCAATCATTCCCTGTCGAGATGAGATGTATTTCTGATTCGGTTTCCACGTTAAACTGTAGGTCTAGTGTGGGGTGAAAAGCTTAATCTTTGTCAAAATGAACAAGTGGAAGTGCAATAGTCATCTCGATGAATACGGTGGAGCTCCCTTTGAGAAGCATTCTCAACGCCTCGTACGACGCCTCCGTGACGAAGTCATTGCGCGTATTCAGGCGAGAAACCGGTGCCATTAACTGTGTGCTTGACCTGCATGCATGCAAGCAGACGTGACGCTATTTATTTAAGTGCGAGGAGATGCATACAATCTTCGTGGTGCTTGAGAGGTGGGCTGAGGACCGTTATAAAATACCAGCTGACGTAGATACAATAAGAGATGCGATTAGTGACGCCTCCTCATATGCCATTGTTTGCAAATTGAGTATAAATAATGAACAACCATGCATTGATATACGAGAGATGTGGAAATGGTCAGCTGATGACGATCTCGTTCCTACGCGGAACCGTTTCATCCTCGACAGAATGTTTGAAATTGTCGGATTACGCAGGCTGAAACCTATATTAGACGCGCGTGTTAGGGTTATGCTTTATTTTGATACGGTACTGGAATACGCATACGCCGCTCTGTTCGATGGTTTTACCGAGTGTAGGGTTAAACAAGGTGAGAATGGTCTAGAGGTTGATGATTATTTAATAAGTGTAGACTCTTCGAAATATCATGAACTTTGGTACAAAACACTTGGCCGGTACAGGGCTGAGCTCACCTACACCGTTCACCCTCAAGAGCTACTTCTTTATATAATGATCATCTGTTGTAGCGAATTAGATAATCTCGGCTACAGCTATGCATTGTGAAGAAGAGTTCACGAATGAAAAGTTCGGGACGTTAAGAAAAAGTCCCCGATTGGAAAGGCATGATTATAAGCTTGTATTCAATGTAACGGTACACGATGACGTTGTTGCCCGTCCACCTTCTCTCCCTGCGAGAGTAGATACAAAATATTATAATTATAATTATTATTATTATTATTATTATAATTAAAAAAGCTGTTACACTTTTTTACGTTGTAAAAATTCAGAATAAAGCTATTTTATGCTATTAATTTGTGACTTAGTTTTTTCCTTATACTATATATACATATATATAGTGTTTCTTTTTAGGTAGATAAGGGGATGCTAGTTTAATTACAAATTTTATTGGTCTTTTTATGGTAAGACTCAAAGAGGAAAAATGAAATATTTTCTGTAGGTGTCCAGGTAGAAAGAAGGGTTCCTTTCAGTACGCACCATTTGTTTGCATTTAAAGATAGTTTTTGCTTATAGATATATATATATTTTCCCCCCGGGCGTATCAGGTCACACCTGTGCGAACAATGGACGAAGATAGAAAATAAAATTTGGTGCTTGTACTTCTCTTTTTAAGCATATTTATATATATATATATATATATATATATATATATATAGTGGAATTTGTCCTTCTAATGATTTCTTTTCTATCTAACTTGAATTTTATTAACGAAAAAGATTGCTTTTCATAATACTATGTTTCGTATTGAAGTAACGGTGCTTTATCTAACAGTAAAGTTTAAGAAGTTTGTGCGTGAAATTGAAACGCGTTTCCAGGTAATAAAAATATGTAGGTATAATATATATATATAGTAGCGAATTCTAAGAAATTCAATGTACATGTGATTTGAAATAGAGAAACTAATAATTAGTAAGCATTTTTTAATAAAAAATTTCTAATTTTGCTTGTTGTAACCGTTGGCGAAAGTTAATTAAAAATTTCTGGAGATAGAATTCTAGTAAATACGGTTAAATTTTACGTGATAAGTTCTCTTTTTGAATTGAAATTTACCCACACACAAAGTGTTCATTTATTATATTTTTTTTCTTCTTAATGAACTTGAAAATTCGCAGAATATTATTTCTAGTTAACTGTGAAAATAAAATTATTATATATATATATATATATATCTATATATATATATATATATGTGGTGTGTGTGCACGAGTTCATTCGTTTATTATATATATTTTTTTCTACAAATATGATTATACGTATTGTATATTTTCAAAATAATTAATATTTATACAAGCGCAGATGGGGTGAGAAGTTTGGGGGGAATGAGGGAGGGGGAAGACCGTGTGTTTTAACCTGAAATTGTCGTTTGTTTCACCTTTCTTCGTAAGGTTTCTTTTCCTTTCGTTTTTTCCACTGTTATTCGTGACTTAACGAAAATTGTGATATTAATAATAATAATAAAAATAGGAATTAAGTAATAAAGTGATTTATTTTAGTTGTGTAAAGAGCGTGTGTTTAAATTCTAATTATTTATTTAATAAACAGAATTTCTTTGAAAGTAAATTGTTGGAATTAAGGAGAAGATTCATCTATATTGGCAGCGATTTAAAATAAATGGTGGTACCTGACAACTATCATCATATAAATATATGGTGGTATTTAGCAACCAAATGGATGATTAATATATGGTTTAATTTAATAAATATTGCTATCTGGCAACTCAGTCTTCTAGGCTGATTAATATATGAATTAATTAAATATATAGCACAAACTGGCAACTCAGCCTTCTATTGGCTGATGAATTAAATACATGGCGCTATCTGGCAACTCAGCCAACTGGCGGATTAGAGGTCTATAAAAGAGCGGGTGGCGGACGACGGAGTCATACAAGCTCGGCTTCCAGCTGAGCAAGGATCTCTAGTCCTTTCTCTTTCTTGCCTCTTAGGTTAGGTATGCCCCTTTGGGGGGAATAGCTTGGGGGAGAACTCCTCCTCCAAGTTGCATGCCCCTTGCAATCCCATTTTAGGGTTGGCAACAAAGGTCGGTATTCTCTCTCTCTCTTTCTGCCCCTTTGGGGAGAATTTTTTTATTTTATTTTTTTTTTAACAAAGGGGGGGTGGGGGTTGGTAACAAAGGGTGGATGGGGGTGACACTCTTGCAACAAAGGGGGGGGGGTGGCAGTCTTGCAACATTACGTAACATTTCTGCACTCTGGCATTTTGCGGCTATACTACTTACCTAAAATTGATTAGGGCACTGGCCAGTTAACAGCAACTGCTGTATATGAGGCATCCCTTGAATGGGGTATCTGTGAACAAATTAAATGCTTGTGTTTCGACACAACAGCATCCAATACTGGTCCTTCTTCTTGAACAAAAAATGGATAAAGATATGTTGTGGTTAGCCTGTCGCCATCACATACTCGAAATTATGCTGGAAGCTTTGGTTGCAAAGTCATTACCACCATCATCAGGTCCAGAAATTGCTATTTTCAAGGGATTCAGGACAAAATGGCCAGTTTCAACAAGCAACATTATCTAACAGCTGTATCAGAGCCGGAAACAGGTGAAGATGTAGCTGATATTAAAGCTGATATGATTGCATTTGCATCAAACCAACTTCATAAATACCAGCCCCTCAGACCTCAAAAGTGGCCTTTGCTTCGAGGCCAGCTGAAAAGTGGAAAGGCCTCGTAACTTTCGTGAGGCCTTAGGGAATCATGATTTGTTTTGTTCTGTAATTTTCAACCTCCGGTAGCGTTAGGGTGGAGATTATTCAGGTGAGCGCGCTCGGGGTGAATATTCTTCAGGTGAGGACAATGACCTGACAGGTGACCGTATGTGGCGGCATACTTTGATAAATATTATTCAGACAGGTGACAAGTCAGGCGGCAGTCTTTGATAAATACTATTCAGTTAGGTGACCAACGGATTAGTGACAGGGCACTGTGACGTTAGGCAGGGTTGGGCACGTTATTTTCTATAAGTAACGGTGTTACCGCTACAGTTATACTGATAAAAAAGTAACGTCGTTACTGCTTCAGTTACTTCTATGAAAAAGTAACGCGTTACCATTACCGCTACCGCTACCGTTACTTTTAAGAAAAGACTAAAGAGTAAAAAAGCCTTAATAATACCAAATTATACACTATATGACAAAAAATCAAAACATAAACTCAAATAAAAAATGTCCTGTCCAAAAACAACTAATCTTGCAGATTTTTTAGGAGTGTGTTGTTCGATTTCAGAAACACTAGTTTTTTAAAATTGGCATCTGATAGTCCTCCTCGTTTGGAGGAGCTTACAGCTAATAAATTATCCTAGTCAAATGATCAGTTTGAAAGTAACGAGTAGCGAGTAACGATTGAAATCGCTCTAAAAAGTAGTGCCGTTACCATTTTCGTTACATCTCAAAAGTAACGGCGTTACCGCTACAGCTACTAAAAAAGTAATGCCGTTACGTAACGGCGTTACTCCCAACACTAACGTTAGGTACATAAATATTATATATGTCGCGGTATATAAATATTATTCAGTCAGTCAGCAGTAGACCAACTGACTTAATGTAGCAAAACTAGCATGGTAAAGCAATCTACCAGTTGGTCATCAGTTGAACTGAGCTCATATAATGTGTTTGTGTTATTTATGTGTATAAACTATTGTACTGTATCTATTTCTATAACAAAAAATATGCCAAACTAGAGAAGAATACCACCTGGTATACTGATAATGAGCTACTAGCGTCGATAATTTTGTTTTACACCCGTCGTAAATTGTAACATATAAACTTCTAAATAATATGATTTGAAATGAATATATAATATCTAATGCAAACAATAATTTTGCTAATATTGTCATTATAACTGAGATGTAAATTGTTATATTGTTTGCAAATAATTTTTTCGGTCTTTTTCATTTACTTTAATAATATAAGGTATTATACATATAACTTTAAAAATGCCTGATAATGGATAATATCATGTGCAAATATACTCTTGAATCAAACTACATATATAACATGTTGAAATATCAGGTGCAAATATATTCTTAATATTATCGTTATTATATTATTACCGTTTCTATAATTATATAGTAATGGAATGATATAAACTTCATACCTATAGGCCTACTATACATCAGAAACATCTTTCACATACAGTATAAGCTACAATTACATTAATGATCTTTGGTAGACTTTAAGACCACAATTTCTTATTGTCAAGATACATAAAAATGCAAAACTTAAAAAAAATAAGGCATCTCCAAATGTAGCTCTGTTTGTAATGCTCGCTAGAGTCGCCAATAATTCACTGTTCAACAATGATTTTGTCTCAAGAAAAGTTTATGCCATTATTATAGTTTTTAACGCTGATTACAAATTTGGTCTTATTATTTTCCTATCACGTATAGTTTTTCAGAAATTTCTTTTTTTTTTTTTTTGAAAAAAATATCCAATTTTCGTAGTAAAAGCTGTTCATTTATTCTATCTCGCAACTCTGACCACATGTCATGTTTCTCTTATTACGTCGTGTGTATTGCTACTCTTATAGTATGTGTGATGTTAATATTTTTTAATATTTTGTATAATATTTAATTAATTATATCCAATATACAATGTTATACATATCATACATATTATATACAATATACATAACTGTATTATATTTTTTAAGATTTCATGGAAACTATGCGTGATACGCCAAAATGAATAACATTTTTGGAATCAGCAGCGTCGACTTCATATAGACCAGCTTTGTTTGTTGCTGAGACAGAATAAAAGTAAAAATTTGTTGTTCTGTGTAAGTGTAGCCATTCAGAAATTATACGATCAACACTCAGTGAGTTAATACAATCTTGAAATATTTTGCTCGATCATCTTCACATCATAACTTTCCATATAATCATAAATACTTGAAATATTGCGGGTATATTAAAATGAGAAATAAGAACTGCATGAAATGAGAAATAAAAAGTTATTGGGCTAATGTTTGGTGCCCAGGAAATCTTGATCTGGCAACTGTATCTGACGGTGTGACCCGGCAAGTGTAAACACACAGCGTGTCGGTGTTGTGGTGTGGCCGCGTGTGATAGATGAACGTGCTAAATGCTTAATAATTCCCTTTTATTAGATAAGTGAAGTGAGATATGTCTTTGTTCATTAATTTTGAGTAGAATCTTGCTTTTGATTATGGATTTCAAAAAACAAGAGATACAGGCTAGTGTGAGGCTACGGTAGGTTATCTTTGGAAGAACTTTAGGCCTAGGCTACGCGAGATTGTTGAGCCTTCCCAAAGCATGGAGGAGCTTATTCGTAAAAGATTTCGAAATGAGTATCTGCACCCAGAGGTGCAAATACCGCATTCGTTATTTGCATCCGAATATCACACCTCTGGGTGCAAATACCTTCAGCTTAACAATCTTAAAGCCTCGTGAGGCCTCCCCTAAAAAGGCTTCGGCCTCGTAGATTTCTGAAGGCCTCGTCTCCATGCCTGATGTAATATATATAATATAATATATATATATATATATATATGATGAATAAACCACGAAGGAAAAAGAAACACAAAGGGGTGCTCATAAATATTTTTCACGTGTCACTTTCGTGAAATAATTTTTCATATATATATATATATATTTATTTATTTATTTATTAAAGGAGAGATTAAAAAGTCAACATAAAAACGTTAACTTTTAACATTATTGCCAAAGAGTGTTGTGGGTAACGTTATTACAACAAATAATAATGTTACTTTGAAGTTAATAAAGTATTCAATCATCACAGCTCTGCTTTTTAATTCTACATCATATATATATATATATATATATAATATATATATATATATATATATATACTACGTTAATGTTCATGGCTTTTACTCGAAGCCCGAATAGGTGACATGAGAAAATATAAACACAGAAGAAGCCTTCGTTAACCGACCACATCTGGACCATTTCATTTCGTTTCTTGAATTTAAACGAACCCTTTGATTTCCAAGGAAGATCACGGGTCACTAAAATTTAGGAAAGTAAATGAATATCTCATAGTCTCAAAAACATATTAGAAACAATGAGTTTCAATCAATAAAAAAGAAAAAATTAAAATATTCGTACAATTTTCGATCATGCTCCAGTAATCTCATTCTGTTCCTTGTTAACAGAAGGTCTCTCTCAAGTGATGTCACTCAAACATTTTATGTATAAAATGTAAACAAGGTCATAAAACTGCTCGAAATACGTAGAAATAGATTAAATAATACTAAAAAGAATAAAAGTTCTGAAGACATCCACAAGTTGCGAAAAACAAGTCAAAGGATTTCTCCATTTTCGCACTTCAGTCAAATGCGTAACATCTCCCAACACACGTTCCTATTCAAACCCTCAGTTCTCGGTCCCCTACTCGTCATAAATGATCTGTCCTTTCCACGAGCAGACTTAAAAACTTATGTGAAGAAGACACTACAATTTCATTCGCAAACAAAGACCATAAAGCTGTTAAAAAAGAGGTAAATACAAAGTTAAATAAATGGTAATGTTAAAATAAATTTTATGGTTTCCAGCAGTAGAAAACAAAATTTTGATTAAATTAATTCTAAATCCTATACTTTTAAAGGAATACAAAATAACAAAGTTTCCTGATATAATCCTTGATACAGGTTTTTTATGGAAGGATCATACTTCTAAATTTTTTATATAAAAAAGATCACTAAAAGTATTGCAATATAACACATACTTATAAATTCTGTACCAAACAACATTTTGTTTGCACTGTATAGAACTCGCGTACCTCTCTTATGTACCAGTTTAGTGTAACTGTGCTACTAACACGTAGAGAATAATATAACTGTACTTCAAAAACACACCATAAAAATAACCGATGTTGAGAATCTGTGGTCATAAAAATTTATTTTTCGTACAAATATTGAAAATTAAAGATATTGAAATGGCCCATATTTTATATATATATACCTTACAACCTTACAAAGGTTCCGCGCGATGATTTCTCATTTCGCGAAGGTCAAGCTTGTCGCCCCTCCTCTCGAATTGGCCTGGTGAAGTAGTGAGTTGGATTCTTGCGCTCTCCACCTCACATAGCCAGGTACGCCCGGCTCATCGGGGATTGTTCTGAGCCAGGCGTCTAGTCTTCTTTTGAAGATTTCCACTGCAACTCCCTTCGTGTTTCTTAGGCCTTTGGGCAACTGATTAAACAGTTTTGGTCCTCTCACTACAAAACTATTTTCTTTCAGGGTTAAGGATGTTCCCTGTCTCGCCTTCAATTTGGGAATACGACACAGTCTACCGCTTCTACTTTCCATCGTTGTTTGGGGAGTTATGGGATTCAGAGTAAGATTAGGGACTAGTTTCTCTCCATTATTTTCCAAGTGTAAATAATGGTGTATCTCTCTCTTCTCCTTTCCAGTGAATATAGGTCTAGTTCTCGTAACCTTTCCCAGTAATTTAGTTCTTTGCACCCATTGATCTTGGCTGTGAAGCTTCTTTGGATCCCCTCCAGCTGTCTAATGTCTTCTTTTTTATATGGGGAAGTTAGGACCGAGCAGTATTCTAATTTGGGTATGATCAGGGTTTTCAGTAGAGGAATCATTACATTCCTATCCCTTCGTTTAAAGGTTCTCAATATCTGACCCTTTATTCTCTTTGCTCTGTTTACTGCTATCTTATTTTGTGTTTCAAATTTCGCATCATCTGTCATTACAACCCCTAAATCTTTTGCTCTGGAATTTCTCTGAATTTCCTGTCCATTTGGGGTATAATATTCCATGCACTTTAGGTCTTCTCTTTTTCCGTACCGTAATAGCTGAAATTTCTCGGTGTTAAACTTCATATTGTTGTCTTCAGTCCACTTGTAGATTTTGTTTATGTCGGTTTCTTATTTTTCTACTGATCTTTGTGTCATCCGCAAAGGATGTTACTGTGCTGTCTCTGGTAACGTCCTCATCTATGTCAGTTAGCATGATTATGAAGAGTAGTGGAGCTAATACTGTTCCTTGTGGTACTGAGCTGAGGACCTCTGATTCTGATGAAGATACTCCTTGTACTGTAACGACTTGCCTCCGCTCACTAAGGAAATTATATATCCATTTCCCTACTTTTCCTGTTATTCCCATATATTTCAGTTTATATATTATGATTCCGTGGTCACACTTGTCGAACGCTTTAGCAAAGTCTGTGTACAGTACATCATAGTTTTCATTACTTTCAAGTGAATCAATAATGTTGTTGTAGTGTTCCATTAGTTGTGATAGGCATGATCTGCCTGATCGAAACCCGTGTTGGTTATCATTGAATTTTTTCTGAGTTTCCAAAAAGTCATAGATTTTCTGTCTAACTATTCTTTCAAATATTTTAGTGAGATGAGATGTAAGCGACACTGGCCTATAGTTTTTGGCCTGGGATCGATCTCCTCCTTTATATATTGGGACTATGTTCGCGCTCTTCAGGATGCCCGGTATTTCTCCCGTGTCTAATGATCGTCTCCATATCCAGTATAGGGGCTCAGCGATTGCATTCTTGCAGTTTTTGATCAGTGTGGCATTCCATTTATCCGGTCCTGCCGCTGGGTGTGTTTTTAGTTTCCCTATGGCTTGTGTAATATCATCCGTCGTAAAGTCGAAATCCGTTATACTTTCCCCTTGTGGTTCTTCTTCAAAGAACGCGTTTCTATCGCAAATCAATTTGTCAGTTTTTGGGATACTGAAAGATGATTCATACTGAGCTGTTAATATTTCAGATACTTCTGTTAGATCATCAGATAAATCACTGTTCTATATATAATATATATATATATATATATATATATATATATATATATATATATATATATTATATATATATATATATGCTGCAATCCACAAGGAAAAAGAAAAACGATTCCAAGGCCTTCGTGTTTCAAAGCTACACCTCGTCAGGGAATGAAGATAAAAGGCGAGAAGCCAATAAATATATACAACGTACAGGAAAACCAAAACAATTAGCACATACTTAACAAGGGTTAATGAGAGGCAAAATAAATTTTAACATGATGTCGTCAATGTTATACGTCCCCGCACTGTTATTGAAAGTGTTTTTAAAATGAATAAATGCACATTCTAGAATATTTCTTTCTATTATATCTCTGTTTTTAACAAGCGCTTTAGAACTATCCCACTTGATGCTATGGTTACATCTATACATATGGTTAAATAAAGCATTGGAAGTATTAGCTGTTCTACACGGGTCTGTATCGAAGGAGTGACATTTCAAAGGAGTGACATAACAAAGGAGTGACATAAATACCGTAACGAAGGAGTGACATAACAAAGGAGTGACAAATCGGAGATAAAATTCAAAGGAGTATAATTATTAAAATTTTATTTAAAAAAACAAAATTTGTTAGAATTGTTAAAATTAAGATTTTATTTAAAAAACTAGAAACCTAACCTAACCTAACCTAACCTAACCTAACAGTTGCAAGCCTCTCTTCCCTCTGGATTTGTTCTTTCTTCTTCTTTGTTGGTATTTTCGTGTCACTCCTTTGAATTTTATCTCCGATTTGTCACTCCTTTGTTATGTCACTCCTTCGTTATGTCACTCCTTTGAATAGGACCGGTTCTACACGCATATTTATGCTGTTTTACCCTAATATCTAACGTTTTACCGGTTTGGCCTATATATACTGAGTTACATTGTGTACATCCAATCGAATATACACAGCCAACAACATTATCAGGGCTATTCTTTATTAGGCGTGATTTTACAGTATTATTATACTTAAAGATTACATTAATGCCAATTGCTTTAAGTACAGTTGGAAGGTATTGAAAATTAACATGGTAAGGTAGGCTAAGGATATTTTTACGCTGAAATTCCTTTACAATTACATTATTATAATACCTATTCTTGGCTTTCTTAAGACAGTTATCTAAAAATGAAGTAGGATAACATAATTTAGTACCAATTCATGATATTGCATAACTCGGAATCTAAAAATTCAGGACTGACAACTCTCAATGCTCGAAGAAACATAGCAGAGAAAATAGAGGATTAATCGAAGGATGATGGTCAGAATAAAAATGCACATAAGAGTTATTATTAGTAGGCTTACGGTAGACTTCATATTTGAACTGATTAGAGCATCTCCAAATTTTTAGATCAAGAAAAGATAGGCTTCCATCATTTTCTTTTTCAACTGTAAACTTAATAGATGGGACTAAATTGTTGAGCCTACCAAGAAATAAGTCCACATCCAAATTATTAGGCCAAAGGCATAAAATATCATCTATATACCTGTACCAAACCAGGTTAAAATTAACAATCGTAGGCAAAATTCTACTTTCAAAAAATTCCATATATAAATTAGCTAGTACAGGTGAAAGGGGATTTCCCATAGCCAATCCAAACGACATAGCATAAAACTTATTTTCAAACTGAAATTTACAATCTTTGACACAAAGCTTAATTAACTCAATAAGAGTGTTGTGTTGAAATTCAACACAACACTCGTTGCAGTTGAAATGTATATATATGTGCGGCATGCTGGAGGTGCCCCCTCGGGGCATTGGTTTCTGCGCGTATGTAGGAGAATTACGACTTCTGATCGAGTGAGGCCCATGGTGTAGTGGTTATCATATCTGACCGGCAATCGGAAGATCCCGGGTTCGATTCCCGGGTGGTTACCTCATTTTTTCATTTGTTCGTTCTCCCTCCTCATCTTGCGCGGAATGTTCTTCTATACAAGCGTCGTTCTTTATGTTAATTATACTGTGTGTTGTTTGCAGTTGAAATGTGTGTGTATATATATATATATATATATATATATATATATATATATGCGCCTCGGTGGTTTAGTGGTTAGCATCGCCGACCATGATTTCATCGGCCCCTGGTTCGATTGCTGATGATGGGAGGCCTCGCGCATCTAACCCAGCTGTTCATCCTTCCACACAATATAAATTGGTTGGTAGATAAATGGGCACACTGGGTAGTATACTGGTTAAGATGCTGGGCTGCTGATCCGGAGGTCGTGAGATCAAGTCCAGGCAAGGACTTTGTAATTTCTGACGACCCGTGGTGGGTCGTGGTTCGGACTCCAAGTTAACCTGTAGGTCTAAGGTGGAGCAACAAACTTGACCTTCGTCAGAATGAACAATTCGGGCGGAAGCAAGCGAGATGCGCCTCAGTGGTTTAGTGGTTACCATCGCTGACTACGAATTCATCGGGCTTGGATTCGAAATCCGGTGACGGCAGGCACCGCGCAGCAAACCCAGCTGTTCATCCTTCCACACAATAATAATTGGTTGGTAGATAAATGGGCACACTGGGTAGTATACTGGTTAAGATGCTGGGCTGCTGATCCGGAGGTCGTGAGATTAAGTCCAGGCAAGGACTTTGTAATTTCTGACGACCCGTGGTGGGTCGTGGTTCGGACTCCAAGTTAACCTGTAGGTCTAAGGTGGAGCAACAAATTTGACCTTCGTCAGAATGAACAATTCGGGCGGAAGCAAAACCAAGGTTAACCAAGGTGTTTTATATATATATATATAATTAGGCAAGATGCGCCTCAGTGGTTTAATGGTTACCATCGCTGACTACGAATTCATCGGGCTTGGATTCGAAATCCGGTGACGGCAGGCACCGCGCAGCAAACCCAGCTGTTCATCCTTGCACACAATAAAAAAATTGGGTGGTAGATAAATGGGTACCCTGGGTAGCATAGTGGTTACGACCCTGCGCTGCTGATCGGGAGGTCGTGAGATCGAGTCCGGGCAAGGACTTTGTAATTTCTGACTGCCCGTGATGGGGTGTAGTTCGAATTCCACGTTCAACTGTAGGTGGTGTGAAAAGCTTGACCTTCATCAGAATGAACAATTCGGGCGGAAGCAAACACCAACATAACCGAAGTATTTATACAGCATATATATATATATAATTTTTTTTTGCAGTGCACAGGAAAATGAAAGAAAGTCATTAAAATTCAGCTGAACGATTTTGTTGCTGTAAACGACCTGTTCACAAGTTCTTTATTAACTGAAAAAAGAACAATTTTGAGAAGTACATACACAAGATTTTAAAACATCATTGGAACTTTAGCCACACACGCACACGACACACACACACACACACACACACACACACCACACACATATATATATATATATATATATATATATATATATATATATATATATATATATATATATTCTACATCCTTGCTTGTAACAAAATTACAAAGCGTTTTTGCAATATCCTGGATAGTTTCGTGAGTGTTTATTTTTTCTTATACATTCGTAATATCTCGCGCGACAATTCTATTTATTGTACTTTATTATTTAAATCCTTAAGTATTAATATGTAGCTTCAATCCTTCCACTCGCACGATATACGAAATTAAACTCTTATTCAACATTATTTGTCTTTTATGACGTACAGTATTCAACAGTTAGAATCACTTCAGTTATTTTTATGTAATTTGGAGTGTAGTTATCATATTACTTATAAATAATATAAATTCGCCAGAAAAATGAGTATTTGTAAATCACGTGGTGCTCGCTGCATCCTAATCCCTTCCTTAATCCTTTTAGCGTCGTTTTAAATTATCGTTTGATAATCATAGGAAATCGTCGTACCTAATCCATAAATTTTGGGAAACGTTTTAAGCATCCCTTTGGATTTGCTCCTCGAATAAATTAATTAATATGTTTTCGAAAATTCAGAAATTGGATTGTACAGTCCGTGGCTCTAAGTTACAATCGTCACTTTTTACTCGATTTTGATGGCGACGTACCATTTGGCAAATTTTGTCAAAGGAAAAATTATTTTCATAAAAAATTAAGCGAATTATAATTTAAAATCCTCGATCTTATTAGCGTAAAGACGGAGGTTAACGCGACTGTCACTGAAAACAATATTAAGAAATTAGACGATGATGTTAATGAGAATAAAGGGTGGATTAAGAAGCTCGATGACAAAGTGAACCCAACCGGAAATGTTGGAAACGATAGAAGCTGAAAATCAGATCGCTCTTATAGAGGATTTATTAGTCAGGATCATAGACGAGGAATTCATAAAAAAAGAAAAGAAAGAAAAGGAAGGAATGTATGGTTGTCTTTGAGGAAAAATATAAATATTGTATACGCGCGTGAAAACTTAAAAGCTCATATCGTGTAAGTTGTAACGCTAAATCTTCGTAGTGATGATGTAGACGCAATTGCAGCCGAGGTTTCCGCGCGTAACTTGAAAATTAACATAATGGTAATATGTAAATCACCTTTGCAGAATTTAGAGCATGACGTGGAAATATTTATTTTAATAGGTTAAGTGATTTTACCAAACAAAAGGAAGCGGTTTTAATAGGCGATTTTAATTATATCATCGTTAATTTTGAAATTTTGCGAGGCCAATGCGAAAGAGAGAGAACTAATAAATTTTATACTGGACAGCCTTCCTGTACCAATGCGTAAAAGAGCCAACAAGCGGAAACAATATAGGTCTAAAAGATTTGATAATGACGACAGATGAGAATCTTATTCGAGACGTTGAAGTCGGAGAGGAACTTCGCACCATAAATTAATAAGATTTAGAAGAATAAATGTTAAGTTTAACGCGGAAAATAATTGATTATAATTTTCTGATTTCAGACATTCCAATTTCGATAATTACTCATACTGTAATATAGAAGCCAACTTCATCAAATAAAGTGGGATATCATTTTAGACATGGGTAATGTAATTAATATGTACGATAGCTTTAAAAATGTAATTCAAACCGTAGATGCTAAATGTGTGTGGAAAAAGAATAAAAGTATACTTTAATAATAAGCCCCTGTGGTTCATCTATGAAATAACACAATTTATTGGAAATCGGAATAGCGTCCATAAAAGGTACAAGCGCGAAAGCTCTCAACCAAATTTCAATCAATGTGTTCTACAGGGTGTTCGAAAAGTCCCGTCACCCCTACAAAATGTACATATTGTAATACCAATTTTATTTTTGTGTGATTAATTGAATTTATATGTGATTCATTGACATTTTTTTTCATTTCCAGATATTAGAGTTGTGTGAACAATGGCAGACCAGTCCACTTACACTCTGGAGGAAAGGATAGTGATGAGCACACTGGCTCATGAAAGGTCACATACTGGCCAAACGATGCATGATATCCAGAATGATTTCAACACAAGATTCAATAAGGCTACACCACCAAACAAGACGGTATTACGATGGGAGAAAAAACTGTTTGAAACTGGCTCCATCAACGACAGACCACGGTCGGGAAGACCAACAACGCGAGCAGAACAATGTGAAGGTGTGATTGCATCGGTGGCTCGTTCACCGAAAAAATCACTTCGGAAACGATCACAAGAACTTGCAGTCCTCATGTCCACAATGAGAGATCACATGACAAAAGATCTCGGCATGAAACCATACCGCCCGTCATTTGTTAATGAATTAAGTGATACAGCCATGCAGAAACGATATGAAGCCTGTGAACTGTTTTTAACCGTTTTTCCAACAATTCCTGCAGATATTCTTGATTAGTAACTGTAATAGTAACTGTATTTACTGTAATTAAAGTAATTGTTGCTAGTGACTTGTTTCTTAAATTACACCTACCACATATAAATACAATTAATCAGACAAAAATAACATTGGCATTACAATATGTACATTTTGTATGGGGTGACGGGACTTTTCAAACACCCTGTACAAAGGCGCGTTAAAAGCAAAGTTAAAAAAAACAAAAAACAAAGCGTTAATATGAGTTAGTTCTTGCAACATCAAGGAAACAGGAACCTAAGAAGTTTTATGTATATATTAACAATAAAAATCCAATTAGGGAGACCATTAGGCCAATGTTAGATGCTAGTGAAAATTTAATAAGTGATTATAAACAACTAACGATGGCATTAAATTAGGCTGACCATATTTCCTTGAGACAAAAACGGGACATTGGGATGGCAAAAAAGGGACGGGGGTTATGTAATATTCTGTATTCATGAAAAAGTAAGTACATAAACCGGGACAAAATTGGCATTTTTATTAAAACGACGGGACGGCCAGGAAATATAAAACAAACGGTACTGTCCCGTACAAAACGGTACGTATGGTCAGCCTACATTAAATAGCTACCTTGTTCATGTGTTTACAACAGAAGACGTACTGAACATACCAGAAGCACGAGTTATGTTTCACTTTGATGAATTAATGTTAAAGGATATAACTATTAGTGATGTAGCGGATGTCATTTTTTTCACATCCGCGGATGCGGATGCGGATGAAGATGTTTGATTTCAACATCCGCGGATGCGGATGTCTACATTTTCGTTATTTTTTAGGATATATTCGAGATTTGTTGTGTTTAACGTATATAATAAGTTATTATATAGAGAGAGCTGTAGCTATAATGTAGTATAATTGATTAATTGTACAATAATTGCTGTACTTTTCTCTGAACATATAAAATAATATCAAGCATCTAACTAAAATAGAAATCAATTAGTGAATTCGTCTGCAAATAAATTCGTTATATTTTGTTGAGTTTCAGCCACAATTAGAAACCATAATTGTGTTACCAGGATGCGGAACGTGAACCCAACTCAAATGCACCCCCACCGACCTCTTTCCCCAACCTCCACCCTTATAGAAAGAGATCTTTAATTAGCTTGATAACTATTTATATTAAGTTTAAAGTTTTATTAGGTATATTTATAAATGAGTAATTAAAATAAAGTAAACTAAGATGTTCATCGTTTAATGTTCAAACTTAATTATAGGAAGGTTATGCTTAAGGAACATTAATTTTTCTGCCTTTTCTGCTGCCAGTCTGTTTCTCTTTTCATCATATATTAATCCAGCACTGCTAAATAATCTCTCGCTTGGTACGTTTGTTGGAGGACAGGCTAAATGTTTCATTGCAAGTTTACTCAAGTATGCATAGATATTCTGCGTATTTTTCCACCAACTAATAGGATTGTCACATGCAGCCAGGCGTTTTTCTTGGTGATAGCTCTCGATCATTTTTACTACATCTTTTGACATCGCGTAGGTCTCGTCATTGCTGCTTGACTCAAGAAACTGAGAGACAGATTCTGTGATAGATTTGCTTGTTGAAGGTGTTGGTTCTGTCACTGAAACTTTTATTCTTTTGGTGGGTGGCGAAGCGACAGATTCAAGAGATTGAAGCTCTTCAACTGCTTTGCCAAGTGATGATTTAACTCGTTCTAATGTACTAGGTGAAAATAACTTAGCTTTGTAACGTGGATCTAAGTAGGTTGCAAGAGAGTAACTTCATACAAGAACAGCCTCTCGTCTTGTCGCTTGCATCACTTTTGCGCACAATGAACTAGTTCTATTAATATAGTAGAATTTGATAATTTCCGCTTATTAATGACATTTTATCTCAACGGTCCACATCCGCACGACATCCGCAGTCCAAAGTGCGGATGCGGGTGCGGATGCGGATGCGAGAAAATGTGCGGATGTTCCGCGGATGCGGATGCGGATGCGGATGTGACCTACATCACTAATAACTATAAGCGAAGAGGAGGTTTTATATTACAAACTAAATTAAAAAATAGTAAAGCGCCAAGTCCTCATTTGTTATGGAAAAATTATACACGCCTACAATATGGTATTGTATGTGGTACCTTTATTTCTTAATTAAATAAAAAATTACTAATTTATTGAATTAAATAACTACAAAATTGCCTCGGGATTGGCGACATATCCTATTGGGAATGGAAATAATTGCCATACATAGAACCCAATATGTAGCCATTGGGCCCACATAACAAGAAAAAAGTATTATTTCGTATCAAAATTTTCCATCGCTGACGCATGAAAATTACTTCGAGAGAAGAAATAATGAAAACACAAAAATTAGATGTCTGGGACTTTGTAAAGTCAGCGAATTTTTAAGACAAAGACTCCATCTCAGAGCTGCTTAGTCATGAGCGTTGCTTTAGGCAAGGGAGAAGTGTTTAATCTTCCTATAAGTTCTGAGTGAATACCTAATAATATAAAACTAATAACACACAAGGATAGGCCTATTCCTTCAGGTATTTAAGTATAGTGTTGCCTATATTAATTAAACCGAACAAACTCGTTGCGTAACACCATCACCTACATCGAAAGAGAGCCGCGCGCCCCACAACCAGAAGCGAGGCCCAACGAAATAATAAGGTATGGTAATTTTCTTCTTTACCATTAGGCAGCGCTAAATACGGCAGGCATACAAATTAAACATTAACCAAAAACACTACTTAAGAAGGTCTTTTGAAGACCTCCTCAAACACAACTTTTTAACGAAAAGACGTAGGATTTTTGTCCTAAACTCTCCACCAATATCTGCTGGAAATTTTCAACGGATGAGGGTGACGGCAATCATCCATAACCCTATATAGTTTTTTTTATATTTGTTTTATCCTAAGCATCTGAAGGAACTGAAAGACGAATGAATGCCTCATATCGTTAAATTTCTTAATATAACGTTAGAGGGGGTAATTGCACCGTCTGCTTGACTTTAAGTTGGCGAATGTCTGTCAAATATTTAAAAGAGGAATAAAAATCTCGTGGAATAACAGGCCGATTAGCTTAACTTCACTTGCGGGTAAACTTTTGGAATCACTAATACGTGATAGAATAGGTGATCATGTTGAAGGTTATAATCTAATTAGGAACAGTCAACTCGGTTTCCGTAGACAACGTTCATGTCTAACCAATTTATTGGGATTCTTTCATATTATAAATATATACAATCAACATAGGGCCGTAGATGTGTATTTAGACTTCGCGAAGGGGTTCGACACGGTTCCGCATAAAGGATTACTCGGAAAAATTAAGGTGCATGATATAAAAGGTAACGTATTAAAATGGATTGAGAACTGGGAAGCAGACAGAAAGCAGAGTTCTAAAATTAGATCTTAGTTGGAGTGGACTAGAGTAACTAGCTGGAACCCTCAGGGGTCTGTGTTGGGTTCAGTCTTGTTCAATGTTTACGTAAATGACCTCGATATTAATCTGGTCAGTAAAATTTCAGAACTTGCGGACGATACAATACTCGGCGGTAAAGCGTATAATAAACTCGATAGAGAGACGTTGCAAAGTGACCTCGATAAAGTTGTTGAATGGTCCGATAAGTGGCAGATAAAATTTAATGTCGATAATTGTTTATCGGCTCCCGAAATAGCAAGTTTAATTGTTGAATAGTAGGTAAAGACCTTATTTCAATAACGGAGGAGAAAGATTTAAGTGTTATATTTACGAAAAATTAAGTTTTCAAAGTAACTATTAAAAACTATTAAAGTGGTGAAATTTCGAGTACAACTCTAAAAACATCATATTACCTTCATATAATTCTTTAGTTTGACCACATTTAGAGTACGGTGTACAGTTTTGGTCTTGAAGAAAAATTCAGAAACACTTGAAAGTAGGGTGTCCTCCATACGTCCCGGTTTCCCAGGACATGTCCCGGTTTTCAGAGAGCTGTCCTGGTCTTTAGAAAACTGTTTTCGGGACAAAAAAGTGACTAAGGTGTGTATTATTATATTTAGTATTCATTTACTCTGTTAAAAAATGTTTTCAAAATAAGCCTAAGGCTATAGGGCATAGATCCGCCCCTGTCCCGTTTTTTCCAAGCGCATATCTGGACACCCTACTTCGAAGAATACAGAGAAGAGCGATGAAGCTTATACCTAACCTTTGTAATAGAAGCTACAAACAAAGATTAGTAAAACTTGATTCATATTCATTAGAAAAGAGAAGGCAGAGAGGACAACTTATTGATGTTTTTAAGATATTAAATAGATTTGATAATGTAAATTTTGAGCACTTTTTTAAATTAGATAATGAGAGCGTAACAAGGTAACAAGGAATAATGGATTTAAACTTAAGGGTAGAAGGTTTAATAGCGTGATAGCGCAAAACTTTTCTTAAATATCATCAAATTTTGGAGTAGTCTTCCGCCGCAGGTCATAGGTAATACATCGGTTCAGGTTTGTGCACAGGACACTTCAGATGAGGGGAGCTGAGAGTTAACAAAAAGGGCACCATCTCCTCCCCCCTCAAAAAAATAAGTCTCTTCACAGCATTTATACATTTATGGAAAAAAAGGGCACTTCTGAGGCATGAAGGAGCAAATGGGAGGGCTCAAGCCCCTTGTAGCCTTCCCCCCCTCTGCACGTGCCTGCATCGGTTAGTATGTTTAACCCCTTAACCGGGGTACCGCTGCATCCCAGTACCCCGGGTAATGCTAGCCTAACTTTTATAATGGGTAGGGATTAAGGGTTAAGAATAGATTAGACAAGCGGTAGCTCGCTATCGCTCGCGACCGTTGTACAACTTGGCCCTCCAGGCAGGTAGCCCTCCGGGCGGGTAGCACTGTGATCCAGCTACAAAATTTAAAAAAACGCCATTACCCCTATTACCCCCACCCTCTCCCCCATTACCCCACACACAAAAGTAAAAAACGCCATTGCTCCCATTACCCCCACCCCTCTCCCCAATACCCCCACCCCCACAATTACCCCACCCCCTCCCCAATACCCCCACCCCCACAATTACCCCACCCCCTCCCCCACTACCCCCGGGCGGGTAGCACTGTGACATATACCGCTACCCGCCCGGAGGGCGGGTAGCAGTATATATATCACAGTATAAATGTGAAGCTCAAGATTTTCACGGCTGCGTTCTTTTCTGTAGTTTTATCGCGGTGCTGGGGCCTTCGGACCCAGTAACCGGTGACCTAGGACCGGGAAACTTGACAGAGCATATCGGCAGTCATGGGCTATCAGTTGGTGGTGGTTGCAGAATTTTCCGATGTGCCGTTTAGGCTGTGCACGGTTCCGAAGAAAGCGGACACACACACACAGACGCATTTTAGCTCAATAGTATATTAGATAGATATTTCTTGCAAAGCGAGTTCTTATCCATAGTTGGATTTGGGGTGATCAGGGAGAGAGCGAATACGGAGAAACTAGTAAATGATGAAAGATGCTCCAATGAAACGATGCTTCGTCTACTTAATAAATAAATTTATTAAATTTCAAATACTGTACATTTATTAAATTTGAAATATACGCATTCATAACAAGTGGGTACCAATTCGTCTCGGTCGTCCTAAAAGGTTTAAGTCGAAAAGCAAACAAATTATGCGAAATGCAAATAATCTTATCAATTATGTAAATATTAATGTGTTATTTATTAATACTGCAGATACGAATAGTTAAATTTTTATCATAAATATAAATAAATGCATAATACTGTAAAAGGATGAGAAAATGTCACTGTTTCAAAATGTAAAAAATATAAAAACTCTTGTTTGACATGGGGAAAATCCAGAATATTAATGATACATATATATATATATATATATATATATATATATATATATATATATATACAGGGTGTTTCATAACATGTGGGACGCACTTTCAGGATGGATTCAGGACCTGAAAAAAATTTAAAAAGTTTATATAGTCGTAAACATGTACCCGAAATCGCTTTGTTTCCGAGTTACAGCCCGTTTTGTGTTCCAGCAATTCTTTCCGCAAACTGTTTGCAAACACTGCTTACCGACAATGTTTGTGAATGTGTACGAGACTTATTTCATGTATGGCCTTGCCGATTGTAATGTTTCGTACACTCTATGACATGTTTCAATATCGTTGGGTGTAGAGCCATCAGTCAGTCAGAGGTGCATCGCGGTGTTTCACTGTTCGTATTCGTAACTTTTTCTCGTGAATAAGTGCAGTCTTGTGAAAAAAAACCTTAAAAGTTTTTGTGCTAGTTTTTGTGACAGTGTGCATTTGGAGTGAGAATGGAAGCTTATTCAAACAGAGAAATGGCAAACATGCATCTCACGTATGGACTTGCCGAGTGTAATGCGGTCGCAGCAAGACGTCTCTATGCGGAAAGGTTTCCGAATCGTCGTCTGCCAGATAAGACCTTTCAGAGAATAGACGAGCGTCTTGGTGATACAGGATCATTCATCAAGCGAGTTTCAGATGGTGGTAGACCAATCAGCGCCAGAACTGTTGAGTTGGAGGAGCGGGTCCTGAATCGAGTGGAGGAACATCCTGGTGTCAGCACCTGAAGGATAGCAGCAGCAGAGGGTGTAAGATACACAACTGTGTGGAGAATTGTACGGGAAGAACAGCTTTACCCATATCACATTCAGAGAGTACAAGGCTTTACTATAGCTGATTACCTTAAAGGTAATGCAGATACTTGCTGGAACACATAACGGGCTGTAACTCGGAAATAAAGCGATTTCGGGCATATGTTTATATAAACTTTTTCATTGTTTTCAGGTCCTGAATCCATCCTGAAAATGCGTCCCACATGTTATGAAACACCCTGTATATAAGATAGATAGAGAAATGAGCATCACTTTCTGCAAAATATTTTTGTATGCAGGATTGTTCAATCGTCAAGCATGATATTGCAATATGGATATTTTTATTTGTTAAATGGTGCTTTGGTATCTGGCTTCTAAATAACTCTGAACCTGTTATGTGAATAGTTTGAATTATGAGAATTTGAATTGAGGAAATAGAACCACTATGAATTTATTAGAAGTTTCTAATAAAACCATTTCTCATTGTCAACTTATTCCTTAACCTTGAACATACTTAGTGAATTGTTTTAATATTTTAATTTCAGTAATTACATAAGAAAGTTTATATTTTTAAATAAAACCTTTCAATGTGAATATATAATATTTTTTATTAAACTTTTTTCCCTTGATTTACCGGCAATGGTCCTTCGTTAATTGGTTTTAATTAGGATAAATTGGTAGTTTTACTCGGGTTTCATTAAGACATATCAGGGGAGTAACTGGAGTAAAAAAGTTGGAGGGGACAAACACAATCCTCTTGTTAGAAGCACTCATTGTCTATGGGAGTAATTATAAAAGTTGGGTGGACACAACTTTTATAATCACTCCTATAGATAATGAGTGCTTCTAACAATAGGATTGTGTTTGTCCCCTCCAACTTTTTTACTCCAGTTACTCCCCTGAGACATATCGACAGCTAAGTGGAAACTCGTCGAATATACGTATTACCTCTTTTCTTCTGTAACATAGTTTTCCTTTCGCTACTTAAGAATTTACACTAAATTATGAATTAAACGAGAGGTGAAACAGGACCGGTGAAACGTCTTTTATTATACAGTTTTAATTATTTTAACTTCTATTTTAGTGGCTTTAAATTATATATATATATATCGTAAAGAACGACGCTTTGTATAGGAGAATTAACTGCGCAAGATGAGAGCGAAAGAACGAAACAAATGAAAAAATGAGGTACCCACCCGGGAATCGAACCCGGGATCTTCCGATTGCCGGTCAGATATGATAACCACTACACCACAGGCCTCACCCAAACAAATGCCGTAATTCCTCTACATACGCGCAGAAACCAATGCCCCAAAGGGGCACCTCCCGCATGCCGTAACATTATATACATTATAACTGCAAACACGCAGTATAATTAACGTAAAGAACGACGCGGATAATTCTCCTATACAAAGCGTCGTTCTTTACGTTAATTATACTGCGTGTTTGCAGTTATAATGTATATAATGTTACGGCATGCGGGAGGTGCCCCTTTGGGGCATTGGTTTCTGCGCGTATGTAGAGGAATTACGGCATTTGTTTGGGTGAGGCCTGTGGTGTAGTGGTTATCATATCTGACCGGCAATCGGAAGATCCCGGGTTCGATTCCCGGGTGGGTACCTCATTTTTTCATTTGTTTCGTTCTTTCGCTCTCATCTTGCGCGGTTAATTCTCCTATACAAAGCGTCGTTCTTTACGTTAATTATACTGCGTGTTTGCAGTTATAATGTGTATATATATACACATTTTAACTGGAAACAACACACAGTATAATTAATGTAAAGAACGACGCTTGTGTAGAAGAGCGTTCCGCACAAGATGAGGAGGGAGAACGAACAAATGAAAAAATGAGGTACCTCCCAGGAATCGAACCCGGGATCATCCAATTGCCGGTCGGATATGCTATCCACTACACCAAGGACCTCGATTAATCAGAAGTCGTAATTCTCCTACATTGATCGAGGTCCTTGATGTAGTGGATAGCATATCCGACCGGCAATTGGATGATCCCGGGTTCGATTCCTGGGAGGTACCTCATTTTTCATTTGTTCGTTCTCCCTCCTCATCTTGTGCGGAACGCTCTTCTACACAAGCGTCGTTCTTTACACACACACATATATATATATATATATATATATATATATATATGAAAGATATTTAACCTATTCGACACTACAATGACGTAAAGCACATATATCCTATTTTGGGTACATTATTTTGAGGTCCGAAAGGGTTAATAAAATAAATGAGTGGAAAAAGTGTGAAATGAAGGGCATTTATTACCCTCACTACAAAAGGCATTGGAAGCACCAAAATTTTGGTTGATTTAAACAGATATTTGTTATTTTATGTTAAGTACATAAAAGCGTTTTTGAGAAATGAAAAACGGTTTCAGAGAGTCATAAATCATTCGCATTCGGAGAATAGCCCGAAATGGGGTTGAAATTCCATCTTTAAGCGAATCTGTTTGAATTTTAGCAGTTTTTTTCAATGTGTGGATGCGATTCTTGAGAATGAAGTTATTCCCATTTGTCTGAGAGTGAATCGCGTTCGGTTCTTATTTATAATTTGGGATGGTGAAAGGTTCGTTCTCATTTCGCGTATACGCTTTTTAATAAGTGAAAAAGTTGTCCTTTCAAAAGTATTGACACTCGTTTTTCTTCATCATGTGCGAACAGTATAACGTATAAGTAAGTGCAGTATGGAAAATTACTTTCATTTTACTCTTTGGTGAATCTAAGGTGGGGAAATTGTTCACTTTTACCTTTTGTTCATTCCAATAAGTTTTCTTTTGCCGTTGGAAATTCTCTCTATATCATAAAGAGATAAACGATGAAAGTAAAACACTTTCACGTTTAGTAAAGAAAATTACAGTTTTGTAACATTTCACTAAAAACAAATTTGTCTGAGGTTACAAAGTACAAAACGACAATTATAAACTATTCATTTGAAACGTGTATACGCCACATACGTAATCAATACGTATAACTCATACATAAACCATAGGTAATCTACGTAAAACCAGTAAGCATATAAACCATATATACGTATAAGCAACCGGTTAAGCATATAAACCATATATACGTATAAGCAACCGGTATATAACCCATACATACGTATACCTGGAACGTAACCCACACGTAAAGCCCATACGTATAACCAATACGTAATGCAAGAATGCTCTCTAAATTCAGTATTAATAAATAATCAGGAGAAAAATAGCTAAACTGTATTAGTAATTAAGAAAAAGTGCTCCATTTTTTACAGGCATTGAAATGACATTTCGATGACTGTAACATCTAATTAGTATTGCAGCATTAACCTGAAATAGAACATGACTTTTCTTGTCGGTTGCATAAAAACATAAATTGAATTCTATTCTTAAATTCATTTGACAATAAATGTCATTTAATTCGTTTCAAGATTTTTTCACTTCGAATCATATATCCTCAAATGTAAATGTTGTATTTACGAAAGAAAAAATTTAATATTCTCTCTCTCTCTCTCTCTCTCTCTCTCTCTCTCTCTCTCTCTCTCTCTCTCTCTCTCTCATATATTATTGTTAGTTTTTATATTGCTAAATATATGGCACACAAAAAAAAATGAAAATCGTGAATGGCAAGAGGGATTTGACATCCATTGTTAAGTAATCCTATTCAGGTGGAGATTAAGTTGGGATATTGATCTTTTCAGGTTAATGGGATTAGGCAAGATACTGTAGATTTAAGTATATTATGAATTTTAACCGAAAAAAGTCAGCGTGGCCTATTACGTACAATAAAAGTTCATTTGTTTTTCTGGAAATGATGTCTTTTATTGTACGCGAGTTAATTTTTATTATTGTTTAGTAACAATAAATTGTTTAATTCAACCAAGAACTGTAATTTTCATTATGGGGTTAAGTAGACCGAACACTAGTTGTTATGTGTGGACTTACGACAGTTGATCTATTTGACATCCTATCGACAAGTTATTATTAGGTTAGATTAAGTTAAGTGAGTTAGATCAGGTTAAGATAGGTTAGGTTAAGTTAGGCTAAGCTAGTGTTTTAGAGTATCGATGTTTTGATCTTCTTAACAGAATGAGTATAGGTCCGCTATATGTGCGGTACCACACTAGCCTTATACTGTTAATGCCTTCCTTTTGACAGTTTGTAGTGTCTTCGCTTTGAGCCTAATATCGGTATATCGATTCGACCTTGGTTCTAAGAATTGGATATATATATATATATATATATATATATATATATACAGTATGTTTCAGACCAACAAAGACACAAGGATTGTGTATTGCACTGTCCTCCGTGGTGGCGGAGGGGACCTACAATTTTACGTGGGCTTCGAACCACAAAAACTTTAATTTTACTACCTTAAACTATACCCAATCTATCAACATATACATCTAATCGATTTTTAAACATATTTATAGACGTGCTGCTACTTACTTCTACTGGCAAACTATCCCAGCAATTTATTATTCTATGAGTAAAAAAGTTTTTGGCAACTGCTGTCTCGAACCTTCTACTATTCAGCTCTCACACGTTATTTCTAGTTCTACTATATTATGCTATTTCGAAAAAGCTCTCTCTCTCTCTACGTTATCGAACCCATTCATAATTTTAAAAACCTGGATTAGATCACCCCTTAGCCCCCGAGTCTCGAGTGTAGTCAGTTTTAACTCCTTAAGCCTATCCTCGTACGACTTTGACCTAAGTGACGGAATCATCTTAGTCGCTCTTCTTTGAACTCGTTCGATTTTGTCTATATCCTTGCATATATACAGATTCCAAAATTGGATCGCGTACTCCAAATGGGGTCTAACTAATAATTTATGAAGAGGACCAATAATATCACGCTATTTTTACTCAAAATTTCTAGCTATAAAACCTAGCACTTTGTTCGCCTTATTGACCGCTGCTGTATTTTGTTTCGCTACTTTCAAATCACCAGTAATCTTTTTCCTGATTATATATATATATATATATATATGTTAAACACAGACCGTGCATGGCACAAGGAACTCTTCTGGGAAAATTAAATCCACTATAGTCCGAATAAGTAATGATAAATGACAAATACCATAGTTTTTTTCCTTTTTCATGATTTTAGCCCGACGTGGGCAACGGGTCTCTCGCAAAGAGATCCCATAAATATAGCTTCCCTCACCAGCTATCTGCAAAGCAGACAGGATCCAGCTTTGGGACGTGGATCTAGGGTTTAAAGCAAACCTAGATCCCTACACTCAGAACCTCTATATAAGTAAAAGACTCGTTGCATTCACGTCGTGTTGAATAAATCAAAGAAAAAGGGGGTAACTATTGTATTTTTAGCCAAAAAAAACCAAAACTTAAACCTCAACCGGGACATTGAGCGTCCACTTTTCAAGGCACGAAACACGTCCGTTTAGTATACACAAACTCAGAATGGTTCCCTGAGAACAATATATGTTAAACACAGACCGTGCATGGCACAAGGAACTCTTCTGGGAAAATTAAATCCACTATAGTCCGAATAAGTAATGATAAATGACAAATACCATAGTTTTTTTCCTTTTTCATGATTTTAGCCCGACGTGGGCAACGGGTCTCTCGCAAAGAGATCCCATAAATATAGCTTCCCTCACCAGCTATCTGCAAAGCAGACAGGATCCAGCTTTGGGACGTGGATCTAGGGTTTAAAGCAAACCTAGATCCCTACACTCAGAACCTCTATATAAGTAAAAGACTCGTTGCATTCACGTCGTGTTGAATAAATCAAAGAAAAAGGGGGTAACTATTGTATTTTTAGCCAAAAAAAACCAAAACTTAAACCTCAACCGGGACATTGAGCGTCCACTTTTCAAGGCACGAAACACGTCCGTTTAGTATACACAAACTCAGAATGGTTCCCTGAGAACAATATATGTTAAACACAGACCGTGCATGGCACAAGGAACTCTTCTGGGAAAATTAAATCCACTATAGTCCGAATAAGTAATGATAAATGACAAATACCATAGTTTTTTTCCTTTTTCATGATTTTAGCCCGACGTGGGCAACGGGTCTCTCGCAAAGAGATCCCATAAATATAGCTTCCCTCACCAGGGAACCATTCTGAGTTTGTGTATACTAAACGGACGTGTTTCGTGCCTTGAAAAGTGGACGCTCAATGTCCCGGTTGAGGTTTAAGTTTTGGTTTTTTTTGGCTAAAAATACAATAGTTACCCCCTTTTTCTTTGATTTATTCAACACGACGTGAATGCAACGAGTCTTTTACTTATATAGAGGTTCTGAGTGTAGGGATCTAGGTTTGCTTTAAACCCTAGATCCACGTCCCAAAGCTGGATCCTGTCTGCTTTGCAGATAGCTGGTGAGGGAAGCTATATTTATGGGATCTCTTTGCGAGAGACCCGTTGCCCACGTCGGGCTAAAATCATGAAAAAGGAAAAAACTATGGTATTTGTCATTTATCATTACTTATTCGGACTATAGTGGATTTAATTTTCCCAGAAGAGTTCCTTGCCATGCACGGTCTGTGTTTAACATATATTGTTCTCAGGGAACCATTCTGAGTTTGTGTATACTAAACGGACGTGTTTCGTGCCTTGAAAAGTGGACGCTCAATGTCCGGTTGAGGTTTAAGTTTTGGTTTTTTTTGGCTAAAAATACAATAGTTACCCCCTTTTTCTTTGATTTATTCAACACGACGTGAATGCAACGAGTCTTTTACTTATATAGAGGTTCTGAGTGTAGGGATCTAGGTTTGCTTTAAACCCTAGATCCACGTCCCAAAGCTGGATCCTGTCTGCTTTGCAGATAGCTGGTGAGGGAAGCTATATTTATGGGATCTCTTTGCGAGAGACCCGTTGCCCACGTCGGGCTAAAATCATGAAAAAGGAAAAAAACTATGGTATTTGTCATTTATCATTACTTATTCGGACTATAGTGGATTTAATTTTCCCAGAAGAGTTCCTTTTGCCATGCACGGTCTGTGTTTAAATATATTGTTCTCAGGGAACCATTCTGAGTTTGTGTATACTAAACGGACGTGTTTCGTGCCTTGAAAAGTGGACGCTCAATGTCCCGGTTGAGGTTTAAGTTTTGGTTTTTTTGGCTAAAAATACAATAGTTACCCCCTTTTTCTTTGATTTATTCAACACGACGTGAATGCAACGAGTCTTTTACTTATATAGAGGTTCTGAGTGTAGGGATCTAGGTTTGCTTTAAACCCTAGATCCACGTCCCAAAGCTGGATCCTGTCTGCTTTGCAGGTAGCTGGTGAGGGAAGCTATATTTATGGGATCTCTTTGCGAGAGACCCGTTGCCCACGTCGGGCTAAAATCATGAAAAAGGAAAAAAACTATGGTATTTGTCATTTATCATTACTTATTCGGACTATAGTGGATTTAATTTTCCCAGAAGAGTTCCTTGTGCCATGCACGGTCTGTGTTTAACATATATTGTTCTCAGGGAACCATTCTGAGTTTGTGTATACTAAACGGACGTGTTTCGTGCCTTGAAAAGTGGACGCTCAATGTCCCGGTTGAGGTTTAAGTTTTGGTTTTTTTTTGGCTAAAAATACAATAGTTACCCCTTTTTCTTTGATTTATTCAACACGACGTGAATGCAACGAGTCTTTTACTTATATAGAGGTTCTGAGTGTAGGGATCTAGGTTTGCTTTAAACCCTAGATCCACGTCCCAAAGCTGGATCCTGTCTGCTTTGCAGATAGCTGGTGAGGGAAGCTATATTTATGGGATCTCTTTGCGAGAGACCCGTTGCCCACGTCGGGCTAAAATCATGAAAAAGGAAAAAAACTATGGTATTGTCATTTATCATTACTTATTCGGACTATAGTGGATTTAATTTTCCCAGAAGAGTTCCTTGTGCCATGCACGGTCTGTGTTTAACATATATTGTTCTCAGGGAACCATTCTGAGTTTGTGTATATATATATATATATATAATATATATATATATAATATATATCTTTTGCGCTTAGAACCTCGACTTAAAATATAAAAGAAGATTAGAAGGACGTACCAATGATGGTGAGGTTCACTCTCTCGTTGCGTGTCGGTGAATGAAGAAAATCGACACGGCATTTGAACACCCCTTCGTCCTGTCTCATCGATGGCTTTATCTCGACATTTCCTCCCGTAGAGGTGAAGTGGTCCAGGTCATTCATGGACTTATTCGAGGGCCTGACGAAATTCCATGAGTAGTAAGTGTTTTCTTTCGTCACGTGCAAGATTCCTCGTTGGGCCATCGCGGATGATTGGTCACGTCCCACTTGAGGATGACCCGCGGGACCTTGCCGAAAGTCCACGCTGCAAGGAAATGCGTTGCAAGAACGTTAAAAATACATTACAAGCAAGTTTTTAAAAGTAATTAATACTGATTCACTGAAAACTTTGTTTCTTTCGCCGTCTAAATGTACGTGAAATATTATACATAAACTTAATGGATTCCACATTCTACATTCAAAATGTATAATATATATTTGGAATGTGGAATACCAAAAATTATATTTAAAAGCGGCTTATTCTTATATGCGTGATTCTTCTATGGAGCTTTGACTCTCTCTCTCTCTCTCTCTCTCTCTCTCTCTCTCTCTCTCTCTCTCTCTCTCTCTCTCATATATATGTACAGTGTATATATATATATATTCTTCCGAGAATAACTTGAACCGTTACGGCATTGTAAAACATGAAGAACTTATATTTACGGATGAACTTTGAAAATTATTTGCTATTTACACTTCACAAAAGTGATTTTCACCGTTTAAGTTTATTCAAATAAGAAATAATGAAAAGATTTTAAAAATAAACGACTTCAAAAGGTCATATTCTTTACCACACATTCATGCATATTACATAATCTTTTCAAAATTTGGAAAAAAAAATGGCAACGACTTCAAGAGCCTCGGAGTCCTCCTTGGGAGGGGACCATAAATGTCTCCACTTCTGGCTCCCCTGCTACCGATACTGGGAACGCAGACCCGGACAGAGGGGCTGGTTCCGCTACTGCCTATTCGAGTTATCCTGCGTCTCTCCGTGATTCATTTTTCATTAACTTGTGCAACATTCGTGTCCTTTTCTCAAACTATCAATCTGTTAACACCATCTCTCCTCCTCTAAACCTCGCCTTCTCTTCCTCACTGAAACTCAGATGTCTGGGACAACTGAGAGCAACCCCTTTTCTGTACCCTCCTACTTTCTCTTACTCACTTTCACTCCAAAGGTCGATGTTGCGTATATATATATATACGCAACACCCTAACTTGCTCTCGTATTCCCGAACTTAAATCCTCCATGTAAACCTAGCTCTGGCTAGGCTTACGTGACAATCTCACGCAAATAAAGGGTGATCCAGAGAAATGGGACCCAAAAGAAATCCCTGTAACTCTTAAAGTATAAGTCCTTTTATAAAATCATACGCATCATTCGAAAGAGGATAGTTACAAGTTTGTACAGGATTGTATAGGTTTTCACAATACAAGACAAGATAAGATACAAAACAAAATAAAAGTGTTAGTTAAAACTAACCCTTCAAGATGACTGCATGGACTGTGGAACAGCTGCGTTTCATAACTGAGCAATATTATGAGCATGGAAGAAGTGTAGTTTCAGCTCAAAGATCTTTCAAGACAAATTTTCAGATGTCAAAATCACCTTCTAAGAAAGTAATCCGTCGGTGTGTCAGAAATTTTTCCCTAACTGGCAGCATTGGAAAAAGAAAACCAACTGGAAGAGTGCGCACAGCAAGGATAGACGAGATCATTAACAGAACTCATGAAATTGTACAGGATAATCCTAACATAAGCATCAGACGTGCTTCTCAGCTGTTAGGAGTTGGATATGGAACAACACACCGTATATTCAAGCAAAATTTAATGCTCTTTCCATATAAAATTCAAACAGTGCAACAACTAAACGATGGAGATTTCGCACGAAGACGACAATTCTGTCAATGGATCCAACAGAAGGTAAATTACACCACCAATTTTCTAGCAACTTTGATTATGTCAGACGAAGCCCATTTTCACTTGAATGGAACTGTAAACAAACAAAATTGTCGTTTCTGGGCAACAGAAATTCCATTGAATATTACCGAAGTCCCGTTGCATAGTCAGCGTGTAACTGTTTGGTGTGGTCTTACTGCATCTCAGATCATAGAGCCGTACTTTTTCGAGGATTCCACCGGAAACACAGTCACTGTAAATGGTGATCGATACGAAAAAATGTTGACCGATTTCCTTATTCCTAAATTAAGAGATCTTTGTCTAGAAAACCACTGGTTCCATCAAGACGGAGCTACCTGCCATACCACGAGGAACTGCATGGCAGTTTTGCGTCAAACGTTTCCAGGCGAGTTAATCTCAAGATTTGGAGACGTTGAATGGCCCGCAAGGTCTCCGGATTTTTCTCCCTTAGATTATTATCTCTGGGGATATTTAAAGAGTAGGGTCTACAGAAATAACCCAACGACCTTGCAAGAATTGAAGGCCGCCATCACAAATGAGATACAGGCCATACCACCGCACACTCTTGCAAAAGTGATGCAGAACTTACAAGCGAGAACACTGGAATGCTTGGCAACTAATGGAGCACATTTGAAAGGAGTCATTTTTAAAAAATAAATATTTCATAATAAACTTGTAACTCTACTCTTTCGAATGATATATAGTTTTTATGAAAGGAATTAAATATTAAGAATATTTGGCTTTTTTTATGGGTCCCATTTATCTGGATCACCCAGTACATCTGCGCTGTCTACCTTTCTCCTAAATCTACTGACTATCGAAAAACATTTGACTACCTCGCTTCTAAAGTGGAATACATTGTATCCCACTCTCCTTTTGCTAAAATCTCCATTTTAAGAGACTTCACTGTTTACCACCACCTTTGGCTTTGTTTCCATTTCACTAACATCACAGGTGAACTAGCTTACAACTTCTCTATCCTGAATGATCAAGAGCAGATTGTACAGCACCCGACTCGTGCCCCGATCGCCTTGGAGATAGGCCCACCATTCTGGATTTATTTCTCACCTCTCATCGTTTTTTCTCCGATGGGCTCCTCCGACCACAATCTTATATTTGTTTCCTGTCCTATCGCTACAGTTCGGCCTTTGAATCCTTCCAAGAGGAGGCGTCTTTGGCACTTTGGCGCCGCTGATTGGGAGGCCCTTAGGTAGTACTTCAATGATTTCCCATGGAATTATTATTGCTTCCTTGGCCGGGGCCCCTCCGGTTGAGCTGAGCGCATCACGGAGGTGATTCTCTCGGGCATGGAGGCGTACAGTCCATATTTTATTCTTACTACCAATGCGAATAAACCTTGGTTTAACTTTGCTTCACCTAATTTTTTTTTATGCAGGACACATAGGCAAATGCCCGGAAAAACGCCCCCCTCCATTAGAGGAAGAAGAGAGCCAAAATGAAGGTCCACCGTTTCCGAGATGCCTGGACACACTGCATTTGAAAGATTGGAGGTCATAGACAATGCGAAAGATGGACTGAGGAACATTGTTCCAAAGTAGTTGAGTAGATGAAAGATTGAAAATACCGATTAACCCTTGTGTTAGAGAGGTGGAAAGAAAAGGACTGAGAATGTGTTGAAAGTCTAGTACTGCGTGCTCTCCTTAAAAGAGTAGGTATACAATTAGAGAGTTTAGAAGAGTAGTTTTCGTTATAATAGCGATAGCAAAGAGAGAGACAACATTGCGGCAAAGACAGAGGAATTGAAGACAGTCGGTCAGATGAGACAAAAAGTTAAATCTTTCATCCTTCTACAACGCACCCTATCTATATAAATACCCGTTTCAGTACTTTATATCCTTACTGAGTAAGGGTCGCTACCACCAGTCGCTACATGATCTGGACGCAAAAGACGGTCTGCCACCCAACTACTGTTAGGATCGTAAAATCGGGATTTATTAATGAATATAAAATAACAATTCATTATGTATAAATGTAAGTTAGGTTTAATAGATAGATTGTAAAAGGTAGGAAATGGGCCTATTCTAAATTTAAACAAGAGTACGTGACCTGAATCACGAAACCAGAACAACAGTTTTAGTTTTGTTTATACTCATGTTCACGTTCAGCCAATCAGGCATAGATTTGTCACCTGATACCCACCTCTAGTCTTGCCCAATGATGTTCTTAAAGACAAGGTACTTTTCAAATAATACCAGATTTATGTAAGAAGAGATTTAATATCAGAAAATAGGCCAATGAAGTTAGTTGAATACTATAGAATAGGTAGGAAATTCTAAAAACTACTGAAATCATGTGTTAATTTCTGTTTCTTAAGTGGTAGATACAATAATAAATAAACTGAAGATCAGGTGTAAAGCGCGAATGGAACAATGAAACCTGCACGATGAAAAAGGAAGCTCATCGCTAAGAAGACACGCAGAGTGAGAGTTGAGTCAATAACAGTCAGACAGAGTCATTAGAAGTAGTTTGTCCATCTTAAAATCGCCTTGCTTTCCCTTTTGTTAATTTTATTTCAATTTCTCTGTTCATGCCCGTGGGAAGTAGGGTATATATTTAAAATGAGCTTAATTCAGTAAATTCAGTGCATTAACACCTAGGGCTACTGACGAGAGGATATTCTTTCCGACCCTTAGGCTTTTTTATTTATGGCACTCACGAGTCTACATCGTTTTTGAAGGCCTACTTCATTTTCGTTCAAGGATTAACTTTGTATCTTGAATTATATCACGCAAGTGTAAAGTTAAAGTAATCTGCGAACATAAGATTAAAAGTATAAAAATTGTGGTGCTTCATAATAGAACAATTTATATTAATGGTCGAAATTAAATTCATGAGTTTAATAATATGGTTCGATAAACAGTATTAATTTACTTGGTATGGTTCAGTGGAAACGTCGAACTAATAGTTAAAGCATATTGGTCACGTTACCATCCCTAAATATGGGGATATTGTAGTCACACACCAACCCCCGAACGGGAAGAAAGGAAGAGTCGAGTTAACGAAACATCGGGAAACCTCGAACCCTTTACTACTACCATGATCTGGAGCAGTGATGGGCAACCTAGGCTAGTGAGTGAGTCGCATGAGTGGCCTTCCTTAATCTCAGTGGGCGGCAAGATTAAAAATGTGCATGTACGCTAATTTAATACAGCCCGAAAATTTCATAGAGAGTTAGAGAAAATTATTATTTATATATTAATTGAATTGTGATCAACTTCAAATAGTAAAGCAAAAGAAACTGGTACTTTTGCATTATCCTCCCAACACTAATTTTTTTTTATAACGGCTAACGCCTGCGGCGGGCTGTTTTTACCGTAACCTAACCTAACCAAACCTAACCTAATACCAACACTAATTTTTTTTATAATGGAAGGAAAATATCAGTAGATTATGGGAATATTAATATAAATTCCAAAATTTTCTTGCCATTCTTTCTTTCCATTCCAAAGACAATGGTTAGTAAAATGTCTTTTGAGCCGCATTCAGAAACATGATGGGCCGCAGGTTGCTCACCACTGATCTGGAGGGATCCCTATTTTAAATCCAGTTTAACTTAACCTATACAATTTATACAGGCATGCAGGGCGAGAAAAGCAAACCAGTATAGTTCAAAATGTTAAACATGTCTGCCTATGAAATAGATACGCCGATAGGAAGAATACGTCAATAGTAGATATTTTGGTATGTGATCTACTGTAGATTACAAACTCTGTATAAATAATAATGCAGATTTCACTGAAAAGGACCTGTAGAATTTCCCACGCGTATATTCCAATGCGACGACACAGACAGAATGCATGAATATTTATTAATTTATTAATATCTTTCAATGTATATACAATTATTTTTATTAAATATTTAAGCTGCATTTATATACAATGAATGGATATCAAGTACGAATAATATATATATATATATCGTGTAGTGGTTAACATCGCTGACTACGAATACATCGATCCTGGGTTCTATTTCCGGCGAAAATAGTCGGCGCGCAGATTACCCAGCTGTTCATCCTTCCAGAAAGAATAGTTTAATAGTTAAATGGATACCCTGGGTTGCCTAGTGGTTAAGAAGCTGGGTTGCTGATCGGAAGGTCGTGAGATCGAGCCCAGCTGAGGATTGCGTAATTTCTGACCACCCGTGCTGGGTCGTGGTTCGGATTTAACGTTAAGCTGTAGGTCCAAGGTGGAGCAACAAGCTTGACCGCAGAATGAACAATTCGGGCAAAACCAAGGTTAACCAAGATATATATATATATATATCGTTTTTATTTATGTAATAATAAGAACCATACTTCTCTTTTGGTTCTCTTTTTTTTTCTTAAATTCTTTACTTTTATTTAATTTAATTTATCTGTATTATCTTGCATGTAAACTGTGACGTTTATCATAATGTGAGAGTTCTGTCAAAACACTTATGTTTGTCTGAATTTCAAATTTATTGATTTCAGAGGCGGGAGAGCGCGTCTGAAGTCATAACTGTGGATTTTTATGATTCTAATATGATATCTATTTGTATTTAATATTCTAATATGATATCTATTTGCATGTAGAAAAAGAAAGAATTCTACGCATATACAGAGAGAATTCTCGTGGTTTGTTTGTAAACTGGACTGGAACACTGAAGGGCCTGTGCTCGATTCTCCCCCTTCAACTCTCCGCCTACCTGTTATTGCTCGGAACCAGATGAATCCTACAGTTCGCGACCACCCCTATATACAGGGCGTCCCAAAAAAATGTATACACACTTTAACAGCTGATAGCTCAATTGATGTTTCTTTCTTTCCAAGTTAAACCCATTAGAATTAATAATGGCAGTCAGACTAAGCTTTGAACAAAGGAAATTCATTCTAAAATGCTACTGGAAGTGTGAAAACGCAGTTGAAGTGCAAAGACAGTTTAGGAGGGAGTTTCAAACAGATCCACCAACGCGACTTACCATCACTCGAAATAGAGATAAGTTTGAAGCCGATGGAACTGTTCAGAATGTCCACAAGAAGCGTTCCGGAAGACCACGGACATCGACAAGCCCCACAAAGCAAGAAAGAGTACTGGAAACGTATCACCAAAGTCCAAGAAAATCTGTGCGGCAAGCGAGTCGTGAGGTAGGAATTTCAGAATCGTCTGTCCAACGCATTTTGAAGCGCTGTCAATGGAAAAGTTACATTCCAAGATTAGTCCATGCTATTAATGAATGATCCGGACCGAAGAGTGGAGTATTGCGAGTGGTACTTGGCACGATGTGGATGTGGATTGGACGAAGGGGTTTCGTAGAATACCCTCCGCGTTCACCAGAACTCACACCACTAGACTTTTTTTATGGGGATACTTAAAAGACAAAGTCTACGCTATAAAACCTGCAACAGTCGCTGAATTGAGAGCAGCCATTGAACGAGAATGCACACAAATACCAAACGAAATGTTTCGTGATGTTTGCGATTCCATTGCTTCGCGTTATCAGCAGTGCCTGGACCAGAACGGACGTCAGTTTGAAAACAGGCGTTGACAAAACAATTAAATAATGTCTGTAGATTCTATTACATTTTGAAAATGAAATGTATTTTAATAAACACTGCCTTTATAATTATTTAAAGTGTGTATACATTTTTTTGGGACGCCCTGTATATATATATATATATGAAAATTATTTCACGAAAGTAACACGTGAAAAATATTTATGATGAATAAAACCACGAAGGAAAGGAAACACAAAATGGTGCTCAAGCGCTTTCGTCTAATGACATCCTCAGGAACACTGAAGTACATAAAAAGGTTAAGCCTATATATAGGTTACAGAAAGAAAAAAAGAAAAAATAAATAACATACATACACACACACATATATATATATATATATATATATATATACATACATATCTATATATACAAATACATACATACATACATACATACATACATATATATACAATAAACAGAGAAGTAAAAATAAAAAATTAAAAATTAAAAATTAAAACCTTAAAGGATTACCAGTGAGGCGTACAGATTTGTAAGGAAAAATATCGATTTTTAGCACAAGATCAAATGGATTATAAAAATACAAATTTATACTGGAACTCTGCCCGGGTTTTAACACACTGCTGCCTATGGTCAGGTTTCGATATATATAAAAAAATAAAATGCAAATTAAAAGTTAATCGATTGTTAGCACAAGATCAAATGGATTATAAAAATACAAATTTATACTGGAACTCTGCCCGGGTTTTAACACACTGCTGCCTATGGTCAGGTTTCGATATATATAAAAAAATAAAATGCAAATTAAAAGTTAATAAAGTAGAAGACAAGTTTACCAAAGATTTAATGTTTTACCCTTCTTATCTAAATCTGTTTTAAAGGAATTCAAAATAACAGGATCGAGTTGAAAAAGACCTTTGCTTATGTTGAAGTTATTTGAAAGTTGGATAATGGCAGACTCAAGAATATTTCTATTAACAATGTTGCTTGAATGGAATAAAGCTGAAGCATTATTCCAATCAATACAGTGGGCTAACTCTGACAAATGGACAAAAAGGGCACTGGACAACTGTCCTGTTCTAACGGAATATTGATGCTGTTGTATAAAACAGCATCAATATTCCGTTAGAACAGGACAGTTGTCCAGTGCCCTTTTTGTCCATTTGTCAGAGTTAGCCCACTGTATTGATTGGAATAATGCTTCAGTTTTATTCCATTCAAGCAACATTGTTAATAGAAATATTCTTGAGTCTGCCATTATCCAACTTTCAAATAACTTCAACATAAGCAAAGGTCTTTTTCAACTCGATCCTGTTATTTTGAATTCCTTTAAAACAGATTTAGATAAGAAGGGTAAAACATTAAATCTTTGGTAAACTTGTCTTCTACTTTATTAACTTTTAATTTGCATTTTATTTTTTTATATATATCGAAACCTGACCATAGGCAGCAGTGTGTTAAAACCCGGGCAGAGTTCCAGTATAAATTTGTATTTTTATAATCCATTTGATCTTGTGCTAAAAATCGATTAACTTTTAATTTGCATTTTATTTTTTTATATATATCGAAACCTGACCATAGGCAGCAGTGTGTTAAAACCCGGGCAGAGTTCCAGTATAAATTTGTATTTTTATAATCCATTTGATCTTGTGCTAAAAATCGATATTTTTCCTTACAAATCTGTACGCCTCACTGGTAATCCTTTAAGGTTTTAATTTTAATTTTTATTTTTTATTTTTACTTCTCTGTTTATTGATATATATGTATGTATGTATGTATGTATGTATTTGTATATAGATAGTATGTATATATATATATATATATGTGTGTGTGTATGTATGTTACTTATTTTTTCTTTTTTTCTTTCTGTAACCTATATATAGGCTTAACCTTTTTATGTACTTCAGTGTTCCTGAGGATGTCATTAGACGAAAGCGCTTGAGCACCATTTTGTGTTTCCTTTCCTTCGTGGTTTTATTCATCATATATATATAATATATATATATATATATATATATATATATAAGCTATAGACTGACTGCTTGGAAAGCGCTTTCTAATTATAAAAGAGGAACACCAAAAAGACGAACATTGTAGCGGTTCCATCCTCAGATTTAAATACAAAATATTAAAATTACAATTACACATTTAAAATAAATTATGAAATAATTTAAAAAATAAGATTTGATTATATTACGTGTGTACTGATTTATAATTAAAATTTAAACTATGAATGGATAAAAACTAAAAATAAAAATTAACAACGTTGTAATCCTGATTAAAATTATAAACATTGTTCATTTAAAAATTAAAAACTAAATCTCATGCAACTGTGATTATATTTCTATAGACTTAACAAAGATCCCACAATTTTTACTTTCAAGTCAGTCACTACCCACCAAACCTTCAAAGTTCAACTGAGAGATTGAGTGCTTTTGGATGTGAACATGTTCAAGTACGCAAGAATTAAAAAATTAGGTGGTATGCTGATTGGTTTATTTGTTCCAACTGATTTTCCTTTGTGTTAAAAAAATCTGTGATTTTAAGGATCTTTGTTTTCCCAGCATATGACCCGCAGTGGTTACACCCATAATGATGGGCAATGGAGGAACGGGGAAGTGTACACTGTACAGGGATGTTGTTTTTGTATTTGAATGAAGAATGGGCTGGAAGAATGGGCTGCTCTCATTGGTTTTAAGGACTCTCAACGTTACCTGTGAATAGAATTCTTTCTATAATTTTATAAGCATGTTTCGTGTGTTGTAACTTAAATTTCCTGTATATGTTTAAGCAAAATATAAACTTTCTTTGAGAACAGTAGTAACTTTTATGGCTTTGGAGTCGATAAGTCTATTCAAAGTTGTCCCAGTAGTGGTATCTATTAAATTAGGTGAAAATTTATTCTTTGCCAACAGATTTTTCCTGAACTCCAATTGTGTGTGTAGCTTTAATTGTAATTTCTAGCAAATACTGTGATCTCTATTTATTATAGTAGATATAAGGTTTTGTTTCGAAGACACGAATAAATGACAAAAATTTTGTCCCGAGGTCAATAAATATTAGCTTTCTATAAACGGATGTTTCAAATGAGCAATTATTTTTTGTTATAACTAATATAGAATAAAAATATCATCGAGATACCGACTATAAAAGATTGCCTTGAAGTCAGAACGGCAGTCGTTCAACCACTTGACTCGATGATGACAAAAAAGCATTTGCCAAAGTTAGATCAAGGAAAGACTCGTCTGGATTCCCTCAGACTGTTTAAAGAATTGGTTATTGAATACGAGATCTTCCACCGAAAGTTTTAATAATTCCTTCATTTGGCCTTTGGTAAAAATCATTTATAGTTTCGAAATTCTTAAATAAATTGTTAATAAAAATTTTAGTCGTTTCGGTTAATGGTATATTCGTAAACAATGAATTCTATCAAAACTTGCCGTAATGTAACAAAGCAAAATGAATTGGTGGTTATGGGAGACAAAAGTGGGACCAAGAATTTTTGGTAAATTATAATTAGTGGTATACCTGTTGCGGACAAAATAGGCCTAAGTAAATAATTTGGTTTATGTAACTTGGGAAAACCATACATGATAATCGTTCTAAATCCAGACAAAAACAAACGGAGATAAAGTTGTTGCTTTTAAGTTCCTTCGAAAATCTATTAATTTTATTTTCTTAGTTTAAAATCAACGAGAAAATATCTCCGGTTATTTTTATAAGTTTGGTAACATCATTTAAAATATCGAGCAATTTATTTATATAAACATTTTTGTCTAAAATAACAATCCCGTTACCTTTATCTGGTTTTGCAATTAATAGAGATTTATGCTGAGAAAAACTCTGTGCTTTGAAATTCTTCTTTTTCTCAGTTCAGAAAAACTAAAAATTTCACACAAAATGGGAAACTCTCAAAATTAGTTTATGATGTTCGAGGTAAAATTGAGTCGAATAATATAATTTCCAATTATTCATATAAAACTTTTAATAACAGTAACTCGGCACTATGTAAAGGATTGAAATTCTCTCTTACTCCGAACAAATTAAATTTTGTTGACCATTTTATAAAATTTTAGATGTTTTTAAAGATATTTTTAAAGAGTCTCTTTATGACTTTAGATCTTAACTTTGTTAGTAATACTTTCTCTAATTTGGCTTTTATCTCGCTTTCTTAGTGTATATTATAATATATATATATATAATATATATATATATATATATATATATATAATATATATACAGTAAACCCTCGTCCAACGCGTGTTTGTCCAGTGCGAATTTGCTTATACATGGAAAAAATAAATGCCAACAATTATTTACCGAAAGCGGAAAATTTGATTATACACGGTCCACCAAACACACTCTAATACAGTAGTAATGAACGCGTGCCAATGCGCACTCTAATGTTTTCTCCTACACACTCCAACACTCCCGCATCTCCCTCCCTCTCGCGTCACCCCTCGCATCACCCTTCGTCTCAGTCCCGCTACCGCGTTAAGTTCAGTGAAATTTTGTTGGATTGTTTTTGTCGTTGTTTTGCTATTACCCTTAGTATGGCACCAAAACGTAAAGCATCTGCAAGTGATAATGAAGAGAAGAAAAGTCGTAAGGTTATGACATTAGCCGAAAAAATAAAGATTCTAGATAAGTTGCATGGTGATATGAGCATAACATCACTTGGCCGCGAGTATCACGTGACTGAGTCTACCATACGCACCATCCGAAAAAGTGAAGAAAAGATATGAGCTATTTTCATTTAATATATTTTTATTTATCATATGTAAATATCATTATGTTTATGATTTTATTATGTTCTTATTTCATATACAATATAGGTAGGGAAATTCATTTGTGTGTGAATAAAAAATCTACGTATCTAAGTATTAATGGAAGACTTTACGCGGCCGTGTTCATTATCCCATAAGGTATTAAGTTTGTCCAACGCGGATTTACCTAACGCGCCGTTCTCGAGGAACCTAACCCTCGCGTTGGAAGAGGGTGTACTGTATATTATATATATATATATATATATATATATATATATATATATATATATATATATATATATACAGGGTGGTGCAAAAGTCTGGACCCATAGGCAATTTACTATATAACAAATATCTTTCGATTTTTATAATCAGTGGTTTACGTTAACAAACCAAGAACAATACAAGCGCTAAAGGATAACATCACAACAGAAATTGAAGCCATAAGAACGAATATTACTATGCTTAAAAATGTGCAAAGGTCTTGTGTCAACCGAATAGAAAAGTGTTTGGAAGAAGATGGACATCAATTCGAACACTTATCGTAAATTCTGAACTAGAACGTTAAATTTAACATAATTTAGTCACTGGTGTATGGTTAATTAAATTTCATTTCATAATAAACTTCCTGCAGGCCACACTTTTTTTCCATATAAACCGCCTATGGGTCCAGACTTTTGCACCACCCTGTATATATATATATATATATATATATATATATATATATATATATATATATATTCGGTGGCCCGGAAAAAATTCGTCCTGTTTGAAGAGTCGCTGTTCCGTTAATATGATTAGTAGACATCATAAAATTTTGCAGTTGAATAAGAATATATCCAAATAAATTCCATAAAATTTTTATTCAAATCATTTAATTACAAACAGAGTTATAGCTGTCTAAGCTGAAGGTTCAGAACAATGGCTTTCCGCATTTGAAACATCAACTTTCAGTGGAAACAAACAGATACTAGTAAGACTTATGCGCGATATGACCACGATTTTCATTAATCACTATTATCACACGTCGTTTCCATTGGCGAATAGCAGCCTGAATTTGATGTGGTATTTGTTCCCAACATTCTTCAATGAGATCGAGTAGTTCCGCCAAATGTTCGCGGAAAAAACGTGAAAAAACGCGTCCTGTTTGAAGAGCTACTGTTCTGGAAACATTATGATTAGGGATCTGAAAATTTGACAGTTAAATAAAAACATATCCAAATAATTTTCATAAAATTTGTATTCAAATAATACAATTAGTAACAGATTTAAAACTGTTTAAATAACACAATGAAATTTTGCGAATGCGTGCTGCTTTCAGATTTCGATACACCTGATCTACCGTCTTTGCTCGAGATGGTCCACATTTAAATCATACTGGAAATGCGCTACTCGATAGATTAATTGATAAAGCGAGCAGGTTGTATGATGTATCTTAAACCTCGATGAAACAGTCAACAAAGGCACCAGTTAGAGTGGTTAATTTGGGTAATTTTCTGCGTAATCATAACTACTTTCTCCGACGTCTACATTCTGAACTTAATTATCAGTAGTAAAGACAATAGTGATCATAATATATATTTTTCGCTTTAATGTTAAAAATGTAAAGACCTGAAGGTGCCTGATTTTGTAAAAAACATAATTCTATTTTTGAACTTCAATAAATTTAAAAAACTGGAATGAAAAGTTAACAGTAGATTGCGGAGTTAGCATGTAAGATAATTTTTTTAAACTAAGTGCTAAATATTGATACGCATCCCGTGCCAACATAAGAAGCTAAGAACTGATTAAAAAATGCAGATAAAATGGTGGAATAGGAATATAAGGAAGAAACGTACTTGTAGCTTACAAGATATACAAAAGGGGACAATCACAGAAACACTTTAATATGTGCATAAATTTATGAAGAAAGGTTAAACGTTTAATTGGAAGTGTTAAAACACAAATTGAAATCCATAATGCCAATAAATGTAAAGAAAATCTCCCAAAATTTTATGAACACCTTACTTAGTAACAGAAATTCGTTAAAGGACAATATTGGGTCATTGGTCGATCCAAGGGGTAACTTCATAAATAACTCTTGGGAGAAAACTGCTTATCTAGAAGTTGCACACTATATATGTGGACTAGTCTAAAAAATGCATCCTGCAAAAAGGTAAATCTTTTTTATGTGCATAATAATAAACCTTAAAAAGAACACACAAAAAAAAATTTGGTATTAAAAATTCAGTTAAAAAACAAAAAACATTTAGCGGCAGCTTTTAACATGTACACGGAGACTAGAATTTTCATCAAGATGTGGGAAATTCTTTCATTGTGAAGCTTGATGAAATACTTTTCGGGGAACTGATTCCTTGAAAATAATTAGTCGAAGTGGGTGGCGACATCTAATGGAGGAAATGTTAATTAAATATCAGTTCAGTTTAATTTCATTAACGTAGTGTAATTATCAGGTCATCCCATAAGTAATGTCGTTTTTTACGATAGATTAAGTTTAAACTAGTCCTACTCGGTTTAAGTATAAATTTTCCGAAGGTTATATCTAAGAGGAGATCGATGTGTTTCGCTACACACTTTACAGACCTTGACCAGTGAAGACGTGTGTTTTACTTTATGTGAACCCCTCATAAACATGGCGGTATCAGAAGAGCATATCAGGCATATAATGCTTTGCGAGTTCAAAAAAGTGAATAGTGCTACTGAAGCAACGCGAAACATTCAGGACGTTTATGGCAACGATATTCTGCATGTGAGGAAATGTCAAAGATGGTTTCAAAAGTTTAGGAATGGTGACTGCTGCTTGACAGATGCAGCACGTTCTGGACGCCCTGCTGAGTTTGATGATGACCTGCTGCTAGCCGCACTTGAAGAAGACTGTTCAACAACTGTCGAAGAATTGGCCAAGAAACTCAATTCATCCCCGTCCACCATCCATCGACATTTGCAACAATTCGGGAAAGTGCCTAAGTTAGGAAAATGGGTGCCACATGAATTGTCGGTCGATAATCTGAGGGTGCGGGTAAACATTAGCACAGCTCTTCATTCCCGTGAACTCCAAGATCCGTTTTTGCACCGTTTAGTGACTGGTGATGAAAAGTGGATACTGTACCAGAATGTTAAGCGCCGTCGACAGTGGGTTTGTGCCGGAGAACCAGCGACACCACAGCCAAAACCAAATCTTCACCCTCGGAAGGTGTTGCTTAGTGTTTGGTGGGATAAAGGTGGTGTAATACACTTTGAAACCTTACCATACAACCAAACAATCACCGCTCAAGTCTACTGAGCTCAAGTCTACTCATGCACATTTCATGTAAAGTATTAATTATTAATGAACAAACAAATATATAAACCTCAAAATATAAATACCATTAAATCAACAAACACTGCCTGTGCCGCTGTGCGTACTCCACTGATTTTTTTTTTCACAGCAACACAGTAATTTTTCAGAATGAAATTGTTCGTATAAGATCAAGCAGTCTATCGCGTTTTGAACAAGATTATTGTAAATAAATACAAAAAATAGTAAATTCTTTAGCAAAAATAAAAATGCTAATTTTCTATAGCAAAGACATTGCAAAATTTGCACAGTTTCTAAAATTAGCAATTGAAAATTGAATGAAACTTGTTTCATTGAATTTTCTGTGGCTGAAACTCTTGAGAAAGTTAGTATTTTTATCATAATGAAAACATTAATATTAATATCACGAAATTTGAAAAATTATGTCATATATTCATAATTCTATATTATATTGATAGATTAACTAAATATCCGCATCCGCATACGCGGATATTGAAATTAAAAATCCGCATCCGCAGATGTTGAAAAACTGACATCCGGTCCACCACTAATATATATATATATATATATATATATATAAGAAATACTATGTATAATAGAGACTGCAACCAAACCTATATTACTGAAGCATGTTCCAGAGAAACGAAAACGTAGCAAGCTCGAGAGGAAAATCAAGACATTATTTAGATAACGGAAAAACCGTAAAACATCTCCACAGATGCAGAACTGATGCAAGGAGACACAAATTAGAGAGGAAACTAGGTGAAATAGAAATGGACCTAAAGCAAACATTCATACATAATACAAACGAGGAGGAAAACATGGTAGCAAAATACAAAAAATAACCCAAAATATTTCTACACGTTTGCGAAAAGGAAAATGCAGTGTGAAGAGAATATTGGTCCGTTGATATACGAGGAGGCGAAATACACAAATGACCCCCACCAAAAATATGCAAACTGCTTAAACCCTGGAGGCCGGTGGACATTATATGATGGTTCAATAAAGCGGCCGGTCGACATTATATGATGTGCAGCTATTTCTCGCCGCAATACTACCTATTTGTAAGATTTTTTTGATCAATGAAAAAAAAACACCCCCAAAAGTTTCTAGAAAACAATGCCACCCTAAAAAATTATCAAGTAAACAATGCCATCCCCCAAAATCACTAAAGTAAAGAATGTAAGTAAAAACACCTTCATGAGGAATTGTTTATTATTTATTACTGTATGTCCTTGATGATTGGTTAGGTTAAGTCATGATATTTTCATTTAAACTAATTAAAATATCACAACTTAACCTAAATAACCTACCTACCTAAATAACTTACAGATCAATGAAACAAAACCACCCCCGAATTGTGTCAATGAAAGAAAGCCACCCCCGACCCGTTTGGGGGTGGCTTTCTTTCATTGATCCGATTTTTTTTCCCGAAATATACCCGGCCTGGGGAGTCAGCCAATTATCAATACCCGGGCATCAGGGGTTAAGGAATTATGTGTGTCACGTAGGGTTGCCCGATTTCCCGGCTCTCTCCAATCCCGGGAAAGCGGGAGCGTAATCGACGAATCCCGGGAAAGCATTGAAAATTGTCTCAGTCCAATATTAAATTTGACTGTTAATTGTATTCTTTTACCTTGCTAAGAATTAATATTTGAGCCAGAGTTAAGGATAAAAAAAAATTAACTCTTTTACTTATAAAAAATCTTTTTAATCATAAAAAAACAATTTTAATCTCTTTTATTTAACAAAAATTACTTTTTTACTTAATTCACAAAGAAAATAGAGAACTACTTATAATCATAGCTCCTTTTACTAGAAAACAAAAAACTAAAATTAACTCGTTTACTAATAATATTGCCTCAAGAAACAAATGTTGTCGATGGTTTCGTCATTTAATCTCGATCTCAGTTTGGTAACAAAGAGTCCTAGAGCAGAAAAGGCTCTTTCTGCTTCTACTGAAGTAGGGGGAATAGTTTTTAAAGCAAAGAAAAGTTTATTTAGATTTTCTGTTCGATCCCCAGTAATTTCAAAAATGTTGAGTTCTTTTGTAATGTTTTTCACATTGTAATAGTGAGTAATTTGTGAGTTACTTCCTGCAGCCTTGTTTATAGCTGCATTCATTCTTTCCAAAAGAGAATGTGATTCTGTTGGTTCATTACATGTAGATGATGGTGTTTTCGTTTGATTTAGATCTAATTCGAAATGGGATAGCTCCTCAGGAGATTCATCTGAAGAAGGAATGAACATTCTTTCAAATAATTTCTTTGCAGTATTCTGGAGAGAACTTTTTGATGGCAAAGTTAGATAAGGATCAGCAACTTCCCAATTTAAAGGGCTATTCAGATATTTCAGTAAACCAATTAGATTTTTATTTCTTCGCTGTTCAATTCTTTTTACGACAGAATGTTTGAGGGTAAGAGAAAATGAGTTGTCTTGAGAAGATAATTCTTCTACAATGAAAGCAAATATGCCTTCTGCAGATAGCAATGTAGCATCTCTTCGGCCTAATTTTTCAACTGCAATTTGAAGTGGTTTCAATGATGATACGACATCATTTATAGCACTAAATTCTTTTTCTGAAAAATCAAGTTGTTCCTTTATATCTATCATTGCTTTTGCAATACATCTCTTGAGAGACGTAAATCTCTCTAGCATTTCAACCAAACTATTCCATCTTGTCTGAATATCAAGTATTAACTGTAATTCATGGCCATGTTCTTCTCGAATATATTTTTGCAATATTTCATTTTTTGTTGGCGATTTCCTAAAAATTGACAGTTTTTCTTACCTTTTTAATGACATTGGCAATAAAAAAAATAGTACGGGAATTCCCGGGAAATGTTATGAAATCCCGGGAATAACCACTCGCGATTTTGTCGGGATTTCCCGGGATTTCCCGAACCGGGATTCTCGGGAGGGCAACCCTATGTGTGTGGCACCCCTAAGTGCGAGATGAAAGTAGAAAACCCAAACCAATTTTTCGACATTGATGCAAATCAGCCAAGAACAAATTCCAGCACAAACCCATTAATAGAGTTAGAGTTCTCGGAAGGAGATGTAATTAAGGATCTATCACAGATGCGAGACAATTCGGAACCGGGACCAGACACATGGAGTGCCACGTTTCTGAAGAAATGTAGAGAGAGAATTGCCAAACCGCGATATGGAAGAAATCACTCAACACAGGACAAACTCCACTTCCATTAAAGAACGCGAACATTGCCCCTTATTTAAAAGTGATAACAGAAACAGAGCAATGCCCAAGAATTATCGGCCAGTAGCTCTCACCTCCGACCTTATAAATTGCTTTGAACGTATAATTAGAGGTAAAAACTACCTACTACCTACAAGAAAAGGACATATACAAACCAAATGAACATGGCTTCAGGGCTGGAAGATCATGCCTATCACAGCTATAAGACCACCATGAGAAAATATTGGAAACATTGTGTCCAGGAAAAAACAATGATGTAATATATACTGACTTTGCTAAAACCTTCGATAAATGTGACCATGAAATTATAGCATACAAACTTAAGAATACAGGAATTACTGGAAAGCTAGGAAGGTGGATATTTAATTTCTTGACGCAAAGAATACAAAGAGCCGTAGTAAATGGAGTGAAATCTGAAGTCTCGGAAGTCGTGAGCTCTGTCCCACAAGGGACAGTATTAACTCCCTTGCTGTTCATAATAATGATTGCAGATATTGATGCAGATATCAATGACAGTATTGTATCATGTTTCGCAGATGACACAATGCTAAGATATGGTAATAACATGGATCTACAGAATAAATGGTACAAAATTCTGCAATCCAAACAGATAACAGCAAATCCACAAGTCAGGGATCTTGGAGTACATACAGTACATATGAAAAATACTTGAGGGCTTTGTCCCAACCTCAGAAAAAGAAACAGAAACAAACTGGAATGAAAGAAGAGGCAGATTTTGTACTGCTCCAGCTGCGGTGGGATTTGGGGCCATGAAAATAAGGATGGAAAATACCCTCAGAATGCGAGGCCCAAAGCTTTTTAATACACAACCAAAAGAAGTAAGGAATGTCGAGCATACAGACCTGAATAACTTCAAGAACCACGTGAACAGATTCCTGTGCGAAGTCCCTTACCAGCGATGCGTGGCTGGCTACAAGGGCAGGAGGAGATCAGTCAGCGATTTCCTCCTTCACCAAATCCCTCAAATGAGGCGGGATGCTGCAGAGGAGTCGATCGCAGGTCGATCCTGAATTCTCGTTCAAACTCACTTAAAGTAACATATACTTCAACTTCTCTTCGTGGAAACTAGTTTAATTTCCATGAAGAGTAGCTGAAATAAACTCGAAAGAACTAGGAATGGGTGTTTCACTTTTCCTGCAGGTCATTTCAAAATAAAGTTCACAGTTTAATGTGAATATCATCCATATATATATATATAATATATATATATATATATATATATATATATATATATCAATGTATCTCGCAAACGAAGCGATTGCGGATTTATGTTCATAGGCACTTTTTTGTTCACTTTGACGTCTTGAATATGTGTACTAATTTATGAAACAATTTAATAAAACTGTATATATATATATATATATATATATATATATATATATATATATATATATATATATATATATATATATATATATATATATAAATGATTAGCGCAGATTTTCTTTTTGTTAAAAACATAAAACAAAATGAACAGACCATACAGATTTGCATCACAGTCTTGCCTTAATGACAAAGCTCTCCTAAACTAATGTAATTAGTGAAACGCGTCAAGCAAGAATAATAATATATATCATATTAAAACGCGACATATGCCCGTATAACATTTTATAAGCGCTTGTAAACACGCATTTAAAGAACTGAATTATGTATACATATGTCAAAGAACTCAAAGAGGTAAAACAGCTTCACTAAAATTATTAATTAAACGTAGGTAAACAAACGACAAGATGTCACTTCTCAGCAATGATAAATCTTCATTTGCATTTCGGAAGTGTTTCTTCACCGACGCTCTTCTCCAAAACGCATTCTGACACTTAGAATACCGTCCATTTATACCGCTTAAATTAAATTTGTATTACCATCATTCCAGTCGCTAATAAGTGGCGATGTTGCGCCGTATATACACGCGCGCATGAAGCACACACACTTGACTATATATGTGCACATAAAGCACTCGCGAATGTAATCTGCTGTGACGATGAACAGTATGCATCTTTGGAGTTAAAATAATATTTATAGTACAAAAGTACAAACGAAACTGAAGTATCAATATCATTTATGGGATATATATATATATATATATATATATGATACACACAGACCGTGCATGAAACAAGGAACTCTTCTGGGAAAATTAAATCCACTATAGTCCGAATAATGGTAAATGACCAACACTATAGTTTTTCCTTTTTCATGATGCTAGCCCGACGTGGGCAACGGATCACTCACAAAGAGGACCCAAAAATATAGCTTCCCTCACCAGCTATCTGCAAAGCAGATAGGATCCAGCTTTGGGATAGGATCTAGAGTTTAAAGCAGCCTAGCTCAACTATATTTAGAACCTCAATATAAGCAAAAGACTCATCGCATTCACGTCGGATTGAATACATCAAAGAAAAAGGGGTAACTATTGTATTTTTAGCCAAAAACCAAAACTTAAACCTCAACTAGCAGAACTGAGCGTCCACTTTTCAAGGCACATAACATGTCCGTTTCATGATGGAATAGAACTCAGAATGGTCCCCTGAGGTTTTTTATGATACACACAGACCGTGCATGGAACAAGGAACTTTTCTGGGAAAACTAAATCCACTGTAGTCCGAATAAGTAATGGTAAATGACAAACACTAGTATAGTTTTTTCTTTTTCATGATGTTAGCCCGATGTTAGCTGGATCCTATCTGCTTTGCAGATAGCTGAAGAAGGAAGCTATATTTTTGGGGCCTCTTTGCGAGTGACCCGTTGCCCACGTCGGGGTAACATCATGTAAAAGAAAAAACTATAGTGTTTGTCAGTTACCATTACTTATTCGGACTATAATGGATTTAATTTTCCCAGAAGAGTTTCTTGTCCCATGCACGGTCTGTGTGTATCATAAAAAAAACCTTAGGGGACTATTCTGAATTCTATCCCATATATATATACCCACACACGCGCACACACACACACAACAAATATTATATATATATATATATATACAGAGCTGGGCATTTGCGGCATATTTTGCGGTACTGCGGTACTGCGGTACTACCGCAAACCGCAAACCGGAACCGCATAACGCAGTACCGCAAAGGATCGCTGAAAGTACCGCAGTACCGCTACCGCATTCAAATTTCCGCGTACCGGTTTGGTGCCGGTTTGGTAGTTTGGTAGTACCGCAGTACCGCAAAATATGCCACAAATGCCCAGCTCTGTATATATATTCATGAATACATCATGCGCATGTGGAGGAGATTCTACACCAATCGACCAAAGAAGTACTCTGGAGGAGGACGTTAGGAAGAAGACAGGGAGTGCTGGAACTCCAGTTTCTCCAGTCACTGTCTTCCTTAGCTGATTCTTTTCCGTGTCTCATCTACCGTATGAGCAGTCCGGCATGTTCTCAAACACACACTTCCCTCCCTATTCTTTACTACACATACATACATCTCACACACTACATAATCTTTCCAAAATTAAAAAAAAAATCCAATAGCAACGACACCAAGAGTCTCGGAGTCCCCTGGGGAGGGGGACCATAAATGTCTCCACTTCTGCCTCCCCCATTGCCAATACCGGGAAAGCACAGCCGGACAGCGGGTCTGGTTCTGCTACTTTCCATCCCAGATGCTCTGAACCTCTGCCTGATTCACTTTTCATAAACTTCTGCAACATTCGTGGCCTTTCCTCACATTTTCAATCTGATGAATACAACTTCTCCTCTTCTAAACCTCACCTTCTCTTCCTCATTGAAATTCAGGTGTTTTGGACGACTGACATCAACTCTTCTTCTGTACCCTCCTACTTTCTCTATACTCTATTTCACTGCAAAGGTGGATGTTGCGTATATGTAAGGAATGAGCTAACTTTTTCTCGTATTCCCGAACTTAAATCCTCCGAATTTTATACCCTCTGGCTACGCTTTACATGCCAATCTCGAACTAAATACACCTACGCTTTCAACCTTTCTCCTAATTCGACTGACAATCCAAAATTCTTTGATACCTCACTTCAAAAGTGGAATACATTCTATCCCACTTTGGTAATTTGGCGCCGCTAATTGGGAAGCCCTTAGGCAGTACTTCTCTGATTTCCCATGGAGTGATTACTGCTTCCGTGGCCGGAGACCCTTCGAGTGTGCAGAGCGCATCACGAAGGTGATTCTCTCGGGCATGGAGGCGTACATTCCATATTCTATTCGTAGTACGTACTAATGCAAAAATACTTGGTTTAATTTTACGTGTTTTACTGCTATCCGCAACAGAAAGGAGGCTTTCAGAAGGTACCGTTGCCACCCAACTCCTAATTTTTACTTGGCTTATATTTCTGCCCGGAATTGTGCAAAATCTCCTCTTCGACTCGCCAAAATTCCTTCATCAGACAAAAATCTGAAAACCTATTAAATTCTAATTCTTCTATCTCTTCCTGGTATCTAGCGAAGAGCCTCTCCAACAACTTTATTTCTTTTTCTTTCCCTCCTCTTCACTCATACTTTCGTTTCCAACTCAACCCTGGACAATTCCGGTAATGTTCCTCGTTGGGTGTCTTTTTCTAAGAGGATCAGCGTATCTAATCCGCACGAAATTTTTAGGTTCACAGGAAGGAAGGAAGGAAGGAAGGAGGCATCAGAGATTATTGCTTTGATAGGCAAAACTGTGAGCAGAATGCTCAAGCAGAAGTCAAAATTTTCGTTTCAGGACACCTAGAGATGACTTCAAGATGAAATTGGTAGAACTTCCATCATCAATTTCTTAATGAAGTAAACCAAACATCTTAGGGAAAAAGAAATGCTTTAATTTTTATTCAACAATATTTTTTAAAGTTCTCGAATTCTGGAAGTATAAAAGTATACGTTTTGTTTTAAACTGCTATATCTTTTTAGCTTTTAGATTCTGTTAATTTAAGTTTACGAACTTATTTGTGATTTTTAGCACTTATTTAGAACCTAGCTTTTTTAGAAAACAATGCTGACATTGATAATTGATATTAAATTTTAAGTATTGAGTAAACAAGCTCAGGTTTCTGTGATTATTTAGTTAGATATTACAAGGTATAATAAAAGTTTCTAATAATGAGTTATTGTTTCTTTGTATATAATTGTGTGTTTAGAAAAGTAATCAAGCGGAAGTGCGAAAAAGCTTTGTAGACCGATTTTTCACGGCATATTTTCACAGGAAATTTTTACAACAAATGGAGATCCGCAGAAAGTTTTCAATAAAAAGACACCCTGATTAAACGAATGCCTAAATGAAATGTGCACTTAAATAGAATCGAAAATTGTTTAACGTGTGGATTGAAGACCAAATTCAGAAACGGTCACCACTGAGTGGACCAGTCATACGTGAGAAGGCCTTGCCCCTATGTAGCACTGTCTGCAAACATGATAGTGAACCATCCACTAACATTCATTTTAGCGTAAGTGCAGGATGAGTTGATAGGTTTAGAAAACGCTGCAACGTCCAACAACTTCCATAAAGTGAAATTACTGGGGAATCCGCCTCTGCTGATCACCAAGCGGCCGAAAATTACCCATCAGAGAATTTTTGTAAAATAACTGGGGAGAACGGTTACAAGCCCCAGCAAATTTTTAATGCAGATGAAACCGGCCTGTTTGGAAAAGAATGCCAAAAAGAACATACAGGGCTCCAATAAACCTTAGCTCCCCCGCCCATGGCCTAAACCATTAGAGGTACAGTAAAACTAAACATACCTTACAAAAGAGAATTTAATCCTGCATTTAATGAGAAACAATTAAAACTTGGTGTTCCTGCCATTGGCTTCCAAGACAGCCTGAATTCGCTTTGGGTAGCTTGCCAAAAGTGACGTGAATAGATCTTGATCGTTACGCAAATTTGCTAAAACAGTTTCAATGTGTTGCGTCATTGTATCCTTCGAAAATCGATTTGCTGCAGGTTCTTGAAACAAGAGACATTCAACCTTGTCCTTTATAACTGATCCAATGTGTTCACAGACGTTCAGGTCAGGAGAATTTCCTGGCCATTCTTCATTTCCAAAGAAATCGATCTCATGGTTCCGCAACAACTGTTGAGTGGCTAATGCCTTAAAGCAGGGGCCTTATCGTGCAGAAGTGTGACCTGATCGACATCCATAACATTGTTTGGGGTTCTTAGAAAAGGAATGACATGCTGGGATAGAATATTATCACGGAAAACATTGTCCATCCCAACTCTGACCATTTGGCTTCAGCACCCACATGAGCTGCTTTGCAGTGAACAAAACAAACACACCAACACAGTCTGGACTTTTTAATAATTCGCGATAATGTTCATTGTCATCGATTTCATCTGGTGTTGTGGCCCACACTCGATCATTTTGGTAGTTAGGCCGACGTGTTACGTAAACAAAAAATTCATCGGAGACAGCTAAATGCATGAAATCATCCACATCCCAATCTTCAAGATAATGGACAAACCACATTCTGTCATCGATGTTAAGTTGAGTTTTTCTTGGCTTTGGAAGTTCATGCCAAGGCTTTAAACCTTGCCTATGACGGTACAGTCGAATGATCTCACCACTAACGATCTTTCCTCTCAACACTTCGATCTCTCTCGAAAGTTTAGCACAGCTGTTTTTCCGCTTACGCGTACCGCTTTCAATGATGTCCTTTGTTTCCTGAGAGAGTGGCAAATTTGGTTGTATCCATTTCACATTCATCCAAAGTTTTATTCCAATTTCTTTTGACGAAGTCCTCACTTCTTCGCAACTTTTTGGCAACCCATGAACGTGTTATAAAGGTGGCTCCAGCATCACGAGCTTCCCGAAATGTTACTGCTCGTATGCGATCTATCACACGTTGCCTCTCCGAATCACCAATTAATTGAGAAGCCATTATATTATCACTTTATCAGCTAGAGTAATTTTAATACCTGCAATAACTAAAGAATTTTCTATATTTTTATAATCACTAAAAACTATTTCGATATAAGTAAACATGTAAGCTGCAAATGGGGGGCTAAAGTTTTTTGGAACCCCTTACATTTTGAAGGAGGAGCGAACAACACCTTGCTTCAAGGCCGCGAAGTATCGTCTTACACTGTTGTTGTGTTTGAATACATCGGGGGATTTCAAGTGTAAACCGATGCTTGCTTACCACGCTGAAAACCCACGTGCTTTGAAGGGGAAGCAAATGGCATACCTATCAGTCTACTGGAAATCAAACAGAATGGCTTGGGTTACTGCAATATTCTTTACAGACTCATTCAAATTTTGTTTTGGAGCATAGGTGAACAATTACCTCAAGAAGCAAAACTTGTCTTTCAAGGTGCTGTTGCTCCTTGATAATGCTCCTGAGCACCCAGCCACGCTGCAACATACCGACGTAAACATAGAGGTCTTGTTTCTGCCACTAAATATGGCTTCTCTATTGTAGCCAATGGACCAAGGGATAATTAAAACTTTTAAAAGTTACTACACCAGTCGTACTTTCAAGAAACTCCTGCAGACGTTCGAGAAAAAAAACCTGATACTAGCTTCCGGGACTTGTGTCGTTCGTTTAACATCATGAGCGCAATTGATATCATAAAGGAGCCGTTGGATGAAGTCAAGGAATCGACTTTGAATGTCTGCTGGAAGAGCTTATGGACAGATGTTGTGAATGATTTTCGTGGAATCCCCACAATCCAAGAAGAGGTTTGCAAGATCGTCAAACTGTGGAAAGATGTTGGAGGGGAAGGATCTACAGGAGCATGAAGTAGAACAATTGTTAGAATCACATCAGGAGGAGCTGACTGAAGAGGAATTGGTGGAGTTTCTTCAGTTCAGCGAAAGTGAAAGTGCGAGTGCAAAGGAGATTGAGAGGACGAAACTTACAATGAAAGATCTCGAAGAGATTTTTAGGAAACGAAGAAAATCAGGAAAAATTAGTGCAACTTGATCCCTACATGGAGAGGAGCGTGAAGTGCAAACGAGGACTTCAGGGAGTCAGGGCTCCCTATCATGAAGTTTACAAAAGTATGATGAACAAGGCAAAACAAAGTCGCATGACATCCTTCTTTAGACCCAGGACTGCTGTAACGTCACCTCCAAGAACAGCATGAAAACCAAAGTATCGTCACCAACAAAGCCTAATTAATAACAAAAGCAGCATTACCAACAAAAACAACTGCAACTTCAAAAGTCTTACCAGCACGGGCTCCCCGCTCCCCCAGGACAACACGCTCCCCACCATCTGTCGACCATGCATTCACAGTTGAAGAAGAAATATTAAGAGCTAAATATCTTTACAGGGTACAAGCAGGTCACCGTAGCATTGCCAAGCAAATAGGGGGTCAAAGTAGTGACAAGGCTTTCGTAAATGGTTCATCACCACTAAAAGCAACAAAGTTGTGTTAGTCCAGTCAAAAGAATATTCATATCTGCATTCAATTTATTGCAATTTTCGTTAGTTTGTATTGCAGACGCCACCAGTTTTTATCAGTCCTGGTGCATGATTGTTCAGGAATAAGTATCAGTCACAGTCATACTCGTATTACCTCAGGCTTGCTCTACACAAACTGGACTAAAAACCACAAGTATCCGCAATCACAAACCGTCCGTATACAGGCCTGTATTTTGTTTAGAATAATAATTATTTATATATACAGTATATACATATACACTGTGTGTATATATGTGTTACAGGTAAAGTATGAAATTAGGTATTGTGTAAAATGCCTACAAGCTTTAGGTAGTGATGCACCGGAGGCCGGAACCTCCGGCTTAATGTTTTTTCTCCGGCCGGAGGCCGGAGGTTCCGGCCAATTGATTTATTTCAGTATTTATATGTGTGTGTGTGTGTGTGTGTGTGTGTGTGTGTGTGGTCCATCGTCTCATCTATTTAGGGTTTATATATTATAGTCCTGTTATTTTAAATTATTAAGTCTTTAATAACTTAAACTTTATAAAAGTCGACTTTCTATGCTTTGTGTGTACTAATTTCTCTAAAAATTCCCATTGAACAGAATATCCTCAGGTTATGAAACTTATGATGTCTTGTTGAATGCTGAGTGAAGTAGCCTATATCAAATCAATTATTATACAATCACTGATCACTCATAAAATAAATTATTATAGTCACTGAGAACTGAAATTAATACAATCGCTGATCACTCATAAAACAAAATTTTTTACAGTCATCTGAGAACTGAAATATTCGGATAGGTGCAGAAATGAGGTTTTATAGTTTTATAGAATTAAAACTAAAAGTTGTCAGAATTGAGTTTGGTGTACTTGGCACCTCCGGCCAGAGGCCGGAGTTTAGTGAGACCTCCGGCCGGAGCAGGAGGTTTTCTAAAATGGCCGGAACTCCTGCTCGGCCGGAGCCGGAGCTCCGGTGCATCACTATCTTTAGGTAAAGTATGAAATATAAAGATTTTTATACTTTTCCTGGGTATTCTATATAATGGCTGACGTCATACCGGCAATGTGTCAAATCGAATTACCTGCACATACGCTGCGCAAATGTTTGTCCTTGAATTCAATTTCAAAACATGTGTTGTCGCGAAGTACCCTCATTTCCTTTAAAATGGCAGAAGGAATCACTGATCGTGTAGAAGTTATGAAAAGATATTTTTATGTGGAATTAAACAAAAGTCGAAGTGTTGCTGTGAGGAACAGTGTTTCTTTGACTGATGAACGTTACGAACAATTAGTTAGTGAAATTGTTAATGTTAAGCGTTTGGAGAAGCAGCAGCCTCATGACTACTGGTTGCTCAAAAAGTATGACATGTTGGTTGTGCAACAAAATAAACAAACTAATATTCCCAGTGGTAGATAATAGCACTTTATTTTGTACTATATACGTGACAGTGAATTGTTTGATGTCCTTCAAACAACACATATATCGATTGGACATGGAGGACGAGACCGCATTGGATCAAGGAACTTTCCAACAAATACAAAAATATTACTCGTCGCGATATAGAAACTGTTTTGAAATTATGTGAACCTTGTCAACAAAAACAGAAAGGATCTAAGAAAGGGATAGTTGTCAAGCCATTAGTTTTCTCCGAATTTAATTCTCGTTGTCAGGTCAACTTAATAGACTTTCAGTCTCATCTCTAATATCCGTGTGTACAGTAGATTAAAGTTATTTTCCGTGAAGATATGTACTGTAAATAACAGCTTGCCTAATACAGCATTGGCATTCTATATACTACCTAGGATTTATATAGAATACCTAGGAAAATATAAAATATCTTTACATTTCATACTTTGCCTAAAACTTGTAGGCATTTTACACAATGCCTAGAAATTGCATACAATACCTCGATTATATGCTTTGCCTGTAACATATATACAGTATGTATATACTATATATACCGGTACGAATCTAAGAAGAGAAATTTCTCAAAATACAAATATATGAACGAATCAAGTATCATAATTATGCAGAAACGAGAACTTAATACATTTTTTGTCAGAAAACATTTCACATAAAGAAAAAAAGCTACAAAAGCAGAGAATTGTGAAGCATCCTCGTTTCATATTAACCTTGTCACATTGTGTTCTTTCCACATAGTCGTCAAATATGCGTTTTCCCTTTTTCTCTCTTCGTGTCTCGTTGTCGAGAAATTGAGAAAAACTTCTTCACTGTAATGACTTTATTCTCTTGGTAGCATGTATGGCACTTAAAACTTTTACTAACTTTTATATGCTGGTTCCAATGTAATTAGGTAATTATGCTCAATATTATCTTTCTCTCTCTCTCTCTCGATCTCTCATATTATATATATATATATATATATATATATATATATATGGTAAAGATTCGGTAGAACACATCCACTCAAACTAGTGACGAAAATAGGTTTTTCTGGTGTATTTCATGCTGTTTCAATTGAATCTGACCTTAATTTTTGGCACAAATGCACCGTTATGGAGATCCCCCCCACCCACCCCAGGATTTTGAAGAAGAGGGAAATTGTGGGCTAAAAAGGCCAGAATCAATTGAAACAGCATGAAATACACCAGAAAAAGCTATTTTTGTCAGTAATATTCACGACAAAAGAAACCTAACCTAACCTGGTACTACTTACCTTTCCGGTCCCGACAATGACCCAACCTTACCTTTCCGGGTATAATCGCTTATGGCGTTGGATACCACAAAGGTTAATTGAATGCCCGGTTAGGTCAACTGTACTGTATGCCCTTAACAATGGTTAGGTCGTGATATTTTTGTTAAAACTAACGAAAATAACACAACTTAACCTAACCAATTGTCAAGGGCATACAGTTAACCTAACTGGGCATACAGTTGACCTAACAGGGCATTCAATTAACCTAACCGGGATGGGTACCCCATAATGAATTCGGGACCCGGAAAGGTAAGTAGTACCCCTAACCTAACCTAGGCATAGATGACGTCCCACTCGGCCTGGAGCTCCTACCACAGACAGCCATTCTAAAGCGACTGTTAAATTCAAATTTCAGCCGCCAGACCTGCGTGTGGGTATCGCGACAATGGGGCAGCCGCTGATTGGCTAATGATAATAACATGACTACATACGTCACGGGACGAGATGGTTTGACTAGTATATAATGGTGCCAAAATTTAACAATTTCGAAAATAAATATCTCGATAAATAGGAATTTCCGCCAAAATTAGTATAGAATAAAGTATTCTTGTTTTTTTCGCTCTATCTCGCTGTATAAATATCAATATCGAGTTTGGTGGATGTGCTCTACCGAATCTTAACCATATATATATATATATATATATATTATATATATATAATATATATATATATATATATATAATATATATATATCTTTCAACTTTTCAAATGTTTCGTGCGATGATTCCTTATTTCACAAAAGTCAAGCTCGTCGCCCCTCCTCTCGAGTTAGCCAGATGAAGTAGAGAGTAGGTTTCTTGTACTTTCCACCTCACATAGCCAGGTACGCCCGGCTCATCGGGAATTGTTCTGAGCCAGGCATCTAATCTTCTTTTGAAGATGTCCACCGCAACACCACTCGTGTTCCTTAGTTCTTTGGGCAGCTGATTAAACAGTTTTGGTCCTCCCACAACAAAACTATTTTCTTTTAGAGTTAAGGATGTTCCCTTCTTGCCTTTAATTTGAGAACACGACACAGTCTTCCTTTTCTACTTTCCAGTGTTGTCTGGGGTTATAGAGTTCAGAGTAAAATTAGAGGCTAGTTTCTCCATTATTTTCCAAGTGTAAATAATGGTGTATATCTCTCTCTCTCTCTCTTCTCCTTTCCAGTGAATATAGGTTTAATTCGCGTAACCTTTCCCAGTAATTTAGTTCTTTGCATCCATTGATCTTAGCTGTAAAGCTTCTCTGAATCCCTTCTAGCTGAGTAGCATGGGCGCAAAATGGGAGAGTGCAGCAATGTTACAAGAGATAATGATCAATGTTGCAAAGGGGGAGGGGTATGTTGCAAAGGGGAGGGGTATGCACTGAAGGGGGAGGGGTTATGCAACAACTCAATGCTGCAAAGGGGGGTGGAGGATGTTGCAGGTGCAACAAGTGGTCAAGAAACTTGGAGGCGGCGTTATCCTCCAAGAGAAAGACAGGAGGAGAGAAAGCGAGAGAGGTGTTCACCTAGCAGGAGCCAAGTGCACACTAAGACTTCAGCCGAGTGGCCGTTGTCTTTTTGGCCCCTAATCAGCCAGTTGGCTTAGAAGGAGCCAAGGGGGAGAGGGGAGGTTGAGGGGAAGGGGTCTCCTGGGGAAGAAGGAAGGATGACCTCCCCCCAAAGGGGTTGCCTTAACCTAAGAGAGAAAGAGAAAGGATAGACGGAGGAGGGCTTTGGGGGACAAGGTGGGGCGTCCTAATCCCTAAAGGGAAACTAAGCTAAGTCTTAACCTAAGAAGGAAGGAAGGAGAGATCTTTATTCAACAGCTGTCATCATCAAACTGCCAGCTCCAAAGTCAAGCGGGTCTTATATAGAGGAAGGTTGAGTTGCCAGATACCATTTTTTATTTTGGTACAGGTATACATTATTAGGGTGAGTTGCTAGATACTACCATTTATTTTAATTTGTTACCAAAGCATACAGACTTTCTCTTTTAAACGAAAATCGAAATTGACAATAAAAAATTCAATATGTTTATTAATTATTGTAAATAAATATAATTTGCCTTCTACTGCACAAAAAATTATATAATACGGAACGTACAATCGTCAAAATAATAGTTCAGACGAAATACACACACACAAAATTTTATTTGTACAACTTTCTCCTCATAATTATTCATTAAAAGAAAATAAGCACACATTAACTGTGTCTATTTTTTTTGTCATTCCTATATAATATATATATAATATATATATATATATATATATATATATATATATAATATAACGAAGCACATTAACTGTGTCTATTAATTTTTGTCATTCCTATATATGTATAAACGGATTTTTCTTTTAAGAGAAACAATTATTAGAACCAATATTAACAATATAAGAAACTAATTATTTAAACGCCGTTCTATCTACTTTCTTTCAGTTATTAAAACGAATCCCAATATTAACTCTTAGAATAATGTTTTGTTTTAACATTGTGTTCAGATGACAGCAAGAGGTGGCAGGTAATAAGAATATCCAGCAGACGGTCCAACCCGAGGCCTTTTAAAACCGCAAACTAACGTGGAAGGAATTTTGGGTCAAAAACTTTCTCTCTGAAAGACATGCGTCTCCTTCGCTTCATACGATTGTCCTTCCTTTTATATAAAAAAAATGTTTTATATTTTATCAACTTAGTTATTTTTATTTATACATAATTTGTGTGGTGTCATATTCATAGTTAACATCTCTGTTATTGAATTGGAAGTATATATTATTATTATTATTATACATTTTTCAAAATTAACACACATATACTTTGGAAGTACTAACAATTGAATAAAATTACTTTTGCTACTGAACGTAAAACTAAATTTAAAATTCTCTTTCCAAGAAATCGTGGGTTCGACTCCCGATTACGCAGGCGCGTATCTCTCACATGTACTCTGGAAGTACTAACAATTGAATAAAATTATTTTTGCTACTGAACGTAAAACTAAATTTAAAATTCTCTTTCCAAGATATCGTGGGTTCGACTCCCGATTACCAGACGCGTATCTCTCACGAATCTTAGTTAATGTTTTCAATGATGTAATTACTTGTTTTCTGTATAAACGTCTGCAGAAAGAGATGAGATCGTGGGTTCGAACCGAAAATTGAGACTCAATTTAGTATGGACGCAAAATAATAAAATATTGTTGTGAACAATATTGCATAAAGGGGTGGGTGGGGAAAACCAAATATTGTCGTGGTAGAGACAGCAAGGGATAACACTGCCCAACACCAAATTTGCTGATTTAATTCTAACACCTGTTTTTAGGTAACTTTGGTGTGCTGATTTAAAAAATCACCTTGGTTTTTGCCTATCACGTCAGGTTTTCGAGCAATCAAATACGGATATTTTGGAGATATCGCATTTTGGCAGGGTTATGCCCAATTTTTTTCTTTTCAAAAAATAAGTTTTTACATACTCAGAATCAGCATGGAAAAGTAAACAATTGTACAGGAGTGAACTTTAATATACAATGATAATATTGACACAAAGTGATAAAAGTGTTAAATAAGCAAAAAATGAATCCATATTAAAGCAAGCACGGGACCAGTTTTCTTAACATGTCTTTTTCTTGTTTTCTTACTTTTCAGTGCTGATAAATTTTTCTTATAGGACTTCCTAGAATGAGAGATATCAAGACAATCTCTTTGCAGCTCCAGCAGTAGTCAGCCATCATATGGGTATCCCATCTTCCTGGATCGTTCTTCCATCACTTTGATATCTTGGTGAACCTTTCACCTTGCTCTTCACTAACATCACCAAGATTTTCTGGAAATTTATCCAGATGACTGTTGAGATAGTGAACTTTAATGCTCATGTTGCAACCCAACTGCTGAAAGTTTACAAGTAAATCCTTTACAAGATCTTTATAATTTTCAGACTTTTTGTTCCTAGAAGTTCTTAACTACTGCCACAAAAGCTTCCAAGCTCTTGCAACCGTTTCGGTCATTGAGTTACTGAACTGCGGATCTTTCATCAGTTGTTCTTATCCACAGATAAATTTTAAACAGCAAAACAGCTGTTAACAGGTCTCAAAAATCATCAATTTTGATAAGCGCCCTTCATGGATCACCAAAATAGGCATATTGCATTGCACGAAAACCTGATGTGATGAACAAAATCTAAGGTGATTTTTTAAATCAGCACATCACTATTATCCAGAAACAGGTCTTAGAATTAAATCAGCAGCAAAAAATATTTTTTTTGTTGGGCAATGTAATAGGAGCAATAAATCTGCGGAGATAATATAGCAATCTTGGGAAAATCCAAGAAAAATATCGGGGCAAATCATGGTAATGCACAAAGACAGATTTGGGAAAAATCCGAGAATAATATGGGTGCAAAACATGGTAATGCACAAAGACAATCTAGATTTGATATTTGTCATAGGATATTACTGTGCTGTCAATGTCAGAGTAATGAAGAGTAGCGGCGCTAATTTTGCTTCCTGCGATACTGAGCTAAGCCACTCTGTTGAATATATTCCTATAACGAATATATTCCCTCAACTAGTAAGGTCGCAAAAAATAATAATGCACATTCTGGAAATCTTTTATAGAGATGGTTGTTGCGATGGATATTGCATAAAGGGGTGGATTGGAGAAAACCAAGTATAGATACAAATATTGTCGTGACGGAGAATGCAAGGGGTAATACGAGCATTAAATATATGGAGAGAATATAAAGATGCCATTAGTCGTCCAAAGCATGGACCCGTTATATCGGTGTTACACAAACTTATCATAGCTCCACCCAGTTACACTGACAACCAATCATTACGAACATCTGCTCTTGATCTTTTGGGGCGGAGCTTGGTGATTGTGCATATAAAAGGAAATATTTTTCAGTTGGGAGTAACAGTAGGTATTTTCGAATAAACATTCCCTCCGCCATGAATCACGAACTTTACACTTTTCTGGATTTGTATCAAGAAGTTGACACTGCAGCATTGACTGCAATTAATTTTTTTTAACGCGATTGACCGTGATGGATTATTTCCAACGCAAACCGTTGATGATATTTGCAATGACGCTCCTTACGATCCGACGCAAGGGACTACCATAGAAATGTAAGTGTCTATAATTTTTTTTACTTTTTATTCACAAACTGTCAGAAAGAAGATTTCATATATATGGAGGGATGTAGTATCTCGTCAAATACTTTATTTAGATACTCGCCATTATGCTAAAATCGAATTTTTTATGGCAATCTTTTGCATGTTTTTTATAAATGTTATTCGGAATTACCTCTTAAATGAGCTTCACTGAGCGAACCAAAGATATCTTCACATAATGGGGTCTGTCTTACAATATGTATACTCTGTAAATGTTTTTATTAAAAAAGATTCAATATGAACATTATTCTTTCTCCTTTAAGGTCCGATGATTTGACACGTGTTATACAATCTTTTGAAAAACCTCGTGTCATGGACCTGAATAGGGAGGATATACCGAACAGTCAGCACAATGAATGTCACATTGAAATAATGTAAGTGTTTTTCGATCTTTTTTGGGGGGAAGAAGACACTATATTTTCATCAATTTATTAAATGAAAGAAATCAGTACAATAACCATCTTAAACTACAGAATATACAAACTAACGTTACAAATATACACACGAACAAAAACATTATACTATACAACGAGTACGCACAATTGGAAAACGGCTTTTTATCTGTCTGCATACCATTTCATCGTTTCGTTGAGTGTGATACGGGTCGAATAAATTTTAAAAATTTATAAATTCTTTACCACGTGACATATGCATGAGAAATGAAATGCAGTACATTCCACAAGTATTACTAAAATATCCTTGTATTGGAAACGGGTTCCATACAACTTCGGGAATATGTAACTGAGCGAGAAATTTTACAATAACAGGGTCACTCCAGGGTTAAGTACCGAGTGAATCAAAATAGTACAGGCGGTGCCTATTTTTAAAATAGATTGCAAACCAATGAATCCCTTCATTACCGATGATATCTGTGTTCACAATAAGACTACCGCATTCTCGCGTACTTGGCAAACTCACTGTTTCATTCTTCGCAAACACGCCGATAAATTTCGAACGTGTGACTCGTTCACTATTCATTACTCTCTGAAGTGTATTAGCATCCATTTTAAAAGTGAGTGATAACGCTCCTAAATCTATCTACTTCTATTAGGGCTTGCGACTCAAGGTATACTAGCACACTAATAGGCGCGTCTGTAGGCTTCGTGAATTCCAACCTCACTGAGATGTTTCCGCTCTGTTGTGGGCTTAAATGCGTATTTACGCTAGCAGATAAGTCAGGTGTAATGTCAAACGAATAAAGGTTAAATTGATCAATGAATTCTTTCTGCGTTACCCCATTACCGAGCTCATCACAATCACCTGCAATATGGGTCAGATTACTATAGGCTCTCGCGCAAAGAGGTAACACAGCGTCTGATGAATAGTCCGTATCCAATGTTCCACCCAAAGCAATGCCATTAACGTATAGAGTTATATTTTTAAGTCCGAAATTCTCGAATTTAAAGGCACTCTTTTTATATTTTCCATTCACCGAAGCATGGTTCTGCATTCCGATTAATATCCTTTTAGGAAGATTTCCCAGGCCGATGTTTTCTATCTGCTTCGACGCCAACCCTGCAGGCACCGTATATAGTTTGATTTGTACTCTGTTAATAGGGTATTTCACTGCAGCGTTTAGTAAATTTTTCTCAATTTCTAGTTGTTTCGGTGAACTTAATTTCACTCGCCGTACGCGGAGGTATGTCTCCATAATGTGAACCACAACGGGTTTTGCTCCCTCTTCTTGATCAGCATCCAGATTTAAGCAGATCTCAGGACTCGTGCGGGTGAGCTTCATTTTCATATCCACCCCGTTGACAAGCAAATTCTCTTGGAAAGTGAAATCTGTGTGCAGACGTCCAAAACACTCGTATATCTTCTTTTTAGAATTTTGAAATTTGTCCTTTATACTACTTAAAAAGGTAGCCTTCGCTTCTTTGGAAAAGTTGAGGACATTTTCCAGATAGGCTCGTAGATGACAGTATACCATGCCTGACGATAAGTTGGCCTGATTTAAATATACGTCACACTGGTTGAATATGGAATGCAGAAAGTTTGTTTCAGGTATACAGCATATTTGTCATCGCAGTCCGTTCCATCAGAATGGACTATACGTAGCTTAGCGTACATGTGCACACAGCTTGGATCAAAAAAGTAAGGGCCTGAGCTGGGTATCACGAATTCTATAGGAGCACTCGGGGAACTAATTGTATTTAAAGGGTTAATTGTAAAAAAGTCACTGTGCTCAAGAGAAACTTGAGTTGGAGGCATCTCAAAAAGGGATAGCTCCGATTTACAGCATTGTGAACTACATGGGTGGATGAAGTGTGCCATGACGAGTTAGAAATAGTGCCTCCTATCTCGACAAGTAGTAAACAAACTATGATTCTTGAGATCAATGTCCTTAGCTTATATCAGTCAAAAAAGTGGTCAACCATAGGTTTTATTCGCTTACAGCACTTTTTTTGATATCCTTTTACGTTTAATACCACGTGACCCCTTCTTCCGGACAGCCCTCTTCTTCTTGCCGCCACCAGGCATTTTTCTCTTTGCATCTTTGATGATTTCGTTCCGTGTAGGCTTTAAATGTTTTTTTAGAGCTTCTTTAGGTTTAGCCCCAGCCAATATGTATTCTGCAGTGTTAAGACCTGATTGTAGCGCTTTCCTTCCGAGGTATCTGGCACCCCTCTTCAGCAAAGGAACAGCCGTACGTAGTATGGATGAAAAAATGGACCCAAGTCCACTACCGCGCTGGTATCTCACCCCTCGATAGACGGTGAAAGGCTTTCTATCCATTATAACTCAGTGCGTCGAAAGTGTAGCTTCACTGTTAAGCTCCCGTTACCGAATGGGAAGTTTTACCCTCAATCGTTCTTATATATATTGAGATATTGGTTATTAAATTAGTTGCGACATTCACATAATGGGGTCTGTCATATGTAATACTCAAACTCCTTCCTCTATGGTTGGGGATGTGGCAATGCGCAGCAGGCGTGCCTGGGTATCCCCAACAAACTGGTGCTCCACTATATTACTGTAAATATAGCACATGTCTGGGGACTGAGAGCTTTCAGCCAATTTCTCCATCTTCAATTGATACATTAATCTGGACAAGTCATGCTGTGCCTCGTGAAATGTGTCTCTTTGGAAGGCTGCGCTATATCGTCCATTGGTTATAATTTTGAACACTCTTCGTCTTTAATACGTCTGTTAGTCTTTGATTTTAGGATTAGTGTATGTGCAGGGTTTCCTTTGTTTACGATTTCGTATACTAAATCATTCGTAAGGTTTGAGTTTCTTAAACTTACGTTTAAGTCTCTCACAACATCCTCGACCGAACCATAATGACCCGGTCCTAGTCTTACTTCTGTACTGTAATACCGTGCAACCTTAGTCCGAGCGATACGTATAGTTTCATCCATAGCTACCCCAGCTTTTTCACACTCGTCAATGTCTCTAAGAATCGTAAAAACGGATTCTTTATATTCAATATTTAAAAAGAGGGTGTCCAGCTGAATTTCGCATATCCCCACCTCATACGAATCACGACCCAATTCAATGGGCCCGTGGAGTTCTGTTACAAAGTTGGCTAGTGTGTTGTTAGGGTGTACAGACAGGGACGAGGAGGACGGGAGTGTGACGTAGAAATGGTTAGGAGCCATGTTGCATACTATTTAAGCTTCATTATTGCATCAGCTTTTATATAGGTGTTGAAGCTTTCTGGGTACCCTAGCCATTTCACCAGGTACATTTTTCTCTTTCCTGAACCTTTGCTTCCTAAAATTTTCTCAATTTTAAACACATTTTTTCCTAAATTAAATGCAACTTTCTGCAATTCCTCGCGGTAAAAGCCTCCTGAGATTTCTTCCCCATTCAAATCTTCAATGTAATACATCATTATCTCACCTTTAGGTCTCATAGCCCTAACTTTAAAAATCTCACGTGTCCATCCTTGCTCAAATCCCTTTGCGAATTTATTTCCGGAACGCGACAGCCTTACATAATCATTGATTTTGAAACGCACAGAGTGTTGTCCCAATCGTGCGATGGTGTGAGCGGTTGTAGGATGATGCCAATGATTCCAGAATGTCTAGAAATCTGTATGTGTTTTTATGTGTAAAATAGCGGTGCATGCGTTCCTTTATGGTACGTTGAACTCTTTCAGCTAAAGAAGCCTTATGTATAGAATTGGTTGTGTAATAGCTGATATTAAACTCTGTCAACATGTTCTGAAAAGCACGGCCTATAAATTCCTTCCCCATATCCGTACAAAAATAGCCAGGAACCCTGTTTTCTTTTAACATTAGCGTTTTGGTGGCTTTAGCAACTGTTTCAGGTGATTTATTTTTCAGAGGAACTAGCCACAGATATCTAGAGAATACATCTATTATGAATAGAATGTAGCGGTAACCATCGTTATACACAGAATATCTTTGCATGTCTGTTAAATCTGCTTGCCAAATAGAATCAATCGAGGAAGCCGTTGTCTTGGCTGTTTTAAACCTTTTTCTCACAGGCTTATGAAGCGTATAAGCGTCCTGCTCCCGCAAAAATCTTCAACATCTTTTTTTCCTACTCCGTAAACACTTCTGTACAGTCTATCTACGCCGCCGTAGGAGGCTGGGTTAGAAATGTCATAATAGCGTTTACTTAATACGTTAGCCATTTGCGTATTTTAGAGGCACGTGGGTAGGGTTGACCGTTGTTTAACCTCTTTTCTCCTCTTCAAAGGTGTTACCGCCGGGGTGACGGCGTCTTCAATTGTGCCACATGCGTTGCATGTTCCAAGTCTTTTAACCTGTTCAGATTTCCTATCAACGTTTTAGGGACATTTATTTGTTGTAGTCTTGCTTTAATATGCTTCCATCCTGATGGTGATGGCCTATCCCACTTTCTCACCAGATCATGGACAATGTCTACGATATTCGATCCCTGTACCTTTGATCCTTCCACAATGATCTCGCCTGTATCGGTCCATTGTATGGCTGGGTCCTCATTCAATAGATTATAAAGACTTAAGCCTTTACTCCTCAATGTATGTGGGAGGGTGCTTTTTAATACATGTTCGATATGTTGTGTGGCTGATCTTAATTTTGGTTGGTCAGCTGTATCGTCGGGCACAGTCCTATGTCGCCATGTCCATCGTCCCGCGCTGTGCCTAATAACCACAGGAATCTCTGTCGGGTTCTTATAATTTTCGTACTCGTGAAGAAATTTCTGCAGACCTTCTTGGTATAAGATTCTTTTCTCATCAGGTGTTTTTTCACTGTTTAATAGGGCTAGCAATTCGCTTTCCATTCTTTTAAGTCTGCTTTTACGGGCATCTAGATCCGTGTCTGGATTCCTTTGCAGTGAAGCGTACACCTCGTGTGGAATCACTACCACTTTCTTCATTATATTAATCTAGCCAGTAAAGGACCCAAAACTGAAAATAAAATGGGTAGAAATGACCCTCCTGTTTGTACAATAATTCGTTTTTTCTTCGCTGCAGTTTGACTTTTACGAGCGAGTGCTTGTATTATGTTCTTGTAACGGCGTAGGCGAGCCTTCTGAGGTGGTTTCATTGATACATTGCAATTTATAACGTTAAGACAGATTTCACAGATGCATTTTAAAAAGTCTGAGTCGATAGTTTTAATAAACATCTGCTGCATTGCCCAGGGCAGTCGATGATAGATTTTTATTAATTCACGGTATTTCTTTAGTCTCTTTATCATTCTGGAATATACACCGTTTCAGGCTCGTTTGGAAATACAGGGCGTCCCAAAAAAATGTATACACACTTTAACAGCTGATAGCTCAATTGATGTTCTTTTCTTTCCAAGTTAAACCCATTAGAATTAATAATGGCAGTCAGACTAAGCTTTGAACAAAGGAAATTCATTCTAAAATGCTACTGGAAGTGTGAAAACGCAGTTGAAGTGCAAAGACAGTTTAGGAGGGAGTTTCAAACAGATCCACCAACGCGACTTACCATCACTCGAATTAGAGATAAGTTTGAAGCCGATGGAACTGTTCAGAATGTCCACAAGAAGCGTTCCGGAAGACCACGGACATCGACAAGCCCCACAAAGCAAGAAAGAGTACTGAAAACGTATCACCAAAGTCCAAGAAAATCTGTGCGGCAAGCGAGTCGTGAGGTAGGAATTTCAGAATCGTCTGTCCAACGCATTTTGAAGCGCTGTCAATGGAAAAGTTACATTCCAAGATTAGTCCATGCTATTAATGAAGATGATCCGGACCGAAGAGTGGAGTATTGCGAGTGGTACTTGGCACGATGTGGATGTGGATTGGACGAAGGGTTTCGTAGAATACCCTCCGCGTTCACCAGAACTCACACCACTAGACTTTTTTTATGGGGATACTTAAAAGACAAAGTCTACGCTATAAAACCTGCAACAGTCGCTGAATTGAGAGCAGCCATTGAACGAGAATGCACACAAATACCAAACGAAATGTTTCGTGATGTTTGCGATTCCATTGCTTCGCGTTATCAGCAGTGCCTGGACCAGAACGGACGTCAGTTTGAAAATAGGCGTTGACAAAACAATTAAATAATGTCTGTAGATTCTATTACATTTTGAAAATGAAATGTATTTTAATAAACACTGCCTTTATAATTATTTAAAGTGTGTATACATTTTTTTGGGACGCCCTGTATATTCGTTCTTAGAAGCACCCTAAACGTGTTTCGCGGAAAGCAAACATCCGTAACGCGTGCTTGTAGCTTCTTTATAAACTTCCAAAAACTCCTTAAGCTGATTCGGGAACATTTGATTGGCTAATACCCCAATTTGTGATACATCTCTACGTTGCGCGAATAAGACTAGATATTGTTTATTTAACGACACGTCGCGCATGTATCTATTTTTGAAAAATAGATTCTGATTGATGAAGAACACGCTTATGTTAAGATGGTGGGAGAATACTGTAAATGTCTCGGCAAACGTTTTATCCATCTCCAGCATGAGATCGTCAATTACAATGACTGTATGTTCATTTCCTTTTAACAAATTAACGTCATATACACCTTTGTGGAACAAAATATCATCTTGGTACTCGTTGAACACTGATTGATACGTCGAATAGGACCATATAACTTTATGCACAAATTTTGAGAACATCTCTCCCTTTTCTTTAATGATTTTAAGCATAAACACAGTTTTACCACATCATGTAGGTCCAGATATAATACATGTGGATGGGCTCGTGAACCTGAATTTTTCTACAGAGTCCATTTCTAACAAGTCACACTCCTAAGTGTGTCATTTACAAAATATTACAAATTTTGAGTGCTGTTCCTTGTATTCTAGTCTTGCTTTTCTCCTCTCCCACAGAACCGTGAATGACGATGAGGTACAGCATCCCATCATCGACATTACGGATGATATATATGATAGTATGGCCTTCCTTTAGCAAATAAATAGATTTAACGTCAACGGCATCATTTACCATTTTATTTGATAGTCGCATATTCTCTCGTATATAACCATCAAATATGAATAATTCAGAAGTATCGGAACAGATCCGTGTACCATCATCGTTTAAATCCAGTTCATTGTTTGCACTAATTTACAGATCTACAGAAGCTAAGGCTAACAAAGACCCTAAGATCCACTCCAAGGCTAGCCCGAGAGAAAGGAAGGAGTAGGGGGTTAAAAGAAGAGAAGAAAATAAGGGGTTAAGTAAGGAGCAACACCTATCATTCGTGGGTTAACATTCATTCAGAAAAAGAGGAAAAAGTCTCACCATCATCATCCGCCGGCCACTGCCGACAAGTCAGAAAAATAGTCGGAGAAAATAGGAGACGGATGAAAGATGAAAAGAAGTAAAATAAGAACGCTTACAAACCATGCAAACACAGTCATAACTCACAGTCATACCATGCAGCAAACTACAAACATGCAAGGAAAGAGTTTTAGAGACATGCAAAGGAAAAAAAAAAAAAAAAAAAAAAAAGTAGGTAAAGTTAAACAAAAAGTGGGTTAGTTTACGCTACGAGCTACATCTACGTTCGTGTTAGTCTAATTTTTTTATTTTTTTATTATTTTTATTTTTTATTTTTTAATAATTTTATTGCTGGCATCACACGCTGGCATGTCACAAGCTGGCATTCAT